>JARBWK010000001.1:1002847-1043220 GCA_030556195.1 Anolis apletophallus
GTGACACAGAATGCTGGACTAGATGGGCTGAGGCCCGATTCAGCATGGCTCTTCTTATGTTCTTACGTTCTTATGTTTTGAATTACACCTTTTATTCTGCTTTTGATAATGATTGAGGGAATCAGTTGGGGATTTTGCCTCCAAATGTGGCGTAAGGACTGGCTTTTGAAATTCCTGTAGGCATTCTCCATCTACTTCCTTTTTTTTGCTCAGCTGGGAAGTCTATATAAACCGTCTTTCCTTTGCTTTCCCCTTCTTCTAGCAAGCAGAAGGAATTGATTGTCTCAGGGAATTTTAATTCTGCGTCCAAATTCTTATTTATATGGTATCCATGGTACTGCACGAAATAGAAGAGGGAACGTCTCTACCCAAAGGAGTGCGCCATTTAAAATTCAGGAAGGTCAAGGTAAAGGTTTCCCCCCGACATTAAGACCAGTCGTGTCTGTCTCTGGGGATTGGTGTTCATCTCCATTCCTAAGCCAAAGAGCCGGCATTGTCCGTAAACACCTCCAAGGCCATGTGACCTCTGGCAGGACTGCATGGATCGCTGTTACCTTCCTGCAGGAGTGGTAAACAGTAAGGGGGGGGGGGGAGAAGGGTACAGAATCTTAGGCGGAGAGCTGTGCTGGTTGAGGACCGATAGGATTCGTAGTTTTGTATCATCTGAGGCCTCGGTTTGGAAGCCACTTGTGCAAGCCATAGGTAGGGGGGTATAGGCAAAAGTGAGGTGCAAGGTGCAGGAAGGAAGAAGTGTCATACAGGTGTTCTGGGAAGTCGTGGCAAGCATTCAGAGCACGAACTGCCTCATGGTGGAGCCCGTTCTGCATGGAAGTCTCTCTGGCAGCTCCCACTCCCACAGTGTCCTGGTCAGCGGAGAGAGAGAGAGAGAAGATGCAGCCATGATTCCCAATAATTCCCATCTCTTCCCCTCCTCCTTCCCCCACATCCCAGAGGAGCTCTAGGGGTGTTTAGCCCATTGTTGTGCCACTGGGGGCTCTTCTATGAGGGGCGAACTGGCGGATCCAGGGACAACAGAAGGTCAAGAGGCACACTGTAGGCAGGGTTTATCTGTAGTTAGTATATATAAAGTCCTCTTCATTCACGAGGGTCAGAAGCTCAGGATCCCTATGAAAATTGGGGGGGGGGGGGTCAAAGAAGTTACTAACTTTTTCCTTGGGGAGAACACCTCTCTTCCAGCAGGATGGTCTACTTTTTTCATTTTGTGTCAAAAGCATTGCATAAATAATCACAAAACGGATAAAATTAGAAGGAGGACAAGCGGCTAAATTATTTTTGACCCAAAACAGGCAACAGCAGCCTCTTTGTGCATAGCTTTAAGCAGCTCTCCCTCTGTGCGTGAGGCAGGGCATTGTGGGCAAGCATACAAGTGTGGAGTTGTCTGTGCTGCTCCGTAGTCGCACAAGGTGGAGGATTTTTTGAGGTAGGGCCTTCTGCCAGATTCTCTTTTGATCTGCCCACTTCGCTTCTGTATCTGTCAATCTCTAGGACGGTCCTCCAGCATGACCAGAGGAAGATTGCAAGGATGTTGTCCAGGGGATGCCCGGATGTTTTGATGTTTTACCATTCTTGTGGGAGGCTTCTCTCATGGGGAGCTGGAGCTGACAGAGGGAGCTCATCCACACTCTCCCCGGATTCAAACACAAGGGTTTAACTCATTGCGCCACCAGGGTCTCCATCAAAAGTGATGGGAGTTGTCATTCCATTTTTGGAGACCCAAATTAAGGCACACTGACCACTGTGTAAATATATATGTGCTGGTCAGTGACCGTAATAAAGTTTTATAGTGTGTGTGTGTGTGTGTCCTGCCATTGCCATGCATTCCTGTGGCCCTAACTGTGCGGGTTGGACTGGATGGCCCATGAGGTCTCTTCCAATTCTATGATTCTATGATATGTGTTGTGTGTGTGTGTGTGTGTGTATACATACATACATACATACTAGCTGTACCCGGCACGCGTTGCTGTGCCCTATTTTGGAGATGCGAGGAAGTCTGAGTATGTAAGGATTGGAGTTGTTCTTAGTTATGGTGTTGTTGGGGTCATGGCTGTGTTGTTGTGGGTTGTTTTGGTGGGTGGGATGTTGGAGTTCTGTGGAGTTGTTGTGTGGTGTTGCTGGCGTTCTGCATAGCTTGTGGATATACAATGTTTTTTGTCTTTCCGTCTGCTGTGTTGATGTAGAGGTTGATGTGTGTGTGGGTGGGGTACTTTGTAATTGAGTGGAGGTACTTGAAATCCCATTATCCAAGATGTGTCCTCCTCTAATCTGCAGTCGGATGGAGTGTGGGTCATGGGGGGCATTGTTTGCCAAGTTTGGTCTTTATCGGTCTTGGTTCTGGGACACAGTGGTCTGTGGGGAATGATGGGTTTTGAAGTACTACAAATCCCATTATCCATGGAGGTATTTCAAGTCCCATAATCCATGGTCCACCCTCCTCCAAACTGTAGTAGAATGTAGCGTGGGTCATAGGGGCTCTGTGTGCCAAGGTAGGTTACTGTCAATTCAGGCCATACACAATGTCCCGTGAGCTGAGGCCTAGTCAGGAACAGCAAGTTAATGAAGCCTTACTGTCCATTCAGGCCATACACAATGTCCAATGAGCTGAGGGCTAGTCGGGAGAATCAAGTTAATGAAGCCTTACTGTCAATTCAGAGCGTAAACAGCATTCCATTAAGTGAGGCCTAGTCAGGGAAATTAAGTTAATGAAGCCTTACTGTCAATTTTGGGTGGGGTCTGTGATTTGTAGGGGTGTAAATTTTCTGTGGGAAGTGAATTGGGTGTTTGTGCCTCAGCCCTTTGCCTTATCCTCTGACAGTTTATTATGGGTCGGAATGTTCATGTTGGCTGGCCAATACAGGAGTTATGCAAATCCGCCCTTATTGGCAGCCAATCATGTTGTCAGAATGTAGAGGCTGGGAGAGTCGTTGGCAGCCCCGGAGGATGCTGGGAAATGTAGTTTTTTACTCGCTGTTTTGGGGGCCTTTTAGGTTTGGGGGGTGGGGAAAGTTTCTTTGCTACAAACGTGCCTTGCTTGAGGCCTATTTCTGCTGGCAAGTTTGGTGTCTGCGTTGTAAGGTTTCTCTGTTTGGGACGGTCGTTCCATGATGACTCTTCATGTATATATATAGATAGAGATAGAGATAGAGATATAGAGATATAGAGATATATATTTATTTCAAATTTATATCCCACTATTCCCAATGGCTCCTGGTGGTTCACAATACATACACAGACAATCATAAAATAGCAATTTAAAAACACAGTAAAACGATTTATAACTAATACAGAAAGGAGATGAGTAGGCCGGACCATTACAGACTGAATGCCTGCTGGAAGAGGTTGGTCTTACAAGCCCTTCGGAAGGAGGGCAGATCTGTTATAGCTCGGACCTTCTCCGGTAAGGCGTTCCATAGATTGGGCGCTGCCACCGAGAAGACACGTCTCGGATGATCGCCGGCAAGTTTGAATAGATGGAAATTCCAGGAGATTTTGGTCGTCAGACCGTAGTGATCTCTGAGGGATGTACGGGGAAAGGCGGTCCTTCAAGTACGCTGGCCCCAGACCATGTAAGGCCTTATAGCTTAGCACTAACTCTTTGAAAGCAATCCGGTACTCGATGGGAAGCCTGTGCAGACGCTGAAGGACTGGTGTGATGTGACATGTCGATGACACTCCAGCCAGCAGTCGAGCAGCAACATTTTGCACTAGCTTGAGTTTCCGGGTCAGCGACAAAGGAAAGCCGATGTAGAGGGTGTGACAGTAGTCTAGCCTCGAGATGACCGTGGCCTGGATCACTGTGGCTAGGTCATTCCTGGAGAGGTAGGGTGCCAACCGCCTGGCCTGGCACAGGTGGAAGAATACCGCTCTGCTCACCGTGGAGACCTGAGTCTCCATTGTGAGCAGAGGGTCCAATTGGACCCCTAGGCTTTTTACAAGAGATGACGGGCAAATTGCCTCACCGTCCATAACAGGCAGCCAGAGCTTCCCGGACTACCCAGCCAAAGGATCTCCGTCATCGACGGGTTCACCTTCAACCTGCTGGACCGTAGCCACCCAGTCACGGCTTCAAGGCACCGATGGAAATAATCGGGTACAGAGTCCGGCCAGCCTTCCATCCTCAGCACCAGCTGGGTGTCATCGGCGTACTGATGGCACTCCAGACCAAAACTACGCACCAGTTGGGCGTATATATTTGTGTATATGTGTGTTTGCAGATATATATGTGGTTTCTGCTGTGTTTTTCAGTGTTTTTATGAGTGATGGTCACTTGTTGGCCTGATAGGCGTATTGTGTCCAAATTTGGTGTCAATTCGCACAGTGGTTTTTGAGTTATGTTAAGCCCACAAATGATCATTACATGTTTATTTATATAATAATTGGCCTGGGCACAAAGATTCTCTGTCCATGGATTCAATTCCCTTTGAAGGCAACCCTAAGGCTGATGTATGTGGTCCTCGATGGAAATGAGTTCGACACCCCTGGGGACTTGACCCCTTCCATCATTCAACTGGAAACGGGAAAACAACAAAGACCTTTTAAACACCTCCTCCCCAGCCAGGCAAAGAGTGGCCGGTGTCAGGAAACCCCTTGGTCACAACCACGAAGGAACTTGCACTACAAAGAGCTCTATTTAGCAACCCAAGGCCACGGCTACAAAGTAGAGCGTTTGATACTGTCGATTACCAACTTTTGACACACCGCCTGGCGGTGGCGGGGGTGAGGGGAAAGCCCTCAAATGGCTGTCCTCCTTCCTCCAAAACCGCCTGCAGCGAGTAAAGTGGGGAGGGGTGGTCTCCGAGGGCTCCCCCTTACATTGCGGAGTCCCTCAGGGGGCCATTCTCTCCCCGCTGTTATTTAACATCCACATGCGACCACTCGCCCAATTGGTACGGAGTTTTGGGTTGGAGTGCCACCAGTATGCTGATGACACCCAGCTCATTCTGAGGATGGACCCCGGGGCGGAATCTGTACCCGATAATTTCCATCTCTGCCTAGAAGCCGTAACTGGATGGCTGCGAGCCAGTAAGTTGAAGGTGAACCCGACGAAGACAGAGATCTTGTGGCTGGGCCGCCCGGGGGGTAGAGACCCAGCTGCTGACGTTTGATGGTGCGGCACTTCGCCCGCAGCCCCTAGTTAAGAGCCTTGGGGTCCAGCTGGACACCCAACTGTCGATGGAAGCACAGATTGCCTGCGCTTGCAAGACAGCGTTCTACCATCTGCGGCAGGCGAAACGTCTGGCTCCTTACCTCTCCCGCTGCGACCTGGCCACGGTGATCCAAGCCATGGTCATCTCGAGGCTCGATTACTGTAATGCGCTGTACATTGGCCTACCCTTGTCGACGATCCGGAAACTTAAGCTGGTGCAGAACGCAGCAGCCCGTCTGCTTCTAGGAGCCACAAGAACGGCTCATATAACACCGCTCCTGCGCGAACTGCACTGGCTGCCAGTTGAATTCCGGGTCCTCTTCAAGGTGTTAGTCAAGACCTTGAACCGATGGCTGGCCGCTGTGTCGGACTGGATGAGGGCTAGCAAATTGAAACTTAATCCAGACAAGACAGAGGTCCTCCTGGTCAGTCGCAAGGCCGAACAGGGCATAGGGTTACAGCCTGTGTTGGAGGGGTTACACTCCCCTGAAGACGCAGGTTCGCAGCTTGGGAGTGATCCTGATTCATCGCTGAGCCTGGAACCCCAGGTCTCAGCGGTGGCCGGGGGAGCTTTTGCACAGTTAAGACTCGTGCGCCAGCTGCGCCCGTACCTTGGGAAGTCTGATCTGGCTACGGTCATCCACGCTCTGGTCACATCCCGAATAGATTACTGCAACGCACTCTACGTGGGGCTGCCTTTGAAGACAGTTCGGAAATTGCAATTAGTCCAGCGGGCGGCAGCCAGATTGCTAACGGGAGCTACATACAGGGAGCACACCACCCCCCTGTTGTGTCAGCTCCACTGGCTGCCTGTCCAATTCCGGGCTCCATTCAAAGTGCTGGTTTTGACCTTTAAAGCTCTATACGGTTCTGGCCCAGCCTACTTGTCCGAACGTATCAGCCGCTATGTCCCACCTCGTAATCTAAGATCATCCGGGAGGCCCTGCTCGCTCCCGCCGACTTCTCAGATGAGGCTGGTGGGGACGAGGATAGGGCCTTCTCGGTGGTGGCTCCCCGCCTGTGGAATGCGCTCCCTATCGATGTACGATCCACCACATCCCTCCTGGC
This sequence comes from Anolis apletophallus, assembly GCA_030556195.1. Lineage (NCBI taxonomy): Eukaryota > Metazoa > Chordata > Lepidosauria > Squamata > Anolidae > Anolis > Anolis apletophallus. The sequence goes on from JARBWK010000001.1 coordinate 1,009,080, forward strand.
ACTCAGGAAAAAAAGCAAAACCCTGGCTGTGGGACCAGGCATTCGTACACCAGCACAAGGCAGCATTTTAGATTGGTTTTTAATGAAAGTGGGTGATTATGGCCAATGTTTTTATGGACTGAACATTGTTTTAATCCAGAGTGAATGTGTATGGTGCTAATGTAGTTGTATTTTAATGTATTTTTAATGTATTTTAATTGTTGAAGTGTTTTGGGGTTTATATTGTTATTATGTGGGCATCGAATTGTGCCGTACTGTAAGCCGCTCTGAGTCCCCCCTCCCTCGGGGGTTGAGAAGAGCGGGGTAAAATCCCGAAATAAATAAATAAAAATAAATAAATTAGTCTTGACTTTCAAGGCCTTACATGGTTTGGGGCCAGCGTACCTGAGGGAGCGGCTTACCCCATATGTGCCCAGTAGATCACTGCGCTCCGAGGGGCTTAACATGTTAGGGGTCCCCGGGTTGAAGACATGCAGACTATCGAGCACGAGACAGAGGGCATTTTCAGTGGCCGCGCCGGCCCTATGGAATTCGCTCCCTGCAGAGGCGCGCGCACTGCGGGATTTAATGTCTTTCCGTAGGGCCTGTAAGACCTGGTTGTTCAGGCAGGCATTTGGCCCCTGACCGGCATTGTTACAACCTGCCATCCCGTCGCGCCACTGCTATACTGTCCCAAAATGTTATGTGCTCGTCCATTCGGGTAGTGGGGTGGGATTTTTAATTCTAATTTTAGCTGTTTAACTGTTTTAATTGTTTTAACTGTTTTACCTGTTTTTATAATGCCATTTTATGTGTTTTAATTGGTCCTGTTGCGTGCTGCTGCGAACCGCCCTGAGCCTCGGATAGGGCGGTCTATTAAGCCGAAACAATAAATAAATAAATAAATAAATAGAGAAGCCCGCAAAGGTTGTTGAGGCTTGGCGTGATTAGCATGGCATACGCACGCCAGTGTCCGACTGCTTCCTAGAAATAAATTTGACATCCGCTCATGGGCTCTGAATATTAATTGAACTGGTTTTCTTTCAAACTTTGCAACGCTTTGGGCTTTGAGGAAACTCATCCTGGGATTGTGGAGGTTTCTTTAGAAGCTCCTTTGGCAAATTGGGGCTGGAGGAAGGAAGCGGGGCCTTTCTGGGCCGTTTCCGTGAGCTAGTAAGGTCATTCCGGCCTTGGGACTGAGGCCACCGTTAGCCAAGGCCAAAGAATGGCCTTCCTTTGCATTTCGCTCCCCCAAAAGCCCGGCTTTGGCTGGGGTCAGAAACCCTCTTTCTGGTCTTCCAGCCAAACTTGGGGCGTGAAAAAGGACCCCGGGAGATCCTTGGAAAACAGCTCTCGCCTTGCCTCTTGTTGTTTTTCTCAGCGGCTTTGCAAAAAAGGGACTATAGAGCCCATTCAAGCGCTCTCTGGTTCCCAGGTGCTTGTAATGAGGAAACTAATTTCCATGTTCAATTTGGGAGAGCAAGCGGGACGGGGGACTTTTTGTGGCTGCTGGAAAGCTGCCTGACCCCTGGAAGAAGGTTTTCAGCCCCTCCGCCTTGCCTTTTCGGAGAGAAGCCACTCTTTCGCTGCGAGCCAAGGCAGCCTCGGTGCCAGCTGACATTCATCTTGTGAACCAGCAGCAGGGGAACCACTGGCACGAAACCAGTGGCAGAGCACACCCCCACACCCACAGCCCTGCAATGTCCCTGCCCTTCTCACAGAGCTTGCTGGGGGTACAGTGACGTGGCTACTGTGGTCGGAAGAGGAAGAGGCGAATGAAGAGGGAAGAAAAGTGCATTTATAAAGCACCACAACATGTAGAAACAAATGTGTTTGGGAGTAATGAGTAGTATTTTCTGACTGCATTTTGAAAAAGTGCTGGAAAGAGTCCAAATCAGGAGAGAGCAGGTTGAGCTCCCTCTGTCAGCTCCAGCTCCCCATGCAAAGGGGACGTGAGAGAAGCCTGCCACAAGGATGGTCAAACATCAAAAACATCTGGGCATCCCCTCAGGCCCGGATTACCCATAAGGCCAACCTAGGCCATGGCCTAGGGGCACAAGCCGAGGGAGGGCGCAGATCACGGACCCAAAAAAAATGTTGAAACTAATACACAATGCGTTTTTCCCACCCTCCCTCGGCCTCACCCATAGGTGTCTATGAGAGCGGGCCCTGTCCTGAAGACTACACTTCCCATCATGCACCTCTCTCCGCTTCCGCCTCCCTCCCCGCAGGAAAAAGACTATGCCTCCCAGCATGCCCTGTGGGGGCTGCGGTGGGGCCGGGCCAATGGTAGGTGGTGAGGGCGGAGCCAGGGGGCGTGGCCAGGCAGCGGAGAGAGAGCGAGCAGGCTCGCGGGGATGGCAGAGGGCGCCGAGGAGGGTCAGCCCTTCCAGCTGGGCAGGCCGCCCTTTGAGCAGGTAAGCGCCGGGGTGCCGCATGACAGGGACCGGGAAGGCCCTGCCGGAGATGGAGTCACTCCCTCCAGGAGCCCGTGTCGCTTGCCTCAGGTGGCCCCGCCCCCTCGGCGCCATCCCGTCTCCTCATTGGCCCTGCCGGGTGTCACTCTCCCATTTGAATTTCTGCCCTTGGGAAAGCGCTTCTGTGATTGGCTTCCCTTGACTCCTTATCGGGGGCGGTGCTTCTGTCTTAGCGTCCTGAGTTCGAGTCCCACTTCGGGCAGAAAGCGTGACTGTGGAACTCCCTGCCACTGCATTGGGATGGCATTTTTAAAAATGGGCCCAAGCACGGCACTGCTGCAGGTGGGTCCGGCCCAGGCGCCCCGCGAGCCCTGTGGATACAGCTGTGCTGATTGGCGCGGGTTGTTGTTGATTTATTTGGATATGACTGATCAACTGAGATGTATTGAGCTACCTGAGTGAATTTGAGGTTAGTTGTATTATATGATTTATTTTTAGTGTGGGTCTGAGTGATGTGTGTGTGTGTGTGTGGGGGGGGTTGTGGTAGAGGTTGGCTTAAAGGGGGCGTAATTCCAAAGTGTGGCCTAGGGCGCAAAAAGGTGTTAATCCGGGCCTGCGTCCCCTGGGCAACGTCCTTGCAGATGTCCAATTCTCTCACACCAGAAGTGACCACAATAACATATAACTATGAGTTAAAATCAATTAAGACCATTAAAAGTAAGACATAAACAACATTTAAACATAGCATTAAAACAACATTAAAATCGCATGATCAAAATAGTAATCCGTAGCCATTCCAAATTGTCAATTGCACGTATGGCCTAATTATTCTTACACTGCATTACTCGACTGGCCAAAGGCTTGGTCTCACAACCACGTCTTCGTTATCTTTCTGAAGGCTAAGGGGGAGGGCGCTGATCTAATCTCAGTGGGGAGAGAGTTCACAGCCGAGGAGCCACCACTGAGTAGGCCCTGTCTCTCCCCACCAATCGCGCTTGTGAAGGACCGAGAGCAGAGCCTCCACAGAAGATCTTAACCTCCATGATGGTTCACAGAGGAGAGAGATTCAGACAAGTAAGCTGAGCCAGAACTATTTAGGGCTTTATAGGCTAAGGCAGTGGTTCTCAACCTGTGTGTCCCCAGATGTTTTGGACTTCAACTCCCAGAAATCCCAACAGCTGGGAAACTGGCTGCATATCGAAATTTACATTATGATTCATAACAGTAGCAAAGTTACAGTTATGAAGTAGCAACGAAAATAAAGTGATGGTTCAGGAGTCACCACAACATGAGGAACTGTACTCAGGGGTCGTCGTGGCATTAGGAAGGTTGAGAAACACTGCATTGGATGGTCATGTAGATGGGGATTGAGTGTTTCAACCAGGCATGGGCAAACTCGGACCCAGGATTTTGATTCGAGGGGGAGGGGGCTGAGTTTGATCTGGGGGCTGAGTCTGAGTGAGAGAGGATCTACCCTAGCAAACCTTTTGTATCGTTATCCCAATAATACCCCCATGCATATGGGATATATTGAACATGGTGATCAGATCATGATATGAATGCACATAACAGTTTAAACAATGTACCAGTAAGGCCTTCTCGCGGAGCCCCCTGAGAATTTCGGGAGGGGGGGCTGAGCCCCTCAAGCCTACCCCCTGGCTACGATCCTGCCTCCAGGTGTTTTGGTCTCCAACTCCCACCATTCCTAACAGGGACGCGGATACGGGCGTCATTGGTGGGGACGCAGATACAAGGCACCATTGGTAGGACGCGAATACGGGCATTGGGGTCCATCTACTGCAGGCCTAAGCAAATTTGGGCGCTTTCTCCTTTGTTTTGGTTTCCAACTCCCACCGTTCCTAACAGGGACGTGGATACGGGTACCATTGGTGGGACACGGATACGGGCACCATTGGTAGTATGTGGATACAGGCATTGGGGTACATATACTGCAGGCCCGGGCCAATTTTGGCCCTCTCTCCATGTGTTTTGGTTTCCAACTCCCACTATACCTAACAGGGACGCGGATACGGGGCGCCATTGGTGGATACGGGGCACCATTGGTAGGACGCGGATACGGGCATTGGGGTCCATCTACTGCAGGGCCTGGGCCAATTTGGGCCCTCTCTCAAGGTGTTTTGGTCTCCAACTCCCACCATTCCTAACAGGAATGTGGATACGAGGCGCCATTGGTGGGCGCGGATACAGGGCACCATTGGTAGGACGTGGATACGGACATTGGGGTCCATCTACTGCAGGCCTTGGCCAATTTGTCTCTCCATGTGTTTTGGTCTCCAACTCCCACCGTTCCTAACAGGGACGTGAATACAGGGCGCCATTGGTGGGACGTGGATACGGGGCACCATTGGTAAGACACGGATACGGGCGTTGGTGTCCATCTACTGCAGGCCTGGGCCAATTTGGGCCCTCTCTCCAGGTGTTTTGGTCTCCAACTCCCACCATTCTTAACAGGGACGTGAATACGGGGCACCATTGGTAGGATGCGGATACGGGCATTGGGGTCCATCTACTGCAGGGCCTGGGCCAATTTGGGCCCTCTCTCCATGTGTTTTGGTCTCCAACTCCCACCGTTCCTAACAGGGAGGTGAATACAGGGCGCCATTGGTGGGATGTGGATACGGGGCACCATTGGTAAGACACGGATACGGGCATTGGTGTCCATCTACTGCAGCCCTGGGCCAATTTGGGCCCCTCTCTCCATGTGTTTTGGTCTCCAACTCCCACAATTCCTAACAGGGATGTGTATACGGGGTACCATTGGTGGGGCGTGGATACGGGCATTGGGGTCCATCTACTGCAGGCCTGAGCTAATTTGGGTGCTTTCTCCTTTGTTTTGTTCTCCAACTCCCACCGTTCCTAACAGGGACGTGGATACGGGGCGCCATTGGTGGATACGGGGCACCATTGGTAGGACGTGGATATGGGCATTGGGGTCCATCTACTGCAGGGCCTGGGCCAATTTGGGCCCTCTCTCAAGGTGTTTTGGTCTCCAACTCCCACCATTCCTAACAGGAATGTGGATACGAGGCGCCATTGGTGGGGCGCGGATACAGGGCACCATTGGTAGGACGTGGATACGGGCATTGGGGTCCATCTACTGCAGGCCTTGGCCAATTTGTCTCTCTCTCTCCATGTGTTTTGGTCTCCAACTCCCACCATTCCTAACAGCCTCAGGCCCTTTCCTTTCCCCCCTCAGCCGCTCAAGGAAAGCGGGGAGGGACGAAAGTGAAGAAAAGGAGAAAGAAAGCGAAGAAAAGGGAAGGTCAGAAAGAGAAGAAGGGGAGAAAGAAATGTAGGAAAGGGAGAAGGAAGAGAAGGAAGGGAGAAAGAAAGGTAGGAAAAAGAGAGAGATTGAAAAGAAGAAAGGTGAGAAAAGGAGACACCTGGAGAGAGGGGCCAAGTTTGCCCATGCCAGGTTGAAACTGTATTTTGAAAATCCACCTAAATAAGGACTGGAGAAGCCACGCCGCCCTTAGCCGCTGAGCCTGCTCTCCTTTCCCAGCTCTGCTCCTTTTCTCAGCCTCTCCTCGTTCTCTCTGGGGTCAAGCCGCATTCTGGGCCCAGGCCTGGCAGCCAATGAATGGGCCACAGTGTTTGGGGATGAATGGCCTGAGCTGTGACAGACAGGCCCTTGCTCTCAGTGAAAGCCCTGTCTTTACGCCGCTCCAAAGGCATGGAACATACCATCACAGTTCCCCACTCCAGACCAAGAATGGGACAGGAAGAAAAGACTACTGTCCCCCCCACCCACCAACCCTTTCTTTTAATGTTTCCCACAACCACCCCCTCCCTGCTGCCCCCGCCTGTCCTTTAAATGTGGCTTGCAAGAGGACTCTGTCCCAGGCTGAATGGGCTGCAGGCAAGGATTGGCTCTGGAGGAGAGGCACAAAGGGGATTAGTGTTGAGAAGTCATGAATGGATCAGAGCAAGGCAAGAAGTGTGTTTTGGGCTCCGTCTCCTAGTTACCGGTTTGGGATTTGGGTGGGAGAGAAAACTCTGCCCGGGCCTGGGAGCAGCAGAGAAAATGTTTGTGTGACCGTGGTGGCCGGCCGAAGACAGTCCTGCGCTGTGAGATCAGTTTGTGTCATTTGGATCTCTCTTGCCTCTTTCCCTGGTGAGCGAATGGAAAGCCGGGGAAAGGGCCGGAGTGAGGAGTGCCTTGGCTCTTTCCCTTGCCTGTGTGGTGTGGGGACACCATTGCGCTTATAGCACAACCTTTTTTGACCTAGTTTTACCCACCCAACATAATTGACTGTATATAGAAAGCTTTTCCGGCTAGCCTTCTGTTATTTTTTTACTCGCTTGGATGCCCGGCGTTGCCCGGGTTATTAGAAAAAGTCATTTTTAAAAATTCTACAAAATGCATAAAGTTGTGGGTGAACTACAACTTACATCACCCCAGGTTAACCTCAAGTAACTCCATCAGTACTCAAAGTTTGTTATGTTGGGCAAGTTTGCTCTATATCAGGGCTGTCCAACTTCTATCGGCCCAGGGGCCTGAGTTCCGGTCACTGATGACCTGGGGGGCCGAAGGGCCTGCCCCCGCCCCGCCCCCGGCTCCAATTTACTTACAATTCATAAGAGGCATCCATACAATCAAATATAATCTTTTACTAAGGGGAAATGCAGGGAGGGGAATAAATAAGGGGAATCCATACACAATTACATAACAATTACATAAAGGTTAGCCTACCTTTCCAAACGCGCAGGATCCAGGAGTAGCCGGACCACGAGCAGAGGCGACGACAGACCGAGGCAGCAGCCGAGAAGGTCCAAATCGCGTCTGCGTGGGCCGCAGGGATTAAGTAGCCGAGATTTCGGCAACAGGAGTATCGCGAGACTACGGAAGCCACACGGGATTTCGCTCTCAACGCAGGCGTGATCTCGCGTTGATAGCGAATCCCGTGTGGCTTCCGTAGTCTCACAATACTTGCTCCGGAACCCAAAAGTGGGTAACTTTTAAAAATATTATTATTTAATATTTTTATTAAAAAGCTTAGGGGCGCAGGAAGGGCTGGGGCCGTATACGCCCGGGCCGCCAGTTGACAGCCCTGCTCTATATGCATCATTGGTGGGGTTTGGTGTGCTCTCTGGCTCTAGCATAAACTACAACTCTCACTATGGTGAGTCAGTCCCCTCAAACCCCTCCAGTAGGTTGAATTGGTCATGAGGGCTCTATGTGCCAAGTTTGGTCCAGGTCCGTCATCGGTGGAGGTCCCCGTTTCTCTGGGTGTGGGTGAATGACAACTCCCAGAAAGGAAGGTCAGCTTTCCCTCACTCCCCCGACCCCCGGTAATCAAATTTCAGCATCTCAGGTCTTGGGAGACCCGGATTGGGCTCTTCGGTTGCCCGAGGCCAAGACGCTCCCCCGCGCCGCCCCCCCCAGGGCGTGGAAAGCCACGCCCCCAGGGCGCTGCTGCACATGTGTGGCAGCAGCCCCGGCCCCACGGCTTCCGGTGCGGTCGCGGGAGGAGGAGGAGGAGGAGGTGGACGGAAGCCGCGCGGCACTGCTCGTGGGGCTTCTGTCTGACCAAAAGGAGGGCGCGAAGAGGAGGGCGGGACTTCCCTTCATCCTCCTCGCGCCTTCCTTTCAGTTGCGGGAGGAGGAGGAGGAGGCGGACGGAAGCCCCACGAGCAGTGCCCGCGGCTTCCGTCCACCACCTCCTCCTCCTCCTCCCCGCAACCGAAGGAAGGCGCGAGGAGGATGAAGGGAAGTCCCGCCCTCCCTCGCTGCCTGGGCCGCCCCTTGCAAAGGAAGGAGGCGGCCAGGAGGAGGAGGAGGAAGGAAGCCCGCTGGCAGGCGTGCGTATGCATGCATGCATTCCCGCCGGCGGGGCGGAGCTTCCTTCCTCCTCCTGGCCGCCTCCTTCCTTTGCAAGGGGCGGCCCAGGTGAGGGAGGGCGCCATTCCCACCTCCCCGCCCTCTCACAGTGCTCTCCCCACCCTCTCCCGAGGTATGATGACTCTCTCGGAGAGGCGGGGGCAAAAGCGCCAGGGGTTTTTAGAAAAAATAATAATGTTTTTCGGGGCCGAATCCACGGCCCCCCAAAACCTGCCGCCCGAGGCCATGGCCTAGTCTGGCCTTATGGGTAATCCGGGCCTGGGTCTGTGTGCCATGTTTGGCCCAGATGCAACAGTGTTTGGGTTCACAGTGCGCTCTGGGTGTAGGTGAACTCCAAAGACCTCCGGTCTTCTTTGCTAGTCATGAGGGCTCTGTGTGGGACGTTTGGCCCAATTGAATCATTAGTGGGGTTCAGAATGCTCTTGGGTTGTAGGCGAACTATACATCCCAGCAACTACAACTCCAAAAAGACAAAATCAATCCCCCCTCCCCAACCCTACCAGTATCCACATTTGGGCATATCGGGTATTTGTTCCAAATTTGGTCCGGTATGAATGACCATACATCCTGCATATCAGTAGCAAAATGACAGTTTTGAAGTAGCACCAAAAATAATATTATGCTTGGGGGTCACCACAACATGAGGAACTGTTTTAAGGGGTCACGGCTTTAGGTAGGTTGAGAACCACTGCTATGGACAGTAATTTTTGAGGCTCCATCTCACCCAGGCCATCTCACCCAGGCCATGGCCTCGGGCGGCGGATTTGGGGGGGGCGGCATTTCCGGGCCTGAAGGAAGGGGTGAAGGAAGGAGTGGCGCCTGTGAAGGGAGGAGGGGCGGAGCCGCTGCCGGCATGACGGACAAGGCGCCACTGAAAGTCCCGCCCCTAGGGAGACTCATGCGGCTTCCCCCGCTGCCACCGCGCTTGCGCGAGTGGGTCCCCCACCAACCTTTAGTGAAGGGAAGAGGGGCGCTGGTGTGAGCGCGGCGGCAGCGGGGGAAGCCGCGTGAGTCTCCCTAGGGGCGGGACTTCCGGCGGCGCCTTGTCTGTCACGCCGGCCCCGCCCCCTGTAAGACAGGGGGGCCTTGGGCAGCACAGTCCACTAATCCGGGCCTGATCTCACCTGGCATATTCTTTTTAAAAAATCATGGCCACCTGGCAGACAGCCCCGGCTGGCAAAGGTCAGAACAAACAGGCTGAGAGATAGCTTTTATCCAGGGCCGGATCTTACGTTACGTGAACTACGCGCCCGTGTGGGGCACCACATATTCAAAGGTGCATCCAGCCACAAACGCCCCTTCTCCAGCCCCGTGGAAGGTGGCCTGCCCACGCCGCACCAAATGCGCACGCGCGGAACCAAGTGGTTCCGCCAGAACCGCCCACAGTGGCTCTATGAGGCCGGAGACTGAGGGGGAGCGCCCGGCAGCCGGAGGCAGAGCCTCCACCCCCGGCCGCCAAACCCTCCTCCTCAGTCTCCGGCCCCATGCGCCACATCAAATGCGTACGCGCGGAACCAGCTGGCTTCGCACATGCGCACCCGGTGCACATGTGTACCCTCCATGAGGCCGGAGACCGAGGAGGAGCGCCTGGCAGCCAGATGCACCCCCAAACATGTGAATAATATTCTACCTTTTATTTTTAAGTAAGTGGTGCGGGCGGGCGGGGGGGGGCAAAATAATGTTAGGTTACCATTTAAAATTACCTTAGTCCGGCCCTGCTTTTATCCTAGAGCTGAGGCTATGTTGAATTCCATGGTTTTGCATTGATGTGGCATTGAGGGCTATGTGGTGGTGGTGAGAGTGTGGAGGAATGGGTGTATTGGTTTTGTGATGTGCACCGGGGAAGGCATTTAATTTTGTCGTGCAATAGGACAATGACAATAAAGCTAATCTAGTTTGCTGCCACCCCTTTGATGGTGTCACACATTATTATTATTATTAGTGGGGTACAAGGGGTGCAAAACTCACTGTTTGACGCCACCAAAGGGGTAGCAGCAAAATAGAATAGCTTTATTGCCATTGTCCTATTGCACAACAAAATTAGTGGTTATCACTCGGGATGCAGTGGTTGGATATCCTAAAATCTAATGCAATAAATATGCTATCATTCTGGAAGCAGCTGAGGTCTTCTTCAGAATTAATCTGCATATTCTGCCTGGGTCTTGTCTGAATAATTCATTCCCCCCCCCCCAAATCTTCAGCAGAGATGGGCCTTATGCTGTGAAGTTGTGCCTTTCCTGCCTTCAAGGGATCCCCCCTCGCACGTGCTTGTGTCTCCTGGGAAAACTCTGAATTTTGAAAAAGACTCTGGAAACCCATGAACGGTGTGTGCAAGATGATGAACTTCTAAATGTGGTAAAGCTAAACTCCTGCCCTCCTGGTGGCGCACTGGGTTTAACCACTGAGCTGCTAAACTTGCTAACCAAAAGGTTGGTGGTTCGAATCTGGGGAGCAGAGTGAGCTCCCACTGTTAGCCCCAGCTTCTGCCAACCTAGCAGTTCGAAAGCATGCAAATGTGAGTAGATCAATAGATACCGCTCCAGCAGGAAGGTAACATCACTCCATGCAGTCATGCTGGCCACATGACCTTGGAGGTGTCTATGGACAATGCCGGCTCTTTGGCTTAGTCTGCAACCGGACTTGCCTTTCTCGGATTGGCCTTCTTAGTCATCAACGAGCTTGTAGAAAGTGTGGGCTGAGTCCTTCCTAAGAATCTTCGTTCGCGAAGTAATGCCAGAAAGATTAGATGGGTCTTAGTCATTAACAGCCTTGGGTTGTATGTCAGGTTATAGAAACGGATGTGATGGATAGATAGGCAAGTGTCATGATCTTGATTGCTTATGGAAGAGAAGAGTAAAACGTAGCCTGGCTCATGGCACACACACCGGGATATTTGTGCATCTTAAACACTTTGGAAATGGCAGCATGTCTTGTTGAAACAAGATGGTCCTGGAAAACGTACCGTGTCTGATTGAAGCCTTTTTCCAAACCTTGTTTTAGGGCCGAACTAAGGGCCCATTGTTGATCGCTGGGGAAGAACTGAAACTGACTGCCAAGAGTGATGGATTTTCCAGCCCTTCTGGCCTTGGAATCAAGGTTGGGTGTTTCAGGCAAACACCGGGCAATGGCTTTGATGGAGGAATGACTGTTGGAAATAACACATCTCTCCCACAATACCAAAAGCCAGGCTCAAAAAATAAAAAAAAGATACGAAATAACATGGAGAGCAGGCAAACATTTTGAGTTTCATAATATTAGAACCAGTGTGGTGTATTTAGTGTGAACCTTATTTTATTTATTTATTTATTTATTATTTACAGTATTTATATTCTGTCCTTCTCACACTGTGGGGGACTCAGGGCGGATCACAATCTATTATATAAAGGAGGACCCGTCATCGAACGACTGCCAGAGACAGAGAAACCTTCCACGGCAGAGACACCAAACTTGCCAACAAAAATAAGCCTCAGGCAAGGAAGGTTTTTAGCAAAGAAACTTTCCCCCCCAAAACCTAGAAGGCCCCCAAAACAACGATACAAAAAAACCAGGAAAGGGATCTTGGGGTTTTGGTGGACAGCTCAATGAAGATGTCAACCCAGTGCGCTGCAGCAGCGGAAAAAGCAAATTCACTAAATTGTTCAGGGCAGTTAAAAATGAAACTGACTGTAAAGAGCTCCAGAAAGATCTCTCGAAATTGAGTGAATGGGCAACAAAGTGGCAAATGCATTTCAACCTAAACAAGTGTAAAGTCATGCACATCGGGGCAAAGAACCCCAAATACACTTATCAACTGATGGGGTCAAAGCTTTCCGAGACAAACCAGGAAAGGGATCTTGGGGTTTTGGTGGACAGCTCAATGAAGATGTCAACCCAGTGCGCTGCAGCAGCGAAAAAAGCAAATTCTATGCTTGGCATGATCAGGAAGGGAATCGAAAATAGGTCGGCAAATGTTGTATTGCCTCTCTACAAATCTACGGTGAGGCCACATCTGGAGTACTGTGTACAATTCTGGTCTCCGCACCTCAAGAAGGATATAACGGAACTGGAAAAGGTACAGAAAAGGGCAACAAGAATGATCCAAGGGATGGAGCGGCTCCCTTATGAAACCAGGTTGCAACGCCTTGGTCTTTTCAGCCTTGAAAGACGGCGTTTAAGAGGTGACTTGATCGAAGTGTATAAAATCATGCGTGGGATAGAAAAGGTGAATAAAGAAAAAATATTTTCTCTGTCACCCAACACTAGGACTAGGGGGCACTCCCTGAAGCTCCAAGGTAGGAAAGTTAGGACTAATAAAGGGAAATATTTCTTCACCCAGAGGGTCATTGGGTTATGGAACTCACTTCCAGAGGAGGTTGTGACAGCGGTCAGCCTGGACAGCTTCAAGGCAGGATTAGACAGATTCATGGATACCAAGGGAATCAGGAGTTACTGAAATGGACATCCAAGTGCCACCTCTGTGTTGATGGAGGCAGGCAGGATTTTCCCCGGGTACTGGTGTGGGGGGTCGGGAGCAGGTGAGGGTTTTGCCCTCCTTTCTGCTAGAGATCCCCGTGTACAACTGGTGGGCCACTGTGTGACACAGAATGCTGGACTAGATGGGCTGAGGCCCGATTCAGCATGGCTCTTCTTATGTTCTTATGTTCTTAAAACCTACATTTCCCAGCATCCTCTGCGGCTGCCAGCGAAACCCATTGGCCAACATCAGTTACCATAGTAACGGTGGGCAAAGCCAGTCAAGGCTAGATTAGAATGCTGAGTGATTTCAGTTTAGTCAGTTGGTGTTTGAGGGTTAAACTGTCAAGGCCAAGATCTAGGAGGGAGACAAATAGGGCACCAGGGACACAGGCACCACTGACAAACACATACCCCCAGAATAACACAAACTTGCAAAACCCACAAGAAAAATTTCCTGCAACACAACCCCCCAAATATACAACAAACACCACTGGCAAAAGCAACACCCCCTCCACATCACAACCAGCACACAGCCAGACTAAGACAAGTATGTCACCACAACACACACAAAATACACCCCACAAATACCTGACAACTTCCCCAACACAAAACCAAGGACTGCACTCACTACTCACCACCACACACACCTCCAAATACACACACATCCCAGGCACAATACTCCAGCAGTTCCTACCCACACAACACAGCACAACATCCTATCACAACCCATCCCCCCAACCTTACGGGACCCCGCACACACAACACCTACCATCACCACAAACAAAAACCAACTCCACCTATACTCCAACCACAACACAACACAACACTGCACTGATACTCTACAAACACACACAAACACCCAAAACACCCCACCCACACAAGCATTCCACAACATACTACCACCCACAATGCCACCACACACCCACTAACTCACCAAAAAAGTAATACCTACACACAACACAATATGCACATAACACAACCTTGCGTCTGCTGCTCAACCCATTTGTATGCCATTCCTTCCTTCCACACAGGCATAAGCTGACCCAAAAGACAAGCCATGCCTCCTAAAAAGAACAGCATCGGATGACACACTCGCAACGCTACATACATCACACAAAAAAGGGCAGAACAAACGCCAGAACAGAAAGACACTGCACGACACTAGCTTTTGCCATCACCATAAACAAGGCTCAAGGACAAACACTACAAATCTGTGGCATAGACCTTGACACAGAATGCTTCTCCCACGGACAACTCTACGTAGTGTGCTCCAGAGTTGGGAAACCACAGAACCTCTACGTCAACACAGCAGACGGAAAGACAAAAAACATTGGATATCCACAAGCTCTGCAGAACGCCAGCAACACCACACACCGACAACTCCACAGGACTTCAACATCCCACCCACCAGAACAACCCACAACGACACAGCCATGACCCCACAAAGAACATAAGTAACATCAATTCCAACCCTTACATACTCAGACTTTCTCGCATCTCCTAAATAGGGCACAGCAACGCCTGCCGGGTACAGCTAGTGCATATATACATGGCAAACATTCAGTACCATAGACACACAACATATATGGACAGACACACAGAGACTATTTAACTTTCTAGCTTAATGAGGGTATGCTTTGAATTCCAGCCACCAAGGGAGCTGTCGCTTCACCGTCCACTTGTGACACTGATGGAGTACTTCCTCATTCTTTTGCACGCTGCTGGAGAGTTTTATGGCATCATAAATTAGTTAGATTAGCCTCCCCGCATAAGCGGTACTTAAATTTCCTACTTGACAGATGCAACTGTCCTTCAGGCTGCAAAGGTCAACAGCAAGCTAGACAAATGGTCAGGAGCTTACTCCGACCTGGGCTGGCTTCGAACTCATGACCTTTCGGTCAGTAGTTATTTTAATGCAGCTGACTCATAATCAGTTGCGCCACAACCCGGTACGCCACAACCTGGCATTAGAGACCATGATTCAGGCCACAAAAACTCCACATTAACTGCAATGGCTCATTACGATGGAACCATAGGAGCTGTAGCTTTGCAAGGTCTTTAGGCTTCTAAAGTGTTGAGGCCTCAGCAAACGTATAAGTGGTGTCAAGCGGCATTAATTCTATACTGTAGTCCAGTGTTTCCCAACCGGTGTGCCGTGGCACACTAGTGTGCCGTGAGCGATCATCAGGTGTGCCGTGGGAAATTGGAACCTCCAATACCCTTTCTTCCCCCTCCTGCCAAACAAACAACAACATAACACAACATTGTTTGATTCCACAGTGCTCTCTGGGTGTAGGTGAACTACAACTTCCAAACTTAAAAAGTCAATTCCCAAGCAAACCCTTTAATTACTTTCTGTTGGTAATGAGAGTTCAATAGGCCAAGTTTGGTTCAATCCCATTGTTGCAAGAGTTCGTGATGCTCTTTGATTGTGTGTTAACTATAAATCCCAGAAACTGTAACTCCCAAATGTCAAGGTCTATTTTCCCCAAACTCCATCTGTGTTCACATTTGGGCATCTTGAGTACTCATGCCAAGTTTGGTCCTGACCCAACATTGTTTCCGTCCACAGTGCTCTCTGGATATAGGTGAACTACAACTCCAAAACCCAAGGTCAATGCCCACCAAACTCTTCTAGTATTTTCTCTTGGTTATGGGAGTTCTGTGTGGGGAGTTTGTCTCTTTCTGCCATTCCTGCCACGATATCTATGTTGTGTTCATCGAAACAGGCCCAGGTTTCACACTGAGTGTATAAATACATTCAAAAACATATGAACTATATGTATGACTGTGTTAGAGGGTCAT
Organism: Anolis apletophallus; assembly: GCA_030556195.1. Taxonomy (NCBI): domain Eukaryota; kingdom Metazoa; phylum Chordata; class Lepidosauria; order Squamata; family Anolidae; genus Anolis; species Anolis apletophallus. The sequence goes on from JARBWK010000001.1 coordinate 1,024,599, forward strand.
TTTGTGTCATTACCACTCTTCGAAGGCGAGCCCCTATCCCCGGCTCCGGCGGTGAAGAGCTTGGGAGTGATTCTGGACGAGAGACTGTCGATGGAAGCCCAGATCCAGGCCGCAGCTAAGGGCGCCTTTTTCCATCTTCGCAGGGCCCGACGGTTGGCCCCCTATTTACCATCAGAGGCATTGAGAACTGTGATACATGCCACCGTCGTCTCGCGCCTTGATTATTGCAATGCCCTATATGCGGGCCTACCTCTGTCTACAACTCGGAGGCTGAGGCTCATTCAGAACGCAGCGGCCAGACTCATCTCTGGGGCATCTGTCAGAAACCATATCTCTCCAATTTTAAAAGATCTTCATTGGCTGCCCACAGAGTTCAGAGTGATTTACAAACTTATGGCGCTCACCTTTAAAGCACGGCATAATATTGGGCCAGCCTATCTGGGCGATCGGCTGACAGTCCAACGCACCGAGAGGCCAGCGCGTGCCATAAATGGTGATCGTATAGCCATCCCTGGGGTGAGAGGCTCGGCTGATGGAGACCCGACGGAGAGCCTTCTCCGTGGTGGCTCCCATGATCTGGAACACCCTCCCGCCTGCCCTCAGGGCCACATCGGCCCAAATCAGATTCCTATCGGACCTGAAAACCTGGCTCTTCTGCCAGGCATTTGGGGTTTGATCGGACGCCTGGAGACTGAGCCTTTCTGGCGTGTGTACCTATGTTTTAAACTGTTGTATTTTTGGGTTTTTAAATGATGTAAGTCGCCCGGAGCACCAGTGGTGGAGGGCGACTCACAAATAATAAAGTTATTATTATTATTATTATTATTTTGGTTGGTGGTGTGCCCCAGGATTTGGTCAATGTAAAAAATGTGCCGCAGCTCAAAAAAGGTTGAAAAACACTGCTGTAGTCGATGCATCTGGAGCGACCTTGCGCAAATCACACTCTGGCAGCCCCAGAAGAAAGCAAAAACAAAGCTCGCCTCAATAAATCTTGCCCAGAAATCATGGTGATAGGTTTGCCTTGGGGTTGCCGCCAATCAGAAAAGCTCTAAACCAGAGGTGCTCACACTTTTTCAGCATGCCAGCTACTTATAAAACAACCAAGTCAAAATGATCTACCTACCCACTACAAAAATGTGAAAAATATCTGCTTTGAACTGGGTTTTCCGAGTCCACACTGCCATATAATCCGATTCAAAGCAGATAACATGGGATTGTATTCAACTGTGTGGAAAGGACCTCAGGTCACCCAGGGCCCTTCCACACAGCCTATTTTATTGTGTGGCTTCAAGTCATCGCCAAATTAAGGCAAACAAATCTATCAATAGAGTAATCTATCCCAGTGTTTTTCAACCTTTTTAAAGCCGCGGCACATTTTTTACGTTTACCAAATCCTGGGGCACACCACCAACCAAAATGACACAAAACTACACTCTAACACAGTAATACATATCATTAATATGTTCTTAAATGTATTTATACACTCAGTGTCAGGCATGTAGCTGGGGGGGGGGGCTAAGGGGGCTTCAGCCCCCCCCCCGAAATTCTCAGGGTGGTCCGCGAAAAGGCCTTTCTGGTACATTATTTAAACTGTTATGTTTATTCATATCATGATCTGATCACCATGCTCATTATATCCCACATTAATGGGGTTATTGGGATAACAATACAAAAGGTTTGCTAGGGTAGACCCTCTTCCACCCAGTCTCAGCCCCCCCGAACCAAACTCAGCCCCCCCCCCCCCCCGAATCAAAATCCCGGCTACGGCCCTGCTCAGTGTGAAACCTGGGCCTGTTTCGATGAACACAACATAGATATCCTGGCAGGAATGGCAGAAATCTTATACACAGAGTAAGGCTCTAATGCTAACAGCATTCAAACACGCTATGAAAGCTAGCAAAGAATAAAGAGTATGCCAAATTGTGTCTTTCACTTTTTTATATAAAAGTATCAAAGTATACCATTCAGGTATGGTGCAAGGTGTAGGTATATTTCACTATATAATTTCACAGTGTTCACATAATGCATTCACATTTGTGACCATATATCAATCATTCATAGTATGCATATAACAATATCACAAAGTGGATATCACAGTGTTAATATCACATAAATTCTAAAGCAAGGTACTGGTGTAACTATAACAGAACCAACAGTATAAACCTGTATTTCCACCGTAGGGTAAGTTCACTCCTAATGTTAGCATGTAGTGTGGCTGGGAAGATCCCTGGATGTAAACAATGAACTGCTTCACCGCCTGGGAGGCAAACGCCGCTTGGCTGGAGTTCCGTATAGCTGCTAAATGCTGGGCGTCTGTCCTCCACTGGGGTGGCAGAATGGGGTGGGTTAGGAGGCTGTGGTTCTGTGGATCCAGAGATGTTCGTGGAGTCCTACACGGTTCGCCTGACGGTTTACTGTGCAGAGCTCGAACCGTTTCGGGGGGGCTCCTGGGTGGTGGATGGAGTCCGCGGCTTCTTCAGAGGCTGCACCGGCATTCGCCACATTGGCATGTACCCGCTGAGGAGGCTTGCGTCTGGGCCCCAAAACTAGCCTGCCACATCAGGCATGGTGGTGGACGATGGTAACCCACTGCCAATGTTGAAAGAAGTTTCAGCTACCAGCTTAGTCAGCTTCTGAACTAGACTTTGGGTGGGCAAGTGTTATGCCATCAGGCAGCAGATTTGCACCAAGTTCTCCTGAATGATGCTCTGCTCAGTTTGATTCCATAGCAAGCGTGCAGTGGGTTACCATCGTCCACCACCATGCCTGATGTGGCAGGCTAGTTTTGGGGCCCAGACGCAAGCCTCCTCAGCGGGTACATGCCAATGTGGCGAACGCCGGTGCAGCCTCTGAAGAAGCCGCGGACTCCATCCACCACCCAGGAGCCCCCCCGAAACGGTTCGAGCTCTGCACAGTAAACCGTCAGTGTTTGAAGGAATGGCAGAAAGACACAAACTTCCCACACAAACCCCCCCATAACCAAGAGAAAATACTATAAGAGTTTGGTTGGCATTGACCTTGGGTTTTGGAGTTGTGGTTCACCTATATCCAGAGAGCACTGTGGACTCAAACAATGATGGATCAGGACCAAACTTGGCATGAATATGCCCAAATGTGAACACAGATGGAGTTTGGGGGAAATAGACCTTGACATTTGGGAGTTACAGTTTCTGGGATTTATAGTTAACACACAATCAAAGATCATCCTGAACTCTTGCAACAATGGAATTGAACCAAACTTGGCCTATTGAACTCTCATTATCAACAGAAAGTACTGAAAGGGTTTGCTTGGGAATTGACCTTGAGTTTGGAAGTTGCAGTTTACCTACACCCAGAGAGCACTGTGGGCAGGAGGGGAAAAAGGGGTATTGGAGGTTCCAATTTCCCATGGCACACCTGATGATCACTCACGGCACACTAGTGTGCCGCGGCACACTGGTTGGGAAACACTGATCTATCCATCCAACCATCTTCGTGCCTGTATGCTATATCTACCTGTGTGTTATCAATTTGTCTGTGTGTCTGTCTGTCTAGTGTCTGTCTCTGTTTGTTATCTATGTGTCCGTTTCTGCCATCCACATCTATTTATAACACTACGTAGCAACATTTGAAAAGCTTTCTGTTCCTGGTTTGAAAGTATTATTTCCTGTTTAATTGTGTGGTGCTTACCTTGAAAGTAGTTGTTATGCTCCAAAAACTCTGTTTTTCTGGCTGCCACAAACTATGTTGGATTGGTTGAGGCTCTCTGAGATATTCATTGACAAACTAGAGCACAATGTGCTGCACGATGTCCCACCAGAACCAAGTTTTTGCAGTTTAATAAACTTTTTGCATGTGTTTATGATAGAACCAGTTAGGAAATGACATTTATAACCTAGGAACAAAAATCATGTAACATAGTGTAATCTTTGCCTGTCTTCCCCCCTCTCTTTGCTCCCTCTTTTATGTTTGTCATCTATCTATCTATCCATCCATCATGTGTCTGTCTTTGAGTCCCTCTGTTATCTACATTTCTATCTCCATCCATCTATCATCTGTGTCTGTCTGCTACCTGTCTTTCTGTCTGTCTGTTTGTATGTTTCTGTCTGTGACCGAAAGGTCACCAGTGGCATAGTGGTTTAAACTGCTGAGCTGCTGAACTTGCTGACCAAAAGGTCACCAGCGGCACAGCGGGTTAAACTGCTGAGCAGCTGAACTTGCTGACCGAAAAGTTGCTGGTTAAAATCCAAGGAGCAGGGTGAGCTCCCACTGTTAGACCCAGCTTCTACCAACCTAGCAGCTTGAAAACATGTAAATGTGACTAGATCAATAGGTACCGCTCTGAGAGGAAGGTAACGGTGCTCCATGTAATCATGCCGACCACATGACCTTGGAGGTGTCTATGGACAATGCTCTTCAGCAAGAAATGGAGATGGACACCAACCCCCAGAGTCAGACGTGACTGGAGTTAACCTTGACCTTAAAGGTACAGGAGCAAATGTTCCTTTCAAATCTGGCAACTCCAAACTTTTTGCTGGATCATTACTAAGCCCAAGGGTCACGGTACATATCCAGTGACCCACCAGCCTCTTGGATCTGATCCCACTCACACCAGTCACCTGCTGGAGGTAGGAGTGGGAACCAGCTTCCTTGGCTCCTCAGCAACCTGCGTTGAGGAGGACTTGATTTGAGATTTCTCTCTGCAGCCGGAAGACCTCATGTTGACTGTTTACCTTGAGCTCTCGGTGGGTATCTGCCAAGGCCAAGGGAGTTGCCTTTGATCTTTCTCCCTTTGAGAGGTGCCAAGTCTCCACGCCTGTGTCAGCCAAGGGAGGAAAGGGAGTCGTAGTTGGAGAAAGAGACCTCAGGCTTTGTGCCCATTGTGGAGAGGAGGCAAGGGGGCTGGGGAAGGGGAGGGCCGCTGCCTGGGCCCCCATGTATCCCTCCAGGTCTCATGGTAACAGCTGCTGCTTAAATACAGCCTCAGGGGGTGGAAGAGCCCGAGGGCGAGAGGCAGGGCGGGCAAGGGGCAGGAGGGACCACAGGGAGATCATGCTTGCTCATAATTAAAATGGTTCTGCTGGCTGCCTCTTTCTGCCCAGAAGCTCGTGGGCCCGTGTGTGGCGATGAGTAATTTCCAGCCCTGTTTTGTGCACAATGCTTACAGGCGTCAGCAGAAAATGTCCACGATGGAAATGGAGGTGTCGTGGCTCTTTCTCAGCTGGCTTCCCTGTGCCTGGTTGAAGGGAGTGGAGCAGGGCAGGGCTCCGGGGAGTCGTCGGTGGCGTTGGCCTTTTGCCTGCCATCAGCTCTGAGATGCCTGCAAGCGTTTTGGAAAATATGGCATTTGCTCAGGTTTGCACTTGACGTGGAGGGAGGCCTGGGAAGGAGCGCCACAGGGATGCCCAGAAAGAGCCCGGCGGCACTATTCAGCATTTGAATAGTCTTAGCAATGGATCCTCATGGCCATATAATCCAGACTCAGAATGCAGATGAACTGCTTTAAACTGGATTGTTTGTGTCTGCACGGCCATATATTTATTTATTTATTTTCTATTTTTATATGCCACCCTTCTCAACCCCGAAGGGGACTCAGAGTGGCTTACAGCAAACAACAATACTGCCAGAGTGGCATACAGTGTACATATAACAATATTAAGAACATAAGAACATAAGAAGAGCCATGCTGAATCGGGCCTCCGCCCATCTAGTCCAGCATTCTGTATCACACAGTGGCCCCCAGTTGTACACGGGGATCTCGAGCAGAAGGGAGGGCAAAACCCTGACCTGCTCCCGACCCCCCACAACCAGTGCCCGGGGAAATCCTGCCTACCTCAACCAACTCCGAGGTGGCACTTGAATGTCCTTTTCAGTAACTACCGATACACTTGGTATCCATGAACCTGTCTAATCCTGCCTTGAAGCTGTCCAGGCTGACAGCTGTCACAACCTCCTCTGGAAGTGAGTTCCATAACCCAATGACCCTCTGGGTGAAGAAATATTTCCCTTTATTAGTCCTAACTTTCCTACCTTGGAGCTTCAGGGAGTGCCCTCTAGTCCTAGTGTTGGGTGACAGAGAAAATATTTTTTCTTTTTTCACCTTTTCTATCCCATGCATGATTTTATACACTTCGATCAAGTCACCTCTTAAACGCCGTCTTTCGAGGCTGAAAAGACCAAGGCGTTGCAACCTGGTTTCGTAAGGGAGCCGCTCCATCCCTTGGATCATTCTTGTTGCCCTTCTTTGTACCTTTTCCAGTTCCGTTATATCCTTCTTGAGGTGCGGAGACCAGAATTGTACACAGCACTCCAGATGTAGCCTCACCATAGATTTGTAGAGAGGCAATACAACATTTGCCGACCTATTTTCGATTCCCTTCCTGATCATGCCAAGCATAGAATTTGCTTTTTTCACTGCTGCTGCGCACTGGGTTGGCATCTTCATTGAGCTGTCCACCAAAACCCCGAGATCCCTTTCCTGGTTTGTCTCAGAAAGCTTTGACCCCATCAATTGGTAGGTGTAGTTGGGGTTCTTTGCCCCGATGTGCATGACTTTACACTTGTTTAGGTTACAATGCATTTGCCACTTTGTTGCCCATTCACTCAATTTCGAGAGATCTTTCTGGAGCTCTTTACAGTCAGTTTCGTTTTTAACTACCCTGAACAGTTTAGTGTCGTCTGCAAACTTTGCTACCTCAGAATTCACTCCTTCATCCAGATCATTAATGAATAAATTAAAAAGTAACGGACCCAAAACTGAACCTTGGGGTATGCCCCTTCTCACCTCTTTCCACCCAGAGAAGTGTCCGTTTATTACCACCCTTTGTTTCCTACAGTTTAGCCAGGTTCCAATCCAGGACAAGACCTGTCCTCTGATTCCATGGCTGAAGAGCTTATTTAGGAGCCTTTGGTGAGGGACTTTGTCAAAAGCCTTTTGAAAGTCAAGGTAAACAATATCGACTGGGTCCCCTTTATCTATGTGTTTATTTACACCCTCAAAGAATTCTAACAAGTGAGTAAGACATGATTTGCCTTTGCAGAAACCATGTTGATTTTCTTTCAGCAATGCCTGTTCTTCTATGTGCTTGGTACTTTTTTCTTTAATAATGGTTTCCATCACTTTGCCTGGAACTGAGGTTAGACTAACTGGCCTATAATTTCCTGGATCACCCCTGGATCCTTTCTTGAAGATCGGAGTTACATTTGCCTCCCTCCAGTCCTCGGGTACAGTGCCTGATCTTAGAGAAAGGTTATATATCTTAGCTAGAAGTTCAGCAATTTCACACTTGAGTTCCTTAAGAACTCAAAAATATTGCCGGAGCGGCTTACAACAAACTGGGAAAAAAACTGAAAAAAAACAACAATCAACATTACAACATTACAATTATTTTAAACACAGCAAGAGGGGCCCTGAGCTGATGGAATGTCAGGAGGCAAGTTGGTTCAATGCAGTTTATCTGTATTCAGAAACTGGGTTATATGGCAGTGTAGATGGGGCCTTAGTCTAGCACTCAAACCGCTATATGACACGAGCTCTGAAGTGGGGCTGCCCATAAAGAGAGCACGGTAATGTATTGATGTCGTTCATTATGCTCCAAGGAGGAGGTAAGTGCTCTTCCCTCTTCAATCCAGCCCATGTTCCATTACATTCTTGTAAAATAGGAGTCGACCTATCGCAAATTGGTATGAGCGATTCATTCCCATCTTGACGTGCATTTATATTACATTCTGCTCTATATGCATTATGTGAATACTAGTTTTAAGAAAGAAAAGAAAGAAAATATTGGGTTTGCCATAACTTTGCCATAATTGAGAGGGCAGCAATGGAGCAGCTGCAGACATTCCTGGATGACGCATCCTGGTTAGACCCCTTCCAGTCCGGCTTCCGTTCTGGGCATGGGACAGAGACCGTCCTGGTCTCCATCACAGACCTACTCCGTTGCCAGTTGGACCGAGGCGGATCGGCGCTGCTCGTGTTATTTGACCTCACGGCAGCGTTTGATACTGTCCAGCTTTTGACACACCGCCTGGCGGTGGTAGGGGTGAGGGGGACAGCCCTCAACTGGATGTCCTACTTCCTCCAAAACCGCCTGCAGCGAGTGAAGTGGGGAGGGGTGGTCTCCGAGGGCTCCCCCTTACATTGCGGAGTCCCTCAGGGGGCCATTCTCTCCCCGCTGTTATTTAACATCTACATGCGACCAACTGGTGCGGAGTTTTGGGCTGGAATGCCATCACTACGCTGATGACACCCAGCTCGTTCTGAGGGTGGACCCCGGGGCGGACTCCGTACCCGATAATTTCCAACTCTGCCTAGAAGCCGTAACTGGATGGCTGTGAGCCAGTAAGTTGAAGGTGAACCCGGCAAAGACGGAGATCTTGTGGCTGGGCCGCCCGGGGAGGGGGGGGGGGAGATCCAGCTGCCGCCATTCGACGGCGTGGCACTATGCCCACAGCCCATTGTTAAGAGCCTTGGGGTCCGGCTGGATTCCCAACGGTCTATGGAGGCGCAAATCGCTTGCACCTGCATGGCAGCTTTTACCATCTGCGGCAAGCGAGCGCCTGGCTCCCTACCTCTCCCGCTGCGACCTGGCCACGGTGATCCAAGCCACGGTCATCTCGAGGCTCGACTACTGTAATGCGCTGTACATTGGCCTACCTTTGTCAGCGATCCGGTGCAGAACGCGGCGGCTCGTCTGCTGCTGGGAGCCTTCAGGTCGTCCCACATAACTCCCATCCTGCGCGAGCTGCACTGGTTGCCAGTTGAATTCCGGGTCTCCTTCAAGGTGTTAGTCTTGACTTTCAAGGCCTTACATGGCTTGGGGCCAGTGTACTTGAGGGAGCGGCTTACCCCATACGTACCCAGAAGATCACTGCGTTCGGAGGGCCTCAATATGCTCGAAATTCCGGGACTGAAAACCTGCAGGCGGTCCAGCACACGGCAAAGGGTGTTCTCCGTGGCAACCCCAGTGTTATGGAACTCGATGCCGGCCGAGACGCGAGCCTTGCGGGACCTGATGGCGTTCCGCAGGTCATGCAAGACCTGGCTATTCAAGCAGGCATTCGGCCCGACCACCATCTGAATGGCCTACTCCTTAGCTGTGCTGCTGCTATTATTGACCCTGCGGTTTTAACTATTGTATAACTGACCATGACTGCCATGGTATTTTTAAAATGCTAGTATGTTTTTAGTTGTTAACTGGTAGGTTTTATCTTGATGTATTGCATATATGCTGGAAACCGCCCTGAGCCTCGGGAGGCGGGTGATTGTTGAAATAAATAAATAAATAAATAAATAAATAATAACGTTAGCCTGACTTCTTAAATCGATGAACAATGCAAAAGCCATGTGTCCGGCAGGGCCAGTTCACTCGCAGGGTTGCTTTTGGACAACATTGTTGAAGGAAAATGGAGATAAGCGTAATAGAAACTTGCCAGCGTCTATTCTTAGCCATGAGACGCAGCCTGTTTTCCGTCCTGGGAGAAGCCGGCCCGGCTCTGGAGATGGAGCTCTTCCACATCACTGAAACCATCAAGCATGTCGTAGGCAGGGCAGGCTATTTAGGTTCTGGCGCCAACATCTCTTGTCTAAATAGATTTGGTTTTAACAGGCATTAATACTGAAGGAGGTTTTTCCCCTTTTGCCCGGAGGTCTAAACATGTAAAAGCATTGACCACCATGAAGGAGTTATCATTCAAAAAAGATAATCTCTCTGGCATTACTTCTTAGGAAGGACTCATCCTACGCTTCCTACAAGCACGTTGATGACCAAAAAGGCCAATCTGAGATAGGCAAGTTCGGTTGCAGAAAGCACAGCAAGAAAGTCTTCTTGGGTGATGTTGTTTCCAAGTTGCAGTTCTTCCTGGGTTGTCGTTTCTCTTCGGGACCCGTTCGCCGTGTCTTCTCGAAAGAGGCCGCAGCATTGTGGAGAGTGCGTCTCCATGCCTCCCGATGTGAGGCCAGGGTGGACCATTGTTGGTGATCAATCTGGCCAAGCCTGAGATGTTGTTTCAGGGAGTCCTTATATCTCTTTTGGGGGGCGCCTCTCTTGCGCTGACCCGTGGCGAGTTCACTGTAGAGTAGTATCTTTGGGAGGCAGTGGTCCTCCATCCTAGAGACCTTGTGCCCTGCCCAGCGCAACTGAGTTCTCAATAGCATGGCCTCAACGCTGGTGATCCCTGCTTGCTCAAGGACAGCAACATTAGTCACATAGTCGGTCCAGTGTATATTTAGGATTGAGCGAAGACAGCGCTGATGAAAGCGTTCGAAGAGTCGTAGGTGCTGGCGATAGGTGACCCATGTTTCAGACCCATATAGGAGAATAGACAGTACGATAGCTCTGTACACACTGATTTTGATGCTTTGCCTCAGGTGCTTGTTGCTCCAGACTCTCTTGTGAAGCCTTCGAAATGCACGATATGCCTTTCCTAACCTGTGATCTATCTCTTTATCAATCTTGGCGTCTGAAGAGATGATGCTTCCCAGGGAGGTGAACAGCTGAACGGACTTAAGCACAGATGTGCCTATGCTGACATGGGGATGGTGGTGTTCTTCCTGTGGTGCGGGCTGGTAGAGAACTTCCGTTTTCTTCAGGCTGACTTCCAGCCCAAACAGCTCTGCAGCTGCTGCAAAGCAGGATGTGAGGCGCTGCAGGGCTGCTTCTGAATGGGCGACAAGGGCAGCAGCATCAGCAAAAAGCAGCTCACGCACGACTACATAGGAGTGTGGCATTTACGTAGTTGTTGAGCCTCCGCTTGCCTCCTGGCGTGGTTCAGCAGTCCACTTCTTCTGTGGTTTCCAGGAAGAAGTGTGTAGTCTTCTCAAGTGATATTTCTCTGAATGCACTTTTGAAAAGTCAATAATTAAAGTATCAGCGCATGTCAGATGCAATGGAGCGAGGATTTAACTCCATTGACGGGTTAAACCTTTTACACACTTTCCTATTCTGTTTCCCAGTTGGCTTTGCCATATGGTACGAGGTGCTAAAAGGCACTGCTTTGAAAGTGTGGAAAGAGGAAGGAGAGAAAACGGGCCTCTTTTGTACTTTACGCACATTCTCTGCAGATCATGTCTTTGCACAGTTCCTCCCTCGGGCTGTGACCTTGTTGCTTGCATCCTAAATGCGCACACCCTGCTGCCACTATGAAGGTGTGGTTTTCCAATGTGAAGGCATGCTCTTCATGGCCAGAGAACTCCTTGGTGCCTCCTCGGCATGTGCCCTGATGGCGTGAGATTATGACTGCTCTTGGGTCCTGGGTAAAGTTTGGGATGGGATTTTTTTTAAAAAAAGAAGAGTTAGTTACAGTTCCAGCTGCTCCCAGGAGTTCCCCAGAAGGTTGTTGTCGCAAGAGCTACTGAAACATATCTAAAATACTGCATTTAAAATACAGTATATCTTAAACCACATAATGTCTCCATAATATACGTGCCAGCCGGCTGAAGGTGAATCCGTCGAAGACGGAGATCTTGTGGCCCAGTCGCCCTGGGCTGGATGAGTGCCGGTTGCCTACCCTGGATGGCGAGCGACTCAGCCCGTCACCTTTGGTTAAGAGCTTGGGTGTTCAACTGGACTCCTCGCTGACCATGGAGGCTCAGGTCTCCATGGTCAGCAGGGATTCATTTTTTCACCCACGACAGGCTGAGGCGACTGGCACCCTACCTGTCCAGGAACGACCTGGCCACAGTAATCCAAGCGACGGTCATCTCGAGGCTGGACTACTGTATTTATTTATTTATTTATTTATTATTGGGGCTTCTATGCCGCCGACTCCCGGGGGCTCGCGGCGGCTCACAAGAGCCAGGGGCATAAAAACAAAGATTAAAAACATAAAACAATTGAACAATTAGAGCAATAGCAGAACAGGCAATAAAACAAATGGAGCAGCAACAGGAGCCACAACACAGGACCCAGAGCACGCGGGCCTACTCTCCGAAGGCCTGCCTGTACAGATGGGTTTTGCAGGCCCGCCTGAATGGGAGTAAATCCCTCAGGGCTCTGGTTTCGGCCGGGAGGGCGTTCCACAGCGTGGGGGCTATGACGGAGAACGCCCTCCGGCGGGTAGATGTCAGGTGGGCCGACTTTGCTGATGGTATTTCCAGGAAGTTGGCATCCTCAGGCCGTAGTGATCTCGATGGGCAATAGGGAGTGAGGCGGTCCCTCAGATACGCTGGCCCCAGGCCGTACAGAGCCTTGAAGGTAAGAACCAACACTTTGAAGGCGATCAGGTGCTCAATACGTTGGCCTTCCCTTGTCGACAATCCGGAAACTCAAGCTAGTGCAGAATGCCGCTGCTCGCTTGCTGGCGGGAACGCCAGTGAGGGAGCACATCACGCCCATCCTCCGGCAACTGCACTGGCTTCCTATTGAGTACCGAATTGCCTTCAAGGTGTTGGTTTTGACCTTTAAGGCCCTACACTGCCTATGGCCTGCGTATCTGAGGGACCGCCTTGCCCCGTACTCTCCCCCGAGATCACAGCGTTCAGATGAACAGAATCTGTTATTGGTACCATCAATCCGCTCCTGCCATCTGTCCGCAACTAGGCAGAGGGCCTTCTCTGTGGCAGCTCCGGTGCTATGGAACTCCCTCCCAGATAGCACCCGAGCCCCCTTTCGAAGGGCCTGCAAGACCGCCCTCTTTGGACTAGCCTTTAACTAGGCACATTGACCCAGGAAATGCGCCTGTATGTCATCTATACCTCGTGATGTAATGTGCTTTTAATGTGTTTTTATGCTTTTATTGTAGGGCTGCATGATTGAGACAGGCTCCCTACCTATATTACTGTTATCCGCCCCGAGCCTGCAGGGAGGAGCGGAATATAAGACTGAACAATAAATAAATAAATAAATAAATATCATTTCCATCAAAGCGGAGATTTCTTTTCACAATCTGAGGATTACCTGGGAAAGAATCCCACTGGATCATTACAACACACCCAAATCAGGCCCGGATTATCCATAAGGCCACACTAGGCCACGGCCTAAGGGCGCAGCCATGGGGGAAGTGTGCCAGATCCAGACCCCCCCCCCAACATTTTTTTTAAAAAATAGATCCTCAGCCGCTTCTGCGCCTGCGCACGTGGCGCCATAGACACTCAGAGGCCGTTCCGCTGCCTCTGAGAGTCTATGGCGCCCCGCACGCAGGTGCAGAAGCGGCCAAAGATTGCCCTTTTTTCTCAGGCGTGGTGGCTTTAGGAGGGAGGGAGGAGCCGCGGGGAGCCTCATCGGGGCTACCCCTTCTTTCCTAAAGCCACCACGCCGGCCTGAGAAAAAAAGGGCGATCTTCGGCCACTTCTCAGGCCAGCGCGGTGGCTTTAGGAGGGAGGGAAGAGCCGCGGGGAGCCTCACCGCAGCTCCTCCCTCCCTCATAAAACCATCACACCGGCCTGAGAAAAAAAAGGGCGATCTTCGGCCACTTCTCAGGCTGGCGTGGCGGCTTTAGGACGGAGGGAGGAGCTGCGGGGAGCCTCCCGTTGGACTAATTGCAGTTTCCGAACTGTCTTCAAAGGCAGCCCCACGTAGCAGCCAATAATGAAAGGACCAAGGCAATGACATTTCTGGCCCACCCTCTGTTTAGGTATCAGCCAGCACACCAATGCCTTAAATCAGGGCTGCCCAACTGGCGGCCCGGGGTCCATATACGGCCCCCCAGCCCCTTCCCTCCGGCCCCTAAGCTTTGTAATAAAAATAAAAATTGAAAAATAAAATAAATAATAATATTTTTAAAAACCTACTTCCAGGTTTGGAGCAAGTCGCGAGAATACGCAATCCACACGGGATTTCGCTGTCAACGAGAGATCACGCCGCGTTGACAGCGAAATCCGTGTGGATTGGCGTATTCTTCGATACTCTTCGGCTACTCTACTACTGGATCGCTGAGGCCCACAGACGCGATTAGGACCTTCTTCGACTCAGTCGGTCGTCGCCTCTCTCGTCGTCCGGGTACTCCTGGATCCTGCGCATTTGGAAAAGGTAGGCCGAAGCAGGGGGTCCTCAGGGGGCACCTCAGGGGGCTCCTCAGGGCTCTCATTTTCTCCCCATCTCCCTCATGTATTAAATATAAAATTAAATATATTTAAAGATGAAATAAGGGGAGATGGGATACATTAAAATAAGGGGAGAGGGGAGGATGGAATTAAATATATTTAATATTAAATTAAAATAATTTAATATCTTATCCCTGAATTTTATCTCAGTAAAAGATTATATTTGACTGTATGCATGCAGGGGCGGGGGGGGGGCGGGCGGGGCGGGGGCGGGGATGGGGAGGTGGCGGAGCTGGGGCGAGGGCAGACCCTACGGCCCCCCAGGTCATCAGTGACCGAAATTCAGGCCCCTGGGCCGGTAGAAGTTGGACACCCCTGCCTTAAATCAAAGAACAGCTTTCTAAGATCTACAGAGATACTCTCAGGAACACCTCAGCAAGCAAGAGTCCAAAAGTGGCAGGCTGAAATCCGGAACCTCAATCAGTGGCTGAGACCAGATGAGAGACTCCCTCTTGGGCGCACAGGAGACGGTGACATGGAAGGTGCTGAACAGGCTGCTCCCTGGCACCACAAGATGCAGAGCCAACCTTCAGGAATGTGGAGTCCCCCGCCACCTAGTGGATCGAAAACAGCAATGTGAGAAGATGAATAGGAACGGCATTGAGCAGGAAGTATTTTGGGCATGGCGTTTTGAAGGAAAGTTTCTGAACAAAGAAAGCTCTTTGGCAAGGAGATGGAGGAACAGCACCACCCTGTGGCCAGAGCCGAGCACAGCCTCCAAAAGATGCCGAATGATGAGAAAAAGCCTATTCATACCTCTATCTGTTGTCTGTCTTGTCATTGCATAATCGGCATTGAATGTTTGCCGTATATGTGATCTGCCCCCCTGAGTCCCCTTTAGGATGAGAAGGGCGGGATATAAGTACTGTAAATAAATTCCTCTCTGTTTCAGAATAAGAGTGAAATATGTGTAATGTAATCCGCACTGAGTCCCCTTCGGGGTGAGAAGAGTGGAATATAAATAAACATTATTATTATTATTATTATTATTATTAAATGCTGGACCCAGTGAACTGGACTGCACTCAATGGGACTGAGCTCAATGTGCTTAGGATTCCACTGTGTTCAGTCCCCTGTAAAGACACTGCCAGGAGAAAGTCTTGTTGAACCCAGTGGGGCTTAACTGCTGAGTAAACACACAGATTGCACCTCAGATGGCGATGAGATCAGAGTCAGAACTTAATTAAAAAGCATGTCACCTTCTGGGATCATACATGATCCCACTTCCGTTTCCCAAACATGTGAGGGGAATTAGGTTAATAACACGATTAACATTGCAAGGACTAATGCGATTAATGTTACTAGTATAATTCCCGTGTGAGTCCAGGCGGGCCGGTCAGTTCGTGCGTTAGATCCCCTTTTCCTACCTGGGTTTGAAAGGAAAGGGAACCTGTGGCTCTGCTTTTCAAAAGGTTAAAACAAAACAATACAAAAACACAATAGTTCTGTAAGTTTTGCAACTAGAATAGAAATAATAAGAGAGTGGGGGGGCTGCCAAGAGGAAAAGCCTTCTTCCCTGGAGCCTTCCAGTGGACTCTAAAGCAGGGATGGGCAAACTGCGGCCTGGGGGCCGGATGCGGCCCTTTGGCTGATTATATCCGGCCCGCCTAAGGGCCCCTGGCTTACCTCCCCTGCCTGGCCTCTGCATAAAAATCTCAGAGAAGGGACTATAAGGAAGCATTATTTTATTTTAGTGGGTGTTTATTATTATTGTATAATAATTTTATAACAATAATAAAATAATATAATAAATAATATAATATAATGTTATATGATATATTATAATTTCAATATATTATGTTTATATATATATATACTATAATATAATAATTATGATATTAATACTAATAATATATGAATATTTCCTGATATATTAATATGTTGATATTAATGATGTGTAATATATAGTAAATATAGTAAGTGAATAAATAAATAAATTATGTAGATTAGCATGTAGTTCCGCCTTTAGGTGCGGCCCTCCATAATATTTTTTGGCTCTCGTGTGGCCCCTTGGGAAAAATAGTTGCCCACCCCTGCTCTAAAGACTTCAAAATACTTTTGTTTCTTCATGGATGGCTTATGCAGTTGATTCATTTCGTATGTGTGTGTGTTGTTTGTTTTGAATAAAAAAACCATACTGAGTTGTTTTGGATGGTGTGAGAGAGATACAATCCCTAGTCTCCTGATTCTATCCGCGTTCCTTCTGCTGCTGGTATAAAGCTTTCAGTTAAAGAAGCAATGTCTAGAACACTGTTTCTCAACCTTTTTTGAGCCGAGGCACACTTTTGACATTTAAAAAATCCCGGGGCACACCACCAACCAAAATGAAACACAATGACACTATAACACAGAGATACAGATAGTTAATATGCTTTTAAAAGTATACACTCGGTGTGAAACCTGGGCCTGTTTCAATGAACACAACATAGATATCCTGGCAGGAATCAAAGAGCTTTTGCTGAAGGCTTTCACGGCCAGAATCACCGGGTTGCTGTGAGGTTTTCAGGCTGTATGGCCATGTTCCAGAAGCATTCTCTCCTGACGTTTCAGTCACATCTATGACAGAGCATCCTCAGGAGTGGTGAGCTGTTAGAAACTAGGCAAGTGAGGTGTATATATCTGTGGAATAATGTCAGGGTGGAAGAAAGAACTCTTTCCTGCTTTAGGCAAGTGCAAATGTTGCAAATGGCCATGTTGATTAGCATTTAATGGCCTTGCAACTTCAAAGTCGCTATCTGGGGGAAGTGCACCTCCTGGCCCCCTCGCCCGTCCCCAATTTGGGAAGGGCGCGGGGGACAGGCGGAGAAGCCTCCCGCAGGCCTCGATGGCGCGAAGCTTCGCCCGGCTCGCGTCCTTCTGACCGGAAGGGCACGGGGGGCCAGCGGAAAAAGCCTCCCAGCCCGAGCGCCCTCCGGCTCCTCCAACCTCTCCTCTCTCTCACACACACACAAGACCTCAGAGCCCGCCTCACCCGGTAGGCCTGACCGCCTCCGCCCGCTTGGCCTCCTCCTCCTCCCCTCCAAGCAGCAGCAGCAGGAGGGAAGAAAGGCTGGGGATGGGGGGACTCTCGCTGCACACCACGTGCTCCGCACGGCACACCGGTTGGCAATGAGCTGGTCTAAATGCAGCCACTTGGGGTCCTCCTGTGCAGGGCGGTCCATGTAATTTCAATGGTGGCGAACATTACTTTGGCGTACCCCTCAAAAACATTGTTCCCCCAAAGATTACTTTGGCACACCCTCCCAAAAACATTTTCTGAGCGGTACCTTGCGCGTGCTTCTTCCGCTCCTTCTGCACGCCGCTCCGCGCCGCCACTCCCCCAGCGTGCGCGGTCCCGCGTGCCGCCGCCTGTGGGGCATTGCAGAGCGGAGGGGCCTTTGCGCTTCCTGGTTCCCCTGCCTGTGGGAAATGCAGAGGGAACCAGGAAGCGCAAAGAAGCTTAACCTGAAGGCCCTTCCTCTCTCGCTCTCCGGCTCCCTGCCAGCCCCTCCCACAGGGCATTGCAGAGGCGGAGATCGCTCTCTTGCTCTCAGTAACGCCCCCATGGGTGGGGCTGGCAGGGGAAACCAGGGCGTGGTGGGGACCTTGAAGGCCTCTCCTAGCACTTCCTGGTGCCCACTGCCAGCCCCTCCCATGGGGCATTTCACAGGGCAAGGGAGCGCTCCGGGAGGTCTCTGGACATGTGTGAAATCTCCGGCGCATGCCCAGAGAAGCTGCTGCAGGGCAGGGAGGTTTGCTCTGGCGCAGGAGCCGGCGTGGCGGCGTCCATCCAAGATGCCGCCCCACGCGGCCGCGTAGGTTGCTTACATGGACGGACCGCCCCAGGTCCTGTGGAAGAGGTGTAGGAAAGGGAAAGGTTTCGCCTGGCGTTAAATCTCGTAGTTGTGTCTGACTCTGGGAGGTGGTCGTGTCCATTTGTAAGCCGAAGAGCTGGCATTGTCCATAGGCTCCTCCAAGATCACGTGGCTGGCATGACTGCATGTACTAGCGGATCTTGCATTAAGAGCAAGTGCGCGGTCGCATAAGGTGCCATGTCCCCAGGGGCGCTGGCAGGGTGGGAGGAAGGCTCAGTCCTGCCCCGCAGGCTCCCGATGCCGCCCAGGTGCTGCTGGCCAGTCAGTGTGGCATCAATGATTTTCGCTGCAGTAATCATATACTGTATATACTATAGTCATAGCCTTCCATGTTTTATCTCCAGCTGATGGTCCAGTTTCTCCATAAAGTAAAACTCTGGTTTGAGCCTAACTTTGTCCTTAACCATTTTAGTATTTGTTCAATATTTCTGACCTTTTTGCAAGACCATCACGTATGGTAAAATCCCCAACATTTTTTCTCACATTTCCAAAATTCCTGTACATCTTTGGAAGCTTGGTGGCATCAAGTACCTTCTCGTATATAGAGCCTTGTGAAAAGACATTTCAAATCATTATTCAGAGTAAACTTAAAACTGTAAACTTTCCCCATTGTTCAGCTGATATTTTTGTGTGTGAAAAAGATCTCGGAGGCTTCATGGACAACTAGTTAAACATGAGCCAACAATGTGTTGCGGCAGCTAAAAAGGCCATTGGGATTTTGGCCTGCATCAAGAGGAGCCTAGTGCCT
>JARBWK010000001.1:1649069-1931434 GCA_030556195.1 Anolis apletophallus
TTTAGGATAGCCATGTTTAAATATTTGAAAGGGCGTCACATTGAGGAAGAGGAGGCCAGCTTGCTTTCTGCCGGGATTAGGGCATGGAGCAGTGAATTGAAATGGCAGGAAATGAGATTCCACCTAAATATCAGAAAGAACTTCCTGTCAGCAGGCGTTGTGGCAGCGGAACATGCCCTCTCCTCCGGAGATTTTAACAGAGGATGGATGGCAACCTGTCAGAAATGCTTTGAGTCTGTGTCCCATCACGGAATGGAGTTGGGCTAGATGGTGCTTGTGGTCTCCTATGGAATGTGTCCAGGGAGGCGACTAAGACTAAACATCAGGGGTCTGGAAAACAAGCCCTGAGGAGCGGCGCAAAAGAGCTGGGCATATATAGCCTGCAGAAGAGAAGGCTGAGAGTAGACATGATGAGGGCCACATATAAATATGTGAGAGTAAGCCACAGGGAGTAAGCCTGCTGCCCTGGAAGACTAAGCCGCGGCGCAATGGCTTCAATCTACAGGAATGGCGATTCCAAGTGGACGTGAGAAAGAACTTCCTAACTGCGAGAACTGTTCAGCAGCGAAACTCTCTGCCACAGAGTATAGTGGAGGCTCCCTCTTAGGAGGCTTTTAAGCCGAGGCTGGATGGTCATCTGTTGGGGGTGCTTTGAAAGGGATTTTCCTGCTTCTTGGCAGAATGGGGTTGGGCTGGATGGCCCACCAGGTCTCTTCAACTCTATGGTCCTAGGATTTTATGATTCTAACCTCCCTCCAGTGCAACAGCAACGAGCCCTTGTTTCCCCACATGATAGCACTGTTTCTCAGGTTTTCCTTCTGCCTCTCCCCTTCAGTCCAAGTTGTAGTTGGGAATCCCAGTGTCGACA
This sequence comes from Anolis apletophallus, assembly GCA_030556195.1. Classification (NCBI taxonomy): domain Eukaryota; kingdom Metazoa; phylum Chordata; class Lepidosauria; order Squamata; family Anolidae; genus Anolis; species Anolis apletophallus. The sequence goes on from JARBWK010000001.1 coordinate 1,649,938, forward strand.
TGCCCTCTCTGAGAAGACGCTGCTCCCCTACGCCAGAGTACAGGACACAGTGCTGCAGGTGGTCTCCCTCCTTCCGAGCAGTGAGTAATGAGTTGCCTTGAACGTGGCAGCTTAAGCGTTCGAGGCCGGCTTCAGCTTCAGCTTCAGCACCCGGTTGACAAATCACCAGATTGAGAAGGATTTCCAATGCTCGGAGAGGAGCGCATCTCCCTTGAAACAGTGGCTTGAATGTAAGCGTGCAAAGATGTGGGTGCGGCGTTGCAGTACCTGCACACTAGCCATCCACCAGAAGCTAAATCTTAGAAAGGTTGGCTGGGCACCTTTCCTGAATATTGAGCATTCAAATGCGGAAGCTGTGCTGCGGGAATAGAACTGCTACGTGCCTTTCCTGCAGATGCAGGGCATCTCTGAACCTTCGTCTACTACGGGTCCAGTACTCAAACCACTACACTACTCTGACTCGCATTTAGAAAGAAGTGATACAGTGTGGAGTAATGTATTGTATTAGGCAGGACTTTATTTTTGACTAGCTGTACCTGCCACGCGTTGCAGTGGCCATCTTCCCACCATCTTTCTCTCCTTCCTTCTTTCTCTCCTTCCTTCCCTTTTTTAATTTCCCTGTCTCCTTCGTTCCTTCTCTTCCTCTTACTTCTTTTCCCTTCCTCTTTTCCCCCTTTTCCCTGTCGTGGTCCCTGTGAATACGTACATATGGTAATAAGCTAATAGTAAGAATACTAAAATTAATAATAAGTTAATAGTAAAAATATTTGTAGTCAAGAAATATGAGATAAGATTCCTAGCTGTCGCAATGCAGCGGAGTAAAGGTGGCAGCCAGGGGCAGACCTACCTGTTCCCGGGGGGTACGCGGGGAAAAAAATGCGCCCCCCAGTTGCTCCCGAGGGGAGCCCAGTGTGCATGCGCCAATCTGTGCACACGCGCACTGACTCTAGAGTGCGCCTCCCGCTTTGGAGGCCAGCGCGCATGTGCGAAAGTACGCGCACGCGCACTGGCTCCAAAGCGGGAGGTGTGCTCTGGAGTCAGTGCACGTGCGCAGAGCTTTTTTGCGCATGCGTAGGAGCTCCTGCAGGCGCTGTAGCGCCTGTAGAAGCTTTTGCACATGCAGAGGCGCGGCCGGCCTAACAAAGGGCGACGTCACGGGTGACGTCGCCCTACGCGCCTGCGTAGTCCGCCTAATAGACAAATCGGCCCTGGTGGCAGCCCCTCCCACTGGTTATATATACTCAAGGGGAGTGGGCGGGGCTACCATTTAAAGTGATATTATCTTTCTAAAAGATTCCGAACTGTCTGAGCAGGCGCAGGAATTACCATATGTACGAATTCACAGGTGACCACTCGGGGAACTACGGTTACAGGTAAGCAACCAATAATTCTTCCTTCTCTACCTATCCTTGGATTGCAACTCCCAGTAGTCCTCCTGATCGATCTACCTATTTACCTAGCTTCATCTAATCGAGTGTTTCCCAACCTTTTTTGAGCCGTGGCACACTTTTAACATTAAAAAAATCCGGGAGCACACCACCAACCAAAATGACACAAAATGACACTCTAACACAGTAAAGAACGGCTGGGGGATGGTGGCCTGCTGGGAGCAGCTCCTGGGAGTGCCAAAGCTGGGGGGAGGGGTTGGAGCCAGGCCACGCCAGGCCCCGCCCCCTCTCTCCAGCTTCAGCTCTCCCAGCAGCTGCTCCAGCCTTGAGGGGGCAGTGCCAAGCCAACGGTGGCAGAGCCAGCACAATGTTGGTTTGGCACTGTCCCCTCAAGGCTGAGCAGCTGCTGGGAGTGCCGAAGCTGGGGAGGGGGGCGGAGCCAGGCTGCCCTGCCCCATCCCCCCGGCTTCAGTTCTCCCACAGAGGAGGAGCATGAGCGGCGGATGGGCTTCAGTGGGCGGGGCTCTTCCGCGCGGCTTCAACGAGCAAGGGGCGAGAGTCATGGCGGATTGGAGGCTGGCTGGGGAAACGGCTGAAGGAGGTGGTGCCCCGGCCCCTTCTTCTTTTCCTTTGCCGCCGCCTGGCCCTTCCTCCTCCTCCCCCAAGCAGCAGGAGTTCGGCAGGGGTGGGGGAGGAAGGGGGGGCAGAGAGCTTTTCTCGCAGCACAGCAGGAAGTCCGTCACGGTAATAATAATAATAATAATACTTTATTACTTGTGAGTCGCCCTCCACCAATGGTGCTCCGGGCGACTTACATCCTTTAAAAACATAGATACATCAATTAAAACAGCAGATATGAGCCGTAGAAGGCTCTGCCATCCATCCAGTTCAGTCCCCGAAAGCCTGGCGGAAGAGCCAGGTTTTCAGGCCAGCCAGAAATCTGGCCGGGGCCAGTGTGGCCCTGGCGCAGGCGGGAGCGGAGTTCCAGATCGTAGGGGCCGCCACCGAGAAGGCTCTTCTACGGGTCTCTGTCAGCCGGGCCTCTCTCACCCCAGGGATAGCTAACCGGTCGCCATTTATTACGCGTGCGGGTCTTTCGCAGCGTTGGTCTGTCAGCTGATCGCCCAGGTAGGCTGGTCCCATTTTTTGCCGAGCTTTGAAGGTTATCACCATGAGTTTGTAGATCGCTCTAAGCTCAATGGGTAACCAGTGAAGATCTTTTAAAATTGGTGAAATATGGCTCTGGCCGATGCCCCGGGAGATGAGTCTGGCCGCTGCATTCTGGATGAGTCTCAACCTCCGAGTCGTGGCCAACGGTAGGCCCACATACAAGGCGTTGCAGTAGTCAAGACGGGAGACCACGGTGGCATGAATCACCGTCCTCAGCGCCTCTGGTGGTAGATAGGGGGCCAACCGTCGGGCCCTACGGAGGTGAAAGAAGGCACCCTTGGCAGCGGCCTGGATCTGTGCCGCGTCACAGCGGTTGGGAAACACTGATCTAATCTATCTACCTGGAGGATTGCTGGGAGTTGCAGTCCAGGAATAGGAAATGGGAAATTCGCAGGTATTGGGATGTTCTCAAAGAAAGTCAAGGAGAAGAAAGCTTGCATCTTGGAAGCAGTGCATTTGGAGCATCCTCCTCTCCTAAAGGGCCTGGTCTAGGGATGCTGGGATCTGTAGTCCAGAAGAAAGTGTGGATATGCTAATGCAGTGTTTCCCAACCAGTGTGCCGTGGCACACTAGTGCGCCGTGAGGTGTGCCGTGGGAAATTGGAACCTCCAATACCCTTTCTTCCCCTTCCTGCCAAACACTTTTTCTTCTCCACTCAGGCTCTCTTCTTCCCAGCCTCGCTCTGCTCACTTTGCCTCGCTTTGCTCTGGGGCAAGTCTGCGCAGTAGCGACCGCACAGGTCACGTCTCCCCCTCCCCCCCGATCATGCTCACGCTATTTTCCCCAAATTCCATCTATGTTGAGTTCATTTAAACAGGCCCAGGTTTCACACGGAGTGTATAAATACATTTAAAACATATTAACTATATGTATGACTGTGTTAGAGTGTCATTTTGTGTCGTTTTGGTTGGTGGTGTGCCCCATGGTTTTGCAAATGGAAAAAATGTGCCGCAGCTCAAAAAAGGTTGAAAAACACTGTGCTAATGTGTGTGTTTTTTGCCCCTTCTGCTGTGTTTTCCAGTGTTTTTATGCGTGATGGTCCCTCATTGGCCTGATGCGTGTCTTGTGTTTAAATTTGGTGTCAATTCATCCGGTGGTTTTTGAGTTATGCTCATCCCACAAACTAACATTACATTTTTATTTATATCGATAACGTAACGACTTGTTCCTTTCTTAAACAGCCATTCCCCTTGGAAGTCCAGGAAATCTCGGTGGATGTTTGTTTCTTGGTGTCGAACGCTAACCAGAAAAGCCTGAAAGCCAAGCCCGAGGAGTCAACGGAGTCTATGTAACTTGAGATGAGAAGGCTGAGAGGGGAAATGACAGCCATGCTTGAAAGGATGTCACATTGAGGAGAGGCAACCTTGTTTTCTGTTGAGACTAGCAGCAGCATCCCATTAGAACCGTGGTTCTCAACCTTCCTATGGCCGAGGCCCCTTGATACAGTTCTTCATGTTGTGGTGACCCCGAACTATAACATTGTTTTTGTTGCTACTTGATAACTGTAATTTTGCTACGGTTATGAATCGCAACGTAAACACCTGATGTGCAGGATGTATTTTCATTCACTGGACCAAACTTGGCACAAATACCCAATATGCCCAAATGTGAATACTGGTGGGGTTGGGAGAGGATTGGTTTTCTCATTTGGGAGTTGTAGTTGCTGAGATGTATAGTTAACCTACAATCCAAGAGCATTCGGAACTCCACCAGTGAGGGAATTGAACCAAACTTAGCACACAGAACTCCCATGACCAACAGAACATACTGGGAGGGGTTGGTGGGCATTGATGTTGAGTTTGGGAGTTGTAGTTCGTCTACATACAGAAAGCACTGTACACTCAAACTATGATGGATCTGGACCAAACTTGGCACAAATACTCAATATGCCCCAATGTGAACACTAGAGGAGTTTGAGGAATATAGACCTTGACATATGGGTGTTGTGGATGCTGGGATTTATAGTTCACCTACAATCCAAGAACATTCTTAACCCCACCAACAATAGAATTGGGCCAAACTTCATACACCGGACCCCCATGACCAATAGACAATACTGTGTCTTCCAATGGTCGTTGGCGACCCCTCTGACACCCCCTTGCAACTTCCCCAGTATTCCCAACCCCCAGGTTGAGAAATGCTGCACTAGAGCATAGATCCATTTTAAATCCAGTTTCTGCCTCCTGGAAAATTCTGGGGCTTGTAGTTTAGTGGGGATCAGACATGTCTGACTTAGTTTAAAGGCTCCTCCCTAAACTACAAGCCCCAGAACTCTGCAGGAGGCAGAAACTGGATTTAAAGTGGACCCATGCTCTAGTGTGATGAGATCCTAGGACATGGAATGGCATATTCAAATTGCAGGAAAAGACATTCCACCTAGAACCGTTGGAAGAGCTGTTTGGCCGTGGGATATGTTGCCTGGGAGGATTGCGGAGTCTCCTTGTCTTGGGGCTTTTAAACAGAGCCTGGATGGCCATCTGCCAGGAATGCTTTGATGGTGCGCTCCTGCATTGCAGGAAGGGGTTGAATGGGTTGGCTCATGGAGACAACCCACTGGCTACCCAGACTACCTTGACAGCCTGACCTTTGTCCAGCTCCGATGAGCCTTCACAGAGCTCAGACTAAATATGTTTGATTCAGCGGAAAGGGACGGGAGGCTTAAAAAAGTCCCCAAAATTGAACGAAGATGTATTTTTGGTTGCCTCTACCCAGAGGACCTGGTACATTACTTAATGTGCTGCCCCCTACACAAAGATCCTAGGGAGCGCTTTATCTTACCTTTACTGGACAACAAAATCTTTCTGAATTCTCAAGAGATACTACTCTACCTCCTTATGGATACAGATAAATATACGACCTGGCTCATGGAGTCTCTTCAAGCTGTGATTCTATGATTCTAACTCAGGGAGGGGCATACGTGGGCCCTCCAGGTGTTTTGGACTTCAACTCCCATAATTCCTAACAGCCTCGGGCCCCATCCTTTCCCCCCTGCCTCTTAAATGTGTCTGACTGTAACCTCATGGACCAGCCCACGCCAGAGACCCTGTTGGTCGTCGCCACCCCCAGCTCCTTCAGGGTCAAGCCAGTCACTTCATCCATCCATCTTGCCCTTGGTCGGCCCCTCTTCCTTTTTCCTTCCTTTTTCCTTCCTTTTTCCTTCCTTTTTCCTTCCTTTTTCCTTCCTTTTTCCTTCCTTTTTCCTTCCTTTTTCCTTCCTTTTTCCTTTAACCCCAGCATCATTGTCTTCTCTAAGCTTTCCTGTCTTCTCATTATGTGGCCAAAGTATGTCATCATTGCCTCTAATGTCCTTTCCTCCTTTATTTCTTGAAGTATGGAAGGGTTGGATCTTCTCGCGGTCCAAGGCACTCTCAGAACTTTCAGTGATAAAGAATTGGGGGGAGCGCACAAAGGCCAAACTCAATAATCAGGACGCGGGGTCCTATTGTTAAACAATTAGTACGTTCACTGTAAATCTGTTCCCAAGTGGGGTTACCGTAAGTAGGCAATGAAAGTCAATATAATCCAATATAATCCAAACGTCTGTATTCAATGCAAATCCCACATTCTAGAGTTCAATGATAATTCAGTGGTGCTACAGCATAAATGTTCGAAATGAAATGCGGATCGAAAACAATCTCTGGAATATGGTGTAACCACAGTCCCAAATCAAATATCTTCCGTATAATCCGGTATAGCAGGAGGTGGCGACACTGTTTTACATTCCTGGGCTATACTCAGCCGACGAGCAATAATTAAACAAGAATTCCATGACTCGTTTCGACCGTGTTCCAGTCTTTTTCAAGGCCCGGTATAGTCCCCTTCGTAGATCCCCAAACGGTACAAATAATTCTTCAATGCATAGGTTAATCCTGAATCAACCGTGGAGATTGGCCGAGTATACCCCAGGAATGTAAAACAGTGTCGCCACCTCCTGCTATACCGGATTATACGGAAGATATTTGATTTGGGACCATATTCCGGAGATTGTTTTCGATCCGCATTTCATTTCGAACATTTATGCTGTAGCACCATTGAATTATCATTGAACTCTAGAATGTGGGATTTGCATTGAATACAGACGTTTGGATTATATTGGATTATATTGACTTTCATTGCCTACTTACGGTAACCCCACTTGGGAACAGATTTACAGCGAACTTACTAATTGTTTAACAATAGGACCCGCCCTGATTATTGAGTTTACTCTCAGAACTTTCCTCCAACACCACAGCTCAAAAGTGTCTCTCTTCCTTCCTTATGGTCCAGGTCTTGCATCCGTAGGTTACTATGGGGAATACCATGGCCTTCACTATGCGGATCTCTGTTGCCAGTGGGATGTCTCTACTCTTCACTATTTTATCGAGATTGGTCATGGCTCTCCTCCCAAGAGGTAAACGTCTTCTGATTTCCTGGTTGCAGTCTGCGTCTGCAGTCATCTTCTCACCTGGAAATACAAAATGTGCCACTGCCTCCACGTTTTCTCCCTCTGTTTGCCCGTTATCAATCAGTTTGGTTGCCATAATCTTGGGGTTTTTTCCAATGTTTACCTGCAACCCAGCTTTTGCACGTCCTTCTTTCACCTTGATTAGAAGACTCCCCAGCTCCTCCTCGCTTTTGGCCATCCAAGTGGTATCATCTGCATATGTAAGGTTGTTCTTCCAGCAATGTTAACCCCAGCCTTGCATTGGTCAAGCCCCGCACATCCTCGCATGATGTATTCTGCATACAAGTTGAATAGGTTGGGTGAGTGTCATGGTTCCAGACTCCCAATATCTCTGGATCATCACGCAAGACGCTGCTTGGTAAATGCCACAGATTTTATTAGAAGGACATCCAGACTTCTTGATGTCAAAGACAGTTACATAATGACCAAGCACAGTTTATATAGAGATCACACTCCCAACCCCTGTCACTCAAACCCTTCGTTACCACCACTGGCCCTTTCGGCGGGAAAGAGGGGACTGCCCTCCTTTCCCAGGCTTCCAGCAGTTCCCAAAACAAAGGCCTGTTCCCAGGCCTGCCCAGACATGTTTACAGCTCAGCACCTGGGTTATCTTCATGGCATGGTCTGAAGGTCGGTGCCCACTGGCACGGAGCTTCACAGCACATGACAGGTGAGAGTATACAGCCTTTCCCAATCCTGAACCAGTCTGTTGTTCCATGGTCAGTTCTGACTGTTGCTGTCTTTGTCAGCATTACTTCGCGAACGAAGATTCTTAGGAACAAAGATGCCGGTCTGAGTCCCTCGATAGAGTTGAGAAGGTCGGGGTACAAAAGTTTAAAATAAATATTAATAAATAAATAGGAAGGACTCATCCCACGCTTTTTACAAGCACGTTGATGACTAAAAAGGCCAATCTGAGATAGGCAAGTTCGGTTGCAGAAAGCACAGCAGAAAGTCTCCTTGGGTGATGTTGTTTCCAAGTTGCGGTTCTTTCTGTGTTGTCGTTTCTCTTTTGAGACCCATTCAGCATGTCTTCTCGAAAGAGGCCGCAGCATTGTGGATAGTGCATCTCCATGCCTCCCGATGTGAGGCCAGGGTGCACCATTGTTGGTGATCAATCTGGCCGAGCTTGAGGTGTTGTTTCAGGGAGTCCTTATATCTCTTTTTGGGGGGGCGCCTCTCTTGCACTGACCCATGGCGAGTTCACCGTAGAGTAGTATCTTTGGGAGGCGGTGGTCCTCCATCCTAGAGACGTGCCCTGCCCAGCGCAACTGCGTTCTCATTCGCATGGCCTCAATGCTGGTGATCCCTGCTTGCTCAAGGACAGCAACATTCGTCACATAGTCAGTCCAGTGTATATTTACGATTGAGCATTTTAAGACAGCGCTGATGAAAGCGTTCGAGGAGTCATAGGTGTTGGCGAGAGGTGACCCATGTTTCAGACCCATAGAGGAGAATAGACAGTATGAAAGCGCTGTACACACTGATTTTTGTGATTTGCCTCTGGTGCTTGTTGCTCCAGACTCTTTTGTGAAGCCTTCCGAATGCTACTTGGTCCTTATACAGATTCCTCAGGAGACTGGTATCCCCAGTCCACTTGCCACAGTTTGTTATGATCCACAGTCAAAGGCTTTGGATAAAGGTAAAGATTTTCCCCTGACATTAAGTCCCGTCGTGTCCGACTCTGGGGGTTGGTGCTCATCTCCATTTCTAAGCCAAAGAGCCAGCGTTGTTTGTAGACACCTCCAAGGTCATGTGGTCAGCATGACTGCAACGAGCACCGTTACCTTCCCGCAGAAGCAGTACCTATTGATCTACTCACATTTGCATGTTTTTGAATAGCTAGGTTGGCAGAAGCTGGGGCTGACAGTGGGAGCTCACGCCACTCCCTGGATTCGAACCTGCGACCTTTCGGTCAACAAGTTCTGCAGCTCAGTGCTTTAACCCACTGCACCACCGGGGCTTTAGAGTAGTCAATGCATGTTTGCAATGGGGTCACCATAAGTCAGGAATGCATTGACGGCATACAACAACAAGAAGGATGGAGAAGTTAGGCCTAGGTGGAAAGCACGCAGACCGATGGAACAAGAGGAAGAATGCGCAGCTTAATGTTGCTGCTGACCTGACGTATTCATGTCTTGATCAGGACTACAATATGCAACGTGCCGACCTTTTTATTCCCTTTTCTTTGCCTGTGTGCAGGCTCCGGTCTTGGCAATTACGAATGGTTCAAGGGGCTTCCTTCCTTGGCCCACCTGAGAGCGAAAAGACGTGATTGCGGCGCCCAGAATGTTCTCCGCCGCCTGCTGCCCTCTGCCTTGCCACCATCCTGCGTGAGTGCGCGCATCTGGCCGCCCTTGGCACCAGCGGCAGCAGCAGCGTTGTGATCAACAGTCTCCATAGTTACAGTGATGGGGTTGCCATGGAGACAGCTGGAGAAAGCCAGCGGCAGGCAGGCATCCCAAGGTGTAGCAGTGTGTCACCGCAGAGATCAGCAGCATCCCGCATTGAGGGAGGAGGGGGCAGGCGCAGAAGCCTGCCAGGAAAAGAAATGCGCACGGCTGACCCAAAAACACTGGGCTCTTCCTCTTGAAGTCAAAGGAAGGTGCATCTACACTGTCCAATTAATGCAGTTCAGCACTCCTTTCACTTGCCTGGGCCCAATGCGTGAGAATCCATGGATTTTGGTATCCACTGGGGTCCTGGAATCAAATCAAAGGCCCCGCACACCTTTCAAATTAATTTAATGGTGATGGCAAACAACTTGGAATGTTGTCAAAGGCTTTCATGGCTGGAATCACTGAGTTGCTGTGAGTTTTCCGGGTTGCATGTTCCAGAAGCATTCTCTCCTGACGTTTCACCCACATTTATGGCAGGCATCCTCAGAGGTTCCAAGGTCTGTTGGAAACCGGGCAAGGAAGGAACCTATCATGCAAACCTTTCAAATTAATTAAGTGGGAATGGAAAACAACTTCATATGTTGTCAAAGTCTTTTATGGCCAGAATCACTGGGTCACTGTGAGTTTTCCGGGCTGTCCGGCCATGTTCCAGAAGCATTCTCTCCTGACGTTTCCCCCCCATTTCTATGGAAGGGAGACTAGACAAGTGGGGTTTATATATCTGTGGAATGTCCAGGGTGGGACAAAAAAACCCTCGTCTGTTGGAGGCAAGAGGGAATGTTGTAATGGGCCACCTTGATTAGCATTGAATGGCCTTGTAGCTTCAAATCCTGACTGCCTCCTGCCAGGGGAACCCATTATTAAGAGGTGTTAGCTGGTCCTGATTGAGTCTTGTCTGGATTTCCCATGTTTTCTGAGAGTTGCGATTTATTTACTGTCCTGGTTTTAGAGTTTTTAAATACTGGTAGCCAGATTTTGTTCATTTTCATTTTCACCAGTGTTTCCCAACCAGTGTGCCGTGCCACACTAGTGTGCCGTGAGCGATCATCAGGTGTGCCCTTCTTCCCCCTTCTTCCCCCTCCTGCCGAACACTTTTTCTTCTCCACTCGGGCTCCCTTCTTCCCAGCCTCGCTCTGCTCGTGTTGCCTTGCTTTGCTCTGGGGCGAGTCTGCGCAGTAGCGCCCGCACGGGTCACGTCTTCCTCCCTCCCCCCTCCCCTCCTGAACACGCTCATGTCGCCCCCTCAGATCAAAATGGCGGCAGAAGCTGCAGTGTAGAAGAAAAAGTAAGTGTTTGGCAGGAGGGGGAAGAAAGGGCGTGAAGGGGGAGGGGGAGGAAGAGGTCTCTGTCAAAAGCTGGCATGGGCACACTTGGACCTTCCAAGTGTTTTGGACTCCAACTCCCACCATTCCTAGCAGCCTCAGGCTCTTTTCCTCCCCCCCAGCCATTTAAGCAGGAAAGGGCCTCAGCCTGTGAGGAATGGTGGGAGTTGGAGTCCAAAGCACCCAGAGGGCCGAAGTTTTCCCACGCCTGTTTCAGGGACCTTAAATTGGTGAGCCTCCTTCCAACATTGTGATTCTGGATAGAAAACAAACAACGACATAACATAACATTGTTTGAGTCCACAGTGCTCTCTGGGTGTAGGTGAACTACAACCTCCAAACTCAAGGTCAATTCCCAAGCAAACCCTTTCAGTACTTTCTGTTGGTTATGGGAGTTCAATATGCCAAGTTTGGTTCAATTCCGTTGTTGCAAGAGTTCAGGATGCTCTTTGATTGTGTGTTAACTATAAATCCCAGAAACTGTAACTCCCAAATGTCAAGGTCTATTTTCCCCAAACTCCATCTGTGTTCACATTTGGGCATATTGAGTATTCATGCCAAGTGTGGTCTTGATCCAACATTGTTTCAGTCCACAGTGCTCTCTGGATATAGGTGAACTACAACTCCAAAACTCAAGGCCAATGCCCACCAAACTCTTACAGTATTTTCTCTTGGTTATGGGAGTTCTGTGTGGGAAGTTTGTGTCTTTCTGCCATTCCTGCCAGGATATCTATGTTGTGTTCATCGAAACAGGCCCAGGTTTCACACTGAGTGTATAAATACATTTAAAAACCTATTAACTATATGTATGACTGTGTTAGAGTGTCATTTTGTGTCATTTTGGTTGGTGGTGTGCCCCAGGATTTCGGAAATGTAAAAAATGTGCCGTAGCTCAAAAAAGGTGGAAAAACACTGCATTACACGACCACTGATAATGCCCCAGAAAGGGATGATTCTGATTGCAATGCTTTTTATTGATGTTTCATGTTGCCCTTGAGGCTTTCAATGTGCTTCTATTCCCTGTTATTCTTGCAGTGAATTTGTATGATGGGAATGAAGCCCATCTTGTAGTTGGAGGCTGAAGGTTGCCTGAGGCCGGGCATTTTGTTCATCGGCTGATGGACAATGTGAGCCAAAGAGACACTATTCTGAGTGTATTCTTCTTTAATGCCGTACTAACATGGCTTCTAAATTGCCTTAACGGCCACAATGGGATCCGGTTGTCATGTGTCTGAACATAAGAGCACCCAGGGCCGGACTAAAGTAATTTTTAATGGTAAGTGAACCGTATTTTGGCACCCCCCACACCAATAACAACAATGCCTAACCCCCTCTGGCCTCGTGCGGTGAGCCTCCTTGTGCTGCTGCTCTCACCTCCTCGTGCCGCACCAAATGCGCATGCGCAGAACCAGCTGGTTCTGTGCATGCGCATCCGGTGCGGCGCAAGCAGGCCACCTTCCATGGGGCCGGAGACTGAGGAGGAGGCTTTGGCCTTCATTTGGATGCAGCATGGGCGAACCGCCTTCCACAGGGCCGGAGACTGAGAAGGGCCGTTTGGCAGCCTGATGCGCCCCTGAATATGTGGCGCCCCACGTGGGCGCATAGTTTGCGTAATGTAAGATCCGGTCCTGACAACACCTGACCTTCTTTAGCAGTATACAATCCAAAGACTGAGCAGAGTTGCCCCTGCTTAGCTTCCAAGATCGGGTCAATCAGGTGCCTTTAGAGCAGGCCTGGGCAAACTTGGGCCTTCCAGGTGTTTTGGACTTCAACTCCCACAATTCCTCACAGCCTCAGGCCTTTTCCTTTTCCCCTCAGCCGCTTTCCCCGCCACCTCCAAGGTCCCCATTCCCACCGGCTGGAAAGCTCCGCTGTGCTCTGAAGGTCGAGTCGGAAGGCTTGGGGAGAGCGCAGTGGATGCAAACTCACTCCAAAGGCGCGCACGAGAGAGAGAGAGAGCAAGAGAGAGAGAGCATGAGAGAGCACGCGCGCGCGAGAGAGTGCGAGAGAGTGTGTGCGCGAGAGAGAGACGGAGGGGACGGAGCAGAGACTTTGCCAGGAGAAGGAGCGAGGAGGGGCATGAGAAAGGGGGAAAGAGGGGTGCAGACTATTTTTTTAAGATCCGTGATATGTGCCCCCCCCCCCGACTTGCGCCCCTAGGCCATGGCCTCGTTGGCCTTATGGGTAATCCGGGCATGGGGGTCTGGCAGTGGTCAGTGGGTCAGCTGTCTGTCAGTTAGAGCAGTGTTTCCCAACCAGTGTGCCGTAGCACACTAGTGTGCCGTGAGCGATCATCAGGTGTGCCGTGGGAAATGGGAACCTCCAATCCCCTTTCTTCCCCCTTCCGCCGAACACTTTTTCTTCTCCACTTGGGCTCCTTTCTTCCCAGCCTCGCTCTGCTCGCTTTGCCTCGCTTTGCTCACGCTGCCCCTTCTGTGGGAGGGGAAAGGGAGGACGATGTGACCTGTGCGGGCGCTACTGAACAGACTCGCCCCACATCTTCCTCCCTCCTGTCCACAGTGCTCTCTGGATATAGGTGAACTACAACTCCAAAACTCAAGGTCAATGCCCACCAAACTCTTATAGTGTTTTCTCTTGGTTATGGGAGTTCTCTGTGGGAAGTTTGATTCCATTCCATCATTGGTGGAGTTCAGAATGCTCTTTGATTGCGGGTGAACTATAACTCCCAACTGTTGAGCAAGACCTTTGTGTGTGTCTTTCTGCCATTCCTGCCAGGCTGTCTATGTTGTGTTCACCGAAACAGGCCCAAGTTTCACACTGAGTGTATAAATACATTTAAAAACATATTAACTATATGTATTACTGTGTTAGAGTGTCATTTTGTGTCATTTTGGTTGGTGGTGTGCCCCAGGATTTGGTCAATGTAAAAAAAGTGCCGCGGCTCAAAAAAGGTTGAAAAACACTGAGTTAGAGTGTAAACTAACTGAAGAAGCTGGAAGTTAGCTAGGAGTAGCTAAGTCATTTAGTAGAAGCACAAGCTCTTTAGGGAAAGAAAGGATTTGAAAGAATCTTAACAGAAACTGGACTTTGTAGCGTCATTCTGAAAGAAAAGTTACTTACTGTAACCACCACACATTTGTGCCTTGAAAGAATCCTAACAATAAACTAAGTTTCCATTTCTTCAAGCAAGTCTCTCTCTCCTTCTCTGAAAGGAAAGTCCTTTGGGAACATTGGTGGCAGCGAAAACCTACAGTATAATAGGGTGACCTACCGCAGGGAGTCACAAGTGGGTTGTGGAAAACATCTCCCCATTGCGGCAGTGGTACATAAATAAAGGAAGACTGCCCTGTCACAGCAGAAAACCCCAGTGGGAACATCACCTCCCCACATAGGTGGCAAGAGTAGGATTAAACAAGAGGAAGCCTGCCCTGCCACAGTGGTCAAATGGTCACTTCTCCACATTGGTGGCAGCGGTGGGATATAAGGGAAAGCCTGCCCTGCCGCAGGTTGAAAACCAGTTTGAAATCCAGTTTAAATCCACACACCTCCACGCATCCGGGCACTTCTCCACAGTGCAGAACTCTGTAAACAAATAGTTAAATACACAAAAGTCAAACTCATAAAGGCGGAGGACCAACTGTATTATGAGTGATAGGAAGCTGTGTTCCTTTGCTTCCCACATCCATCATTTTGTATCCTTCTGACCATTTCCTTAGGCATCTTACAAATAAACAAACAACCCCCCCCCCCCCCAGACTGAAATGTGATGGCTTTGCTCTTCGCAGAATGACGGACCTATTTCTTACAGCGATTGGTATTCATCATGTTATTGATTGTGTCTCCAGTTTCAATAAATTATTTTGGAGCTGTCGAAGGCTTTCATGGCTGGAATAACTGGGTTGCTGTGAGTTTTCTGGGCTGTAAGACCATGTTCCAAAAGCATGATCTCCTGACGTTTCACCTGCATCTATGGCAGGCATCGTTAGAGATTGTGAGGTCAGACCAAGCCAGGCTTTGAAGCTGCAGGGCCATTCAATGCTAATCAAGGTGGCCAATTGCAACATTCACACTTGCCTCAAGCAGGCAAGAGTTTTTTGTCCCACCCTGGACACTCCACAGATACATAAATCCCACTTGCCTAGTTTCCATCAGACCTCACAACCTCTGAGGATCCCTGCCATAGATGCGAAGGCGAGCCTCAGAAAGAGCCCATCTGCATCCTAATTGGTTTGACCTGCAGCAGGGAGTTCCAACGTTCCTGCACATGTGGTCTGGCATCTCTAGCACCAAAGGCTGGGATTTGGCATCAAAAGACCTCCAGCCATTTCTACCTCTCTGCTTTCTTGCCTCACTTGACCTGAAGCCATGGACTCTTTGTGTGCGGAGTTGCATGTGGACAGGCCAACAGGAGCAAGCCCTGAGCAGTTTGGGAGACATAGTTTTCCAAGGATTTTCATGTATTTGGACTCTCCTCTGGTTATTAGCAAAAGGACTTTTCTCTTATAGTTTTCCCAAGGACACAGATGGACTTTCCCCAAAACATATGGATTTGATACTTTTCGAGATCATATGGACTTTCTTTCTACTCCTTGCATATGAAATAATTATAAGATATTGGTAATGGTATTTCTCTGCAACCCTCCCCTTCTATTTTCTTGCATGTTTTTTTTCCTTTCCCATATGTTTTTAAAAATATGAGGAAGGCTATGTGACTCAGCTGTTGTTTTTCAAGATCAGGGTGACCACATTCCTGGCTGCACCCTTTAATCCAATCATTGAAATAATTTGCATGACAGAGGATTCTTTCTGGTTTGGAGAGGTTTCCTTTCTTTCCCCTCCCCCATTTTGAAAGACCCCTTTTCATTTCATAAGCCTCAAACCCTCGGAGTTTAGTCACATTTTTGGCTTATAGAACCTATGGCATAATTATATTTCATATTTCATAACCGGCCGTCACTGTTGGCCTCGGAAACCAACACACGGCTACAGTTATTTCATTTATTTAACACCCAGAAAGCTGAAACTTCTCATGGATAGAATCTGCATGTGGCCCTTTGTCAACAAAGGAAGGGTCGTTAAGGACAAATTCCTGTTTCTCACCAAGAACAAAAGAATTCCTTTGGCCCGAAAGGTCAGGGGCTCGGATCTTCATTTACATATGGACATGATCTAATCAAGAAAACTCCAGCGGCTCTTTGTTTTGAACACATTCCTGTCCCTCACTTCCCATTTGCCAGGGCAAAAGCAGCGCTGTTTCACGATTGGTTCCCGCTACAGCTGGCTTCCAAGGTTCCAACCAATCATCATGGAAGGGGCGGGAAAGTTTGAATTTGACAGTTCTGTAAAGTGTATAAAAATGGCATGTGTTTCAATGTAACTTTATGACTGTTTTGCAACAAGGAAACTGCAGTGGTCACTAGGCATGGTCATATACCTATTCCATGCACATGCAATAATACAGCAGTAATAACAATGGGTATAAGAAGAGGTAAAATTCAAACCGAAGTATTCTGACTAGTCCCTCCTCATGCGGTGCAACGGGCTCTTCTCTGTGAGCCGGGAAAAGCTTAACGTTTTCTGCTTGGGTGCACACACATACATATTCTTTGGGGGATTTGCTGCAGAATCTTCTCTATGAGCCCGGGATTCTGCAGCAAATCCCCCCCCCCCCCGAATGAGTGTATGTGTGTGCCCCAAGCAGAAGACGCGGGCTTTTCCCGGGCTAATAGAGAAGAGCCCGTTTGCACTGCATGAGGCAGGGACCAGTCAGTTTGAATTTTACCTCTTGTTATTGTTATTACTGCTGTATTATTGCATGTGCATAGAATGTAGGTATGACCAGTTGGATTACTTATAATATTAGGCACTTACAGTAGCATTCATTCTATTATACATTAGGTTGGTTTCTCACCCCAATACCCTTTGATGCTTTAGATCAGGGCTGTCCAACTTCTGGCGGGTCCAGGGCCGGATAAGAGGTCACTGATGACCTGCGGGGCCACTCGGCCCCGCCCCAGGCCCCGCCCCCCAGGTCCCACCCCAGCCCAGGCCCCCCCTCCTAAAGCCGCCGAAAAGGGGTAGGCGCGGCGCCAAGAGCAGCGCGTCACAGGCCTGGCGTGACGCGCTGCTCTTGGCACCGCCTTCCTCCTTTTCGCGCCCCTCCCTTCCTAGGCCGGGGCCGCCGAAAGGAGGAGTAGGCGGTGCCAAGAGCAGCGCGTCACGCCAGGCCTGTGACGCGCTGCTCTTGGCGCCACCTTCTGCCCTTTTTCGGCGGCTCCCTGCCCTAGGAAGGAGGGGGCGCCGGGGCAGAAGGCGGCGCCAACGGCAGCGCGTCACAGGCCTGGCGTGACGTGCTGCCCCTTGGCACCGCCTACTCCTTCCTTTTCGCGCCCCTCCTTCCTAGGCCGGGGAGCCGCCAAAGGAGGAGGGCGGCACCAAGAGCAGCGCGTCACGCCAGGCCTGTGACGCGCTGCTCTTGGCGCCGCCTTCTGCCCCGGCTCCCCCCCCCAGGTAGGAGGGGGGCACCGAAAAGGAGGAGCTAGCTCTCTTCCTCCTCCCTGCCCCGCCTCCCCTCCCCGGCCGCCATTTTTTTAAAAAAATCGATTTAAAAAAATAAAAAAATTTAAAAATGGTGGCTGAGGGCATAGGTGGGGCCGTGTCCAACAGGCTACGGGGCCGATCTCCGGCCCGGGGGGCCAGTTGGGCAGCCCTGCTTTAGATCCTGGCTGGCAGGCAGGAGAGGCAGGGAAGCCTGGAAAATGTAAACAGAGAGGTTTACTCAGAAGTAAATCCACAAAGGAGGGCACTTCATCCAAAGTGCCCTCCTTTGCAGATTTACTTGAGTAATCCTCTCTGTTTCCCTTTCCGGGCTTCCAGCCGAAAGAAGGAGCGAGTTTAGGGCTTGCCTTGCCATAATACTTATTGGCAAGAGAGTCGGGAGGGTGGTGAGAGAGAAGGAAGGTGCCCCCCCTTACGACCTAATAACGACACTTAAGAAAATCCTGGCCCCGAAGTTCTATAAAGAAAGTCCACTTCCTGGTTGGCGTTCCAGGTGCGGAAATACTCGAAAGTAGCATTTCTTACGAATTTCTTATGAATCATTTCATTTTCATAACTTTTTTCTCATGCCTAGTGGTCACCCTTCTCAGCTGACAAGAATAAAAGCTTCAGTGGCATCTTCTTCCGGACTTCTTTGGTGAGATCATTTGGGAAAGGGATTTTTAGGTTGCTTTTCAAAACTCACCTGAGGTTTTTGCTGAAATCCTCGCTTTAGGGGTACTTCTGGGCCTCTGCCCCCTATGGGCCAGGCTATCGTAAATCGTTTCGGAACATATGCAGGTGAGACATCAGGAGAGAATGCTTCAGGAACATGACCATATAGCCCGGAAAACCCGCAGCAATTTTTTGGAGTTCTTGCCACTCATTTAGTATCAGCGGCAAATTGGACTACGCCACTTGTTCGCCCTAACACCAGATAAACGGCTTGATAGGCATCAGATCACAGTACACACCCCTTGGAGGAGCCACTGTTTTCATTCCGCAATTGCAAGAAGCACCAATTTATTCCTACGCTTTGCTTTAAGCTGTTACTAACCCATAAAAGGAATCCTGCCACGCATATTCTTTATTCCTTGACTGCTAAATTATTCTGAGATCTTTCCAAAGGATGTTGTCAAATACTTATTGAAAGATCAAGCACACAGAGCTTGCCAGACCACCCTTATCTGTGTCTCCGACATGCTCAACTCCAAGACGTAACCCAAAAGGGGGTGGAATTCCTCTCTCCTTATTAAGTAAAAGTGCCGCTTGTGAATATTTGATCATTTCCTCTTTAGCAGGGCTTTAATTTCAACCCATTTACCCCGCACAAGTGAAATGCTCACAAAGCACTGGGTCAGAGAGCCAACCAGTTTAATATATGATCTCTTCATAGAGATAAATTGAAGGTCCAGATCCCTCTGTGATGTTTAGCTGTCCCTTTCTCTCTCTTCAGGCAATGTATTTAGTATTATAATAAAATCTGGAGAGAAAGAAAACCCTTCTCCCTTATGTCCCTGTTTGAGTGACAACTTTTCCTAGGGCAAGAATATAGGCTTTATGGATTCAGGCAGGATTGTGCGCAGGACGGAGCCAGTTCGTATCTTGGTTTCCCCTTTAAAATTTAGTAGTAGGTTGTGTTGTAGTTAATGGTTAAACGCATTGTTCCTGTTGTGGAATTATTTCACTCATATAATTGGTATGCAATAGTCTCTGGTGGCACAATGGGTTAAACCCTTATGCTGGCAGGATTGAAGACTGACGAGTCAGAGGTTCGATTCCGGCGAGAGCACGGATGAGCTCCCTCTGTCAGCTTCAGCTCCCCATGTGGGGACATGAGAGAAGCCTCTCACAAGGATGGTGAAACATCAAAACATCCAGGCGTACTCTGGGCAACATCCTTGCAGACAGCTAATTCTCTCACACCAGAAGTCACTTGCATTTTCTCAAGTCGCTCCTGGTATGGAAAAAATCAGTATGGATGGATGTTTGTGCAGTGGGATTCTTCCATGAAGCCCCCTGTTCAAAGGCATTGCACTTCGAATCCTGAAATGTTATTTTTTAGGATCAGAACTCCCAGAATCTCAAAGCCAGCCAGGCCCGGATTATCCATAAGGCCACCCTAGGCCATGGAGCAAAGGCAGGTCCGGACCCCCCAAAATTTAAAAAAAAATTTAAAAAAAGTTTGATCTTCAGCCGCTTCTGCGCCTGCGTGCGGAGCGCCATAGGCCCTAGGGCCTCTGGCGCGGCTTCCCTCTGCCTCCTCCTCACTTGGCCCCACCCCTCCTTCCTTCACTGAAGGAAGGAGGGGCGCCCGGCGCAAGTGACGAAGAGGCGGAGGGAAGCCACGTCAGAGTTCCTAAGGGTGGGACTTCCGTCTGCTTGTTCGTCGCTTGCGCCGGGCGCCACTCCTTTCCTTAGAGGGAAGGAAGGAAGGAGGGGCGCCCGCGAGGAAGCGGAGCAAAGTCCCGCCCCTAGGGCCTCTGACACGGCTTCTCTCCGCCTCTTGCTCCTCGCCGCCGCCGCCACGCCTGTCGTCACCCAGCCGTGCCGACATGGCGTTCCTGGGTGCTGCAGCGGCTGCCTGGGGGTTTCCCTTCCTTCCTCCTCCTCGGAGAAGGAAGAGGAAGGAAGGGAAGTTCCCGGGCGGCCGCTGCGGCACCAAGGAACATGGCGGAGGATGCCGCGCCGCTCATGCATGCCTGCAAGCGGCCCCGCCCCCTGCAACCGGCCCCGGGCGGCGCTTCCAGAGTGTGGCCTAGGGCGCCACAAACAGTTAATCCGGGCCTGCAGCCAGCACACACGCACACACAATTACACACAAATCTGACCTGTTTCAAAGTGCTCCTTTCCCCACAGGCCTCACAAATCCGTAGACATAGAGAGGAGTCAGCAAGATGCTGGTGCCATGTCTCCCACCCCAAACCCCAAAATAAAAATAAAAGGAATGTTGTGTTTCCATGAATGCAAGAGATCCTGGTCCAGTCCAATCCATCTTGAATTTTATGTTTTCGGTTTAAGGTTTTGTGAAACACTGTATCAAACTTTGTTTTTGTACTAAAATACAGATATATATTACAGCTACTGTATTCCTTCCTCCACCAGCCTTGCCATTGTCAGTCGGTCAGCAATCCCATTTCTCCACCACGTTACACGTTTGCATCTTGCCCTCGCCCTCCCTGCCGCCCACGTCCTCCTCCAGCATGGAGTCATCTTGCGCCCAGGATGCCAGAGAGCCCTGGTTGCTTGTGGAGTTGCCCTCAGTATGCTCCTCCCTCCTTCCCGAGCTGCTTGGTCCTTTCCCAAGGTGTTTTGGGCCTCCTTGGAATGACTGAAACCAAAGCAAGATGTGTGAATTGGAAAGAGGATGGACACCACTGGGTCCACAAGGCAGGCCACGTTTGTCCCTCTCTCCCTGCCCGCGTAGCAATGATTCCCTGGCGCTTTGGGAGTCTTGTGTTTTAATCTCATGTGAGTCCCAATGAGTTAAGTAGAGATTACTCCCAGCCCAAGCGTGCGTGTCAGAGAGTAAGGCCAGTGGCAAGTTTTGATTCTGGATGTAATGGTCTTCGTGCGGACTGCGTCTAACGCTACTCCATCTGGGGCCTCTTCAATGAGTGGGTCCCTAGACTTGTGCCCCAAAATCTTGCTTTGGAGGTACCACTGACTATAGCTTTTTTGACTGGGAATTGGAGCAGCTCAGTCCACATCCATCCCCTCCACCTAGCCTTGGCTGCTTACGTTCCTCAGTCCATGTAATTTGGCTCTGGGTGTGATTTAGGATGTCAGAGGAAGAGCCAACCCCTTGGGCTCTTCCGGGTGGCATCTCAGCCCTTGGCAGCCGGCTGTCAGTGCATTCAGATGTATTAAGCTCGACTCAAAGTGGGATCGCACACTGCTCTAATTGTGAAGGGTCACAGAGCTCTTGGGTTGGCAAACCTAGTGACTTGACCAAGATACCGTTGCTGTTGTGCAAATACACCGAGGAAGCATCCACCCCAAATCCACGCTGGCGCTTTCCCTTGGGGACAAACAAGGCAGTTTCCTAATTGCCAATCTTTCCACAGTTTAAGAAGAACTGAGTGTGGAAATCCAATAAAGGCCCAAGGTGCCTGGGGAGTGGGGTTAACGCTTCCCTTCTGTTACTTGCTGGAAAATACCCTCTGAAGCAGCTGTTTATTCTGTTGAGGGGAAACATATTCATCTCGGCTTCAAACAGTCGCTTGAGGAGTTAGGGATTCACCCGGGAAATGCTCTCCTAGCACCAGAGTCTCCAGCACCGTCTCCCTCCCATCTTCCCAGCAGCTATTAAACAGCTTAGGACTCCAACACAGGCCTCCTGCTGTCACTTCAGACATAGGTCCTTGGACCTTAATGCTACATTAGGGTTTGATGCAGATTTCCTTTGCTTGAAGGGTTAGGTTCTAGCACTGTCCAGATCTCTCTTGGCGAGACCTTGACTTGTAGGTTATGCGCTCCCTCAACTGAAATGGGTGTTGGTCCACCTCCAGTCATGTAAACAAACATATTTGGATGCAAAAACAACTAAAGTGCACACAGCGTTTGAAGGGGAAACGTGTTTCCTGGAGGCTTCCAGTAACAATTCCTTTTGAAGTGTATATTGGGGACTTTGGGTCATGTGTGTGGACTTCTTAGGCCTCCGGGTAACATAAAAACAGACCTGAGCGCTGGGTCAAAAGTGGGGTCTGCGGGCTAGTGCCGGTCTGTGAGCTATTGTTGCCAGCCTGTAACAATTTTCCAGTTTCCAACTGCAGCTGGTGGGCACAAATATGATGCTCGTCTCCTGCCAGTCTGCCGCATTGGGTAGCTTAAGAAGCGCTGCTTCAGGCTCCCTTTTGTGTCTGAAAATGTACACCACTCGCCGAAGGTCCTACTGCTTGACAAGGGTTAAGTAGCTCACCGCAGGCAGCCGATTTGGGATTTCTCTTAAAATGTTGGTGAATGGTCAGATTACAGTTTTACTACCATTTGGATTCGGATTTTCTGCTTTGGCTATCAGAATAAGCTTAAGCCGTGTTCGCATTAAGTCCTGACCTCTCCTTTAGTTACCTGACCTTTCCTCCCCTCCCCCCCTTCTCTTTCTCTGCTTCTTCTATGCCTGTGGTGTTTTTGGCTCTGAGAAAAAGGTGTTCCTGGGGATTGTTGCCAAGGCAGCCGTTCCTTGTGTCACAGCCATGTAATGCCAATCACTACTGTGGGGAGGAAGCTGGGAGGCAGTATGGCCAAGGAAAGGGGCACCCCACAGGCTGAAATACTCTGCAGCGCTTGTCTGGCCTCACCTTGGTAGGGAAACTCTCCCTGCACATGTTGTGAGATCTACCTGATCAGAGTCCAAGGGTTGCAGTTGTGGATCTATTTCAACATTCACCGAAAACTATGGATAGGGCTTAAGCTTTGCTGGGACATGGCTGTCTGGAGGAGCAGGCATCAGGGACAGGACATCTATGAAGAATGAGAATGGATGGGACGACGTTGGCTCCCCCTGTCCGTTAGTCCACAACATGGGATATGGTGGAAACCCACTTCTGCAGGATGGGGAGGGTATTAGGACCACATTCCCTCACTTCCCAAGGCGTGGAAATGCAAGCCCCTAAAATGCCCAATTTTCCTGTCTCAACTCCGCGTTGCCTGGTTGCTTCCACTCAGGAGACAGAGCACCATGTGGTTGCAGTAGGTGGAGTGAGGCATATGCCTCAGAACCAACCTGTGACCACGACCTAGCAAGTTGTCATTCCTGCCCACAGCTAAGGGGAGAGCCTTGCTCCTACCCTTGACCTCTTTCCTCCCCATGTTCTCACGATCAGGTGGGGCCTGGCCAAGGGTTACATTCAGTGTTAGAAGGGTCTCCTCACCCAAGCAGAGATGCTGGAGCTCCCTATGGAGAGCGAGCAGAGCCAAAACCAGGCGACCAATCCTTCAACCCCTCCACTCCCCCGTATGCTTGAATGTACGGCCGCATTGCCTGGGCAGAATGAGTGGAGAATGCAAAGTTCTGGTGGCTGAAATCCCCAAAGAGAAGGGGATTCACCGCTCACCGTTACCCTGTTCAGAGACGATTTAATTTACACACAAAAGTATATCAAATGGACCAGTCTCAGGTGCTGGGCGGCCCCAGGAGGCCGTACGTACAGGTGAGCAAAGTTGCTGGAAGGTCAAAAATGGGGGGAGGGGGGAGGGGAGATGAGGCAAAGAGGTGGCCCTGGTGGAGTCTATTGCAACAGTAGCATCTTGGCACCAACTCTTGATTTTGGGGAGTGAGGGGGGCACCGCAGGGTGGGGACAAGGGGGAGGGGGCTGGAACCTGATGAGAAGACTCGTCTTTAAAAATCCCAAGGGCATCCTTGCTCTGAAACACAACAGTCGGTGTTCACTCTTCCTTCCCCCCAAAGCGATCAGGCTCAGGGCGGGGTGGCATGATCTGTGTGTCGAACTTCCATCCAGCGGCCGATCAGCAGAGGGGGAGGCGGGGGGCATGAGCCGAAGCTGGCGAATCGGGAGGGGTGGATGAGTCTCTGGAGGAGGCGCTCATTCGTAGGTAGGTGAGGAGGTCAGAAAATCCAGAGGCTTCTGAGTTGGATGCTTTCGTCTTTTGTGTCTCCCTCCCCCCCAGTTGGCAGCAGCAAAGGAAAGGCAGTGAGGGAGGTGGGCAGGGGTGGAGGGAGGAGTCCAGTCCAGGTACCAAGGAGTGTTGGGGCCCTCCTGCCTCTTCTACATTATATCCTCTGTGGAGAAAAGACAGAGTGTCAGCGGCACATGCTCGGCACCATTTAGGAATAGGTAGCATTGCGGACAGTTATGCATGGCAACAAGAAAGCAGACAAACAGGTAAGGTTCTACTTGAGCATGACCCACATTTGGCATCAAGAAAAGCTGGGGTTTTTTGTAGTCACATGAGAGAGAGCCTTCTCAGTGGCTGCTCCCACTTTCTGAAACTTGTCTTCCACAAGAGGTTGGGCTGGTCACCACCTGATTTCCTTTTGCTAATAGATGAAAACATCCCTATTTTAAAATGGGGGGGGGGGCATATTTCAACCAATGATCCTGGGTCATCGGTTGGGAGCGCCACTTCCAGCACCAGCTGACACTTTGGAGCCAGAGTGAAGAAGGGGAGCCAGGAAGACAGAGTTCCACTATGTCCCCAGTGACAATATAGTAATATATAATACTAATATTGCAGTGTGCTAATATTACCGTGTTTCCCCGAAAGTAAGACAGCGTCTTACTTTCTTTTGACCCCCAAAATCCCCACTACGGCTTACTTTCGGGTACGGCTTACATTAGCCGACGGTACCTGCCGTACCCGAAAGTAAGCTTTCCCCTTGGCCGCTTGGCCACGGTCCCGCCTCCTCCTCGGTCCCGCCCTCCTCCTCCGTCCCGCCTCCTCCTCCTACCTCCGCCCTCCGCCGCCTATCTCCGCCTCGCCAGCCGCCGCTGCCGCCGCCGTGCTTCCTGCCCATGCGCCGAATGTCTGCGCATGGGCAGAAGGTACCGCGCCGCGCTGGCGCCAGCGCTGGGCGCAGATGCTGCCCATGCGCCTGTCTGCCCATGCGCAGGTACCGAGCGCTCCCGCGCGCCTGTGTCAGCATGGGCAGAAGCGTCCAGAGCGCTGTACCTTCTGCCCATGCGCAGACATTCGCGCGCCAGGCGTCCGAGCGCGTGGCGCCGCCTGGCGCGTAGGCGGCGCCGGCGGCGGAGGCAGGCGGCGCGGGGCGGCGCACCGGAGGTAGGAGGCGGCGGAGGAGGCAGTAGGGCGGGCGGAGGAGGAGGGGGCGGCGGCGGCGGGCGGAGGCGGAGGAGGAGGCGGAGGAGGCGGGACCGATGCGGGCGGGACCGAGTGATGCGGCGGCGGGGGTACGTCTTATTTTCGGGTATGGCTTACATTAGCCGACCCCCCCTGACACCCCCGATACGTCTTACAATCGGGGGTGTCATACTTTCGGGGAAACACGGTATAATATATTGTGTACACATATAATATTGATAATATTGTTATAATGTATTAAAATATATTACTAACAATAATACAATATAATAATTATATATTGTATATTACATGTAATATTAATATACTGTAGTGGTATAGGGCAATATAGTAATATATAATACTAATATTGTGCTATGCTAATAATATAATATATTGTATGTACATATAATTTGTAAGCCGCTCTGAGTCCCCTTCGGGGTGAGAAGGGCAGGATATAAATGTCGTAAATAAAAAAAAAATAAATAAAAAAATACAATGTGTTTTATTCTAACATATTTTAAATGTTTTATACTTAAATACTTTTTCATAAGGGCCACTGAGCTGCTGAACCTGCTGATCGAAAGGTCGGTGGTTCGAATCCAGGGAGTGGGGTGAGCTTCCGCTGTTAGGCCCAGTTTCTGAAAACCTAGCAGTTTGAAAACATGCAAATGTAAGTAGATCAATAGGCTTCTGCGGGAAGGTAATGGCACTCCATGCAGTCACGCTGGCCACATGACCTTGGAAACGTCTATGGACAACACTGGTTCTTCAGCTTAGAAATTGAGATGAGCACCACCCCCCAGAGTCGGACATGACTAGACTTAATGTCAAAGGGAAATCTTTACCTTTACTTACTGTTTTATGTCGTTTCAAACATTTAAATATTTATAGTGCATTTTAGAATTGTTTTCGGAAACTGCCGTGGGTCCCATTCTGGGAGAAAGTTGGCGGACAAATGCAATAAATAAGCACACATATGATGCACAGTGTTCTGATTTTATGTGATCTGGTTTCTACTAGACGTGTGAAGGATGATGCTAGGTGGCATCAAAGGAAGGAAAGAGGTTATGGTTTACAAACAAGCTCTAGCACATAAACTTCCCTCCAGGTAAGAACCACATTCTGTCTCCCTTCCTTAAAAACCAACCTGTCTCATATTGGGGTTACCTGATACTGACACTTAGTGTCTGGTGGAGAACAAAGAATAGCAGAGGAACATCTAGCTTTGGTCCTTTAGCCCATGCATGGGCAAACTTGGGCCCTCCAGGTGTTTTGGACTTCAACTCCCACCATTCCTAACAGCCTCAGGCCCCTTCCTTTCCCCCCTCAGCCACTTAAGGGTCTGAGGCTGTTAGGAATGGTGGGAGTTGAAGTCCAAAACACCCGGAGGGCCCAAGTTAGCCCATGCCTGCTTTAGCCAGATGCAATGACGTAATCCTCTTGGTCCTCTGCAGAACCCAGGCATTGTCACATGCCTGGTTAGGGGGACATCATTTGGAGATTGCATTTGGAGACAACTGGTGGTAGCAACACAAAGGGTGGGGTGATGGTTCAGCAGTCACAGCCTGTCTGGACCGTGTGGACACAAACACAGCACCGCAGTTATTGTGGCAAGGCATGCGAGACCACATCTAGGGCCAGTCTGGATCCTTTCTGCTCCAGATTGTCTGCAGATTTACCAGCCAATGTAGACTAATAGTGGGGTGGTTGTGGTGTTGATCTCAGTTCTGCCACCTTCACGGACACATTTAGTGATGGCTCTGTGGCTGCTTCTGGACTGTGGCCACTCAATGCAATTTCAAGCTGATATTGAAGAAAGTAGTTTTGCTGTGTAGATGATTGCACAGCAAATCCTGGACGGTGATGACACAAACCACAGAGGACTGGTGTTTATTGAGGGCTTTCTTCCGTGTGCTTTTTATGAGAGTTTGTTGTTTGGCCAGCATAATTTGAAGCAAGCTTCAAGCACCATTAAGTGATCAGTGTAGTTAGGGACGGTGGAACTCCTTTCCATGGGAAGTCCAGTTTGCCCTTCCTTCTCTCTTTTGGCTGGCATATGCAATGTCTTCCTTTAGTCAAGGTTTTGAATGGTGAATATTCATTATGGACCTTTTACATATGTTGATCTTGCCATTTTATGTAAGAGGCAACATTATACAACGCCACTATATATAATGGGGCTTGAGCATGCATGGATTTTGGCATCCATGAGCAGTCCTGGAACCAAACCCCAGGGTATACCAAGTGCCTATGTATTTAAATTATTTTAAACCACCTTAAATCTCATTTTGGGAGAGAAAGAAACATATAAATACGCATTGAATGGACAACTGTAACCCTGGGGACCATGGGATCCAAGGGTTAGAGCCACACAAGCCAGGGCTTATGTGACACGTGACACCATTTCTATAGACAGCAGAGAGAGACAAACAGGGGTTGAGACAACTCATTCACGTGCATCTATTCTGCCTCTCACTCCCTGCGCTTGCACTCAGCCTCACACAAAACTTTTTCATACCCTTCTCTCTGTCACATTCACTCTCATTCATGTACTCATCCATTCGCACAGAGTTTCTCAGCCACGCGCCTTCCTTCTCCCGCTGGACAAACAGTTCTACAATCTCCTCTGGACATAATACAGACATGGGAAGAAGGCGGGACATGACAAAACTAAACTAGGACGCCCCACATACACTAAAAGGGGGGACGGGACAACAAAGAGGAAGCCACATCAATACACAGAACTTACCGCAGTGCCAACAAAATCTGTTGAAAATATAAAAAGAGAAAGTTAGGATGCCATAACGTTGTGTCGAGGGTCTCTAAGGCCCCGTCTACAGTGCCATAGCATTCAGTTTCAGAAAGTGGATTTACTGTATTGAACTGGGTTATATGGCAGTGTAGATTTATATAATCCAGTTCAAGTCTACATTGTCATATAATCCAGTTCAAATCAGATAATCTGGATTCAGAAACTGCATTATATGGCAGTGCAGATGCAGCCCACACTGACCATTATAATGTAGTTCAAACTGTACTTATATGGCAGTGCAGATAGGGCCAAAGGCTGACTTGGGTGTACAGTTGTCTCTCCACATTTGGGGTTTTGACTTTGGCAGATTCACAGATTTGATTAGATTAAAGAGGTTCTCTCTCCAGGAAACCCTAGGTCCTTCAATATGACTCTAGGACCAGTTTTCAAGGAAAAGCGGCCATAGAATCACGCTGGAAGATTTAGAAATGCCTATAAAGATATTCTCCCAGGTACAAGAAATAGCAATGCATTTATTTTTGGGGGGTCCCTTTCATGATGGGCCTGAGCAACTAACCCCAGCAAATATGGAGGGCCGACTGTATTTCCACACGCAAGGGCTTCCTCAGTCTCCCAGCTGCCACTGTGGAATAGGTCATAGTTGTGCCACAGGCTCTCTTGGCATGTCACCTCGGATAGTTTGCCTCCTAGATGGTCCACAATGACTTTCAGAGCCATCCCATGCCATAATTATTTAGAAACAGAGGCTGTGGAATTCATCGAGCTCCACTCCTTGATAACTATGGTTGAAGCATATAGTCTTCATATCGCTCTGAATGGTCTGCTCCCCACTTTTGCTGGGATTATGGCAGACATGGGCCAACGTGGGCCCTCCAGGTGTTTTGGATTTCAACTCCCACCATTCCTAACAGCCCCAGGCCCTTTCTCTTAAGCAGCTGAGGGTGAACAGGAAAGGGCCTGAGGCTGATAGGAATGGTGGGAGTTGAAGTCCAAAACAGCTAGAGGGCCCACGTTGGCCCATGCTTGCTTTAATGAGTGGGTAAAATCACACTGGCCGACCTAGAGATTCCTAGAGACGTGTTCTCTTTAGGAACCTCTAGGTCCTCCAGCCTGACTGAGGGAAGTTGAGCATGGAAGACCTAGGGATTCCTCAAGAGAATATTTTTACCATATCCATGAATAATAAAAAACCCAAAAGTCAAAACTGCAAATGTAGAGGGATGTCTCTAAGCACTTCTTTTATTCAGGTGGGCAAAAAACTTGGGCTTTCCTATTGCCATGGACTACAACTCGGAGAAGTCTCAGTCAGTTTGGCCAACAATTAGGAATTTTGGGAGCTGAAGTTCAAAACGTTTCAAAGACCAAAGTTTGGGAAATGCTGCCTACAACTCTAGCAATCGGAGCCTGGCTGCAAGGGTCCCTTCACACTGCGCGGTTAAGGCACAATGCTTTCCCTTTAGCTGCCATGGATACACCCTGTAGTATCCTGGGATTTGCAGTTTAGGGAGGGTTGCTTAAAATTATCTGGCTGAGAGCTCAAGTGCCTCAATAAACTACATAGGACATAGATTAGCCGCAGGGGGATGAGGGCAATAAAATAATATTAACAATAATAATACTTATTATTATTATTAAAGTCCCCATCTACAGTACCATATAATGCAGTTTGGAACTGCATTATATGGTCAGTAGAGATGCAGATATTGTAGTTTAACTTCATTGAACTGCATTACATGAGTCTACACCAGGCATGGGCCAACTTGGGCCCTCCAGGTGGGAGTTGGAGTCCAAAACACCTGGAGGGCCCAAGTTGGCCCATGCCTGGTCTACAATGGCCTACAATTCCTAACAGGTAGGCTATTAGGAATTGTGGAGTTGGAGTCCAAAACACCTGGAGGGCCCAAGTTGGCCCATGCCTGGTCTA
The DNA here is from genome assembly GCA_030556195.1 of Anolis apletophallus. NCBI lineage: Eukaryota > Metazoa > Chordata > Lepidosauria > Squamata > Anolidae > Anolis > Anolis apletophallus. The sequence goes on from JARBWK010000001.1 coordinate 1,679,621, forward strand.
CACTGACCACATGATGCAGTTTCAAATATGGCAGCGTAGATGGAGCCAAAGAGAAATCATCACCTTAAAAGTGGAATCAAAGCCCTTTACATGTCAAAGAAGGGAAGCAACCATAGTAACAGTAATAGTAAGTCACTGCATCCTACAGCTAGCACATCCATATTCTGGAAGTTGTAGCGAAAGGAGCAACTTTACCCAGTTCTGATTGATTCCCAACAAGACTTCAAGTGTATGACATGTTGGATAGGACTGGCAACTCTTCAGCCGGGCTCCTGTTGCTCCAACTTTGACAGCAATTGAATCTGCATGAATTTCAATGTTGAGGCTTCCAGAGCAGGAAGACAATGGCAGGAACAGGAGGGGCTGCCACATACTGAGTCAATCTGTTGGTCCTTTTAGTTGCTATTGAAAGCCGTGACTGACAGCTGCTCCCCAGGTTTCCAGGCAAGAGTCCCTCCTTGCGCGACTGGAAGAAGCCAGAGACTGAACCTGGTATTTTCTCCATGTAAAGCATCTTCTTCCCCGCTAAGCCATGTCCCTGGAGCAATCATTATTACCAATTACTTGTCGTAAATCAAGCTTCCATTAAAGGCCCGAAGGCAGGCGCTGGCTGGAATGCTGGGGACTGGTAACAGGATGGGTATCATGCCATTTCTCTCTTTTTAAGGGATGGGAGGATTTCTCAGAAAGCTGGCATGTGGTTAGCATATACATTCCTTCTTTGCGTAAGTCCTGCCAAGGTTCTTGCTTTTAGGGGTTATCACAGGCATGAGCAATCTTTGGCCCTCTGGGTGTTTTGGACTTCAACTCCTACAATTCCTAACGTCCAATAGGCTGTTAGGAATTGTGGGAGTTGAAGTCCAAAACACCCGGAGGGGCAAAGTTTGCCCATGCCTGGGTTATCATGTAGCAGTAGGCGAATAGTAAGGGTGGCCTTGTATGCTGCCAAAACATAGGACAAAAAAGAGGCATGGATTGTATACAAAGTGCAGTATTTATGAACATATACAGCTAGGACTTCAGTGGAAATTCAGTCTATCTCTCCTTTCTTGGAAAGATTGGAACCAGCAAAGGAGGCCAATGGTTGCGCTCCCTTCTTGTGATTATTTGCCTTTGGGCCAAATGTGGACCAGGCAATCTTTCAAAGAGACGAAACTGAGGTGCCAGGTAGAAGATGGAGGGAACTTGTCTTCTACTGCTTCACAAACAAAGAGTGCTTCTGTAGAGTTCATGTAGTTTGACCCCACTTCGATTCAAAGCTCTGGACTTGTGGAAGTTGTAGTTTGGAGGGCCACCACCACGGAGATCTTGTGGCCGGGTCGACCTGGGCTGGATGAGTGCCGGTTGCCTACCCTGGATGGCGAGCAACTTAGCCCGTCATCCTTGGTTAAGAGCTTGGGTGTTAGATTGGACTCCTTGCTGACCATGGAGGCCCAGGTCTCCATGGTCAGCAAGACGTCATTCTTCCACCTACGACAGGCTAGGCGACTGGCCCCCTACCTGTCCAGGGACGACCTGGCCACGGTGATCCAAGCGACGGTCATCTCGAGGCTGGATTACTGTAACGCCCTCTACGTGGGCCTTCCTTTGTTGACAATCTGGAAACTCAAGCTGGTGCAGAATGCCGCGGCTCGCTTGCTGGTGGGAGCACCAGCGAGGGAGCACATTACTCCCATCCTCCGGCAACTGCACTGGCTTCCTATTGAGTACCGGATTGCCTTCAAGGTGTTGGTTTTAACTTTTAAGGCCTTGCACGGTCTAGGGCCTGTGTACCTGAGGGACCGCCTTACCCTGTACGTTCCCCCGAGATCACTGCGCTCGGAAGAGCAAAATTTGCTGGCCATACCATCGTCCCACTCCTGTCACTTGTCCAGTACAAGACAGAGAGCTTTCTCTCTGCGGCGGCTCAGTACTCTGGAATTCGCTCCTGACCACATTCGAGCGGTCCCTGAACTTCTCCCCTTCCGAAGGGAATGTAAGATGGCCCTCTTCAGACTGGCGTTTGGGTAACTTCAAATTTAATTGGGTCCGTCTCGTCTCAATTAAGGAAGCGTAGACCTGTATCATCATGGCTACGTATTGTGCTTTTACTGTATGTTTTACGACATGTCTTATGATGTGTTTTTATTGTTGTATTGTGGGTTTTACTGTATACTTGCATTTTGTGATCCGCCCCGAGCCTGCTGGGAGGAGCGGAATATAAAACCGAATAATAAATAAATAAATAAATAAATTGCTGGACCAAGGAGGCTAAACATTGTATAAAACTAGCTTCGATGATCCCGTGGCATTGAGCCATGGCAGTTAAAGTTATATCAAACCACACTAATGCTACAGTGTAGATCTACCTAAGGATATGAACAAATAGATTCAAATTGCGAGGAGGTCCTCCTAAGTCTTTTGAAGAACGTCTTGATGGTCAGGGTTGTTTCCCAGTGGAACAAACACCCTCCGAGAGGGTCTTTGACAGCCTTCAACAAAGGTCGGACAGCCTTATTTTGGAAATGCTTTCATGGTGTCTTCCTACGTGCCAGATAATGGACTAGATAGCCCTCTTCCTGAGAGTCCAAGCTAACACACAAAACCTTTACCTTCCTCTCTACTCCACAACATACACTCATACACAGCCAGGGGCGGACCAAGCTGTTCCCGGGGGGGTACGCGAAAAGTTTTTTGTGCCCCCCCCAGTGCGCATGCGCCCATCGGCACACGCGCACTGGCTCAAAAGCGGGAGCCAGTATGCATGCGTGGACCCTTTTCGTGCATGCGCAAAAAGCTCCGCGCATGCGGAAGCGTGGCCGAAGTGCCCCGGGCTGCCTAACAAAGGCGCGGCGTGCGCGGCGTGTGCGGCGGCTGCAGGGTCAGCAGCGGAGGCCTGGCCGGCATGGCGGCAAAATAGCACAGCGGCGGCTGCAGCAGCCGCGAGGCCTGCAGGCAGCGGGAGCCGGCGGATGCGCGCCTCCCGCGTGGCGTCGCCCCTCCCGGTGACGTTGCCCTCCCGGTGACGCGCCTGCGTAGTCCGCCTAATGGACGAACCGGCCCTGTACACAGTATGGGTTTGTTGCATGTTCCTTGATATCCATACAGTCTAGACGTGGGGGGATCCATCAAAGTTAGTGGTTCTCAAACTGTGGGTCCCCATGTGTCTTGGTCTACAACTCTCAGAAACCGTAGCCAGTTAACCAGCTGTTAGGATTTCTGGGAGTTGGAGGCCAAAACACCTGGGGACCCACAGGTTGAGAACCATTGACCTAAGTGTTGTTGTTTTTCCTCAATCTGGTTGTTGCTGGGCAGGTGGGGGACACTTTCAATCACCTCTTGGTTCTCTCCCAGCTTTACTCTTTGACTGTCGCTCCAGCATTCGGGTTCCTGCTGGCGAGGCTCCTTTCCTTGATCTGAACAGATGGTCCCAACCCAGAGGCCAGGAGAGTTCTTCTGATTAATTACATTTCCAATTAGGCACCTTAGGCTTTCCTGGCTTCAGCCCAAGCCCCAGCAAAGCCAAGGGAAGCAAAGCAAGGAAAAGCAAGGACCTGCAGCTCCAGTTCCACGTGCTGCCGCCTAACAATCCAGGGATGTCGTTATGAGGGAAAATTAGAGTATTTCCTCCTCAATCACCAAATTTCTAGCATTGCGGGAACTTAACACTTCAGTTGTGCATTTAGAGATATAGTGTAGGTATCTAAAGTAATGGGGCATGGAATGCTATGACGGGAATGCAGACACACATACACACACAAAATAAGAGTGAACAATGTTCAGTGTGTTGTTTTCTGCAATGTGAGAGGACTGAACAAAATACTTATAGGGGAGGGGATATTATTTGGGGAAATTCCACCATTTTCTTGCCCCATATTTACACACTTGCTGGTTCAACCACATAATGGCTGGGTGGGCTATTGAACCTGAAATTCCTCATAAGAGTTTGTTAGCAAAGCTTGGAGAAATTACTGTTTTTTGGGGGGGGGGGGACTACAGCTCCCAGAATCCCCAGCTGTGAAGTGAGCAATGCTGACTGCGGAAACCTGGGAGTCAAAGTTGACTTCTAAAAGGAAATGTTACAACCCCTTGTGTGGTGGGTGGGAGAAGATCCAGCAGGTATCACTCACCTTTGTTCTCTGTTTTGAGTTCTTCGTGAAGCAGGTCGTTCTGCCGATTGCCAAGGACAAAGGCCAGGAAGGAGAGAATGAGGGCATTCAAGATGCCAATGATGGCTAGGATGTAAGCCCAGCGCACAGAGCAGTCACCCAGTGAGTACTTTCCCGTCTTCTCCCCACACATGTCCCTGACGGTCTCTGAGTCCCAGCCATCTGGGAATATCATGCAGCCCAGCACCAGGCAGAGAGCTGGACAGACAAAAGAAACAGGGAAGGAAGGCAGTTAGTATCAGAAGAGATGGAGGTCGGGTTATTTGTCTTATATTTATTTATTTATTTATTCACATTTGTCTACCCCCCGGTGGCTCGGGGCGGCTCACAACAGATCAATCATTACATAGTAAAAACAAACATATCATAAAACACAATGCAAACAAATCAAAGTTAAAAACACAATTAAAAACAGCATATAACACAACAATAGGTCGCGCACTAAGCACAACAGCAGCAGACAAAGTTGCAAGGTGGCTAGGAACACAACAGGTTATCCAGCTCCGTAGGTCTGCCGGAACAGCAGTCTTACAAGCCTTCCTGAAATGGCGTGAACGTCGGTGGGCAATGAGTTCCAGAGGGTCGGAGCCACGATTAAGAAAGCCTGCCGACAAGTCGCGGTCAACCGGTAGGTCTTAACACTAGGGTTTACCAGGAGGTTTAGCTCTTCGGAACGCAGAGGTCTAGTGGGATGGTATGGGATGAGATGGTCCTGCAGGTGCTCTAGCCCCAGACCATGTAAGGCCTTAAAAGTCAAGACTAACACTTTGAAGGTGATCTGGCATACTATTGGAAGTCAGTGCAGTTCGCGCAGAATTGGTGTGATGTGACAGCCAACCGGGACCCCTGTCAGGAGTCGGGCTGCAGCATTCTGCACCAGCTGAAGCTTCCAGATCATGAACAAAGGAAGGCCAATGTACAGATTGTTACAGTAGTCAAGCCTCGAGATGACCGTGGCTTGGACCACTGTGGCCAAGTCGCACCGGGACAGATAGGGGGCCAGCTTCCTCGCCTATCGGAGATGGAAAAATGCCACCTTGCTGACGCTGGAGACCTGAGCCTCCATTGACAGCAGGGGGTCCAAGGTTATAGGCTAGAAAAGGTTCAGAAACAAGGATTCCATGGCTTTTTAAAAAAATGCAAGCATTCACAAGGCAATGTCTATAGGTTCAAACATGTAGACAAAACTCTGAAATTCATTGGTGCCCTCCACAACCCATCTTATGCTTGCAAAATGATCCCTAGTGCTTCCTCCTTTCCTGAACCCAGTTAGGGAATGCCATTTCTTACTCCTTGTATCCACTGGTCAATGTAAGCCCTGTCATGGATCTCTTCTGGAAAAGGAACAGCCCCTTTCTCTGATTAGAGTGGCGAAATGCAAAAGCTTAGCTTAGTCCATCCTGGAGGAATCTAAAAGAAGCACCAATCCCTACTCATTCCACTGTGGCACCACTTCTGGCCTTCTTGAATGCCTGGGTGGGGAAATCATCGTGGTGGCCAGGGGTGGCTGGCCCCAAAGCAGCAGAGAAGTTTCCCCCTTTCCACAAAATGACGCACAATTGACCTGCAGGTCATAACCTTCAAAGTGCTGGTATTGACCTTTAAGGCCTTGAACGGTTTGGGGCCAGTGTACCTTAGGGACCGCCTCATCCCATACTGTCCCACTAGGCCACTACGTTCAGAGGTGGGTCAACTCCTGGAGGTGCCCAGCGTTAAAACATACCATCTGACGGCCACAAGAAGGAGGGCCTTCTCAATAATTGCCCCCACCCTGTGGAATGCACTGCCGTCCGGAGTCCGTGCCCTTATGGCAGTGTTTCCCAACCTTTTTTGAGCTGCGGCACACTTTTTACATTTACAAAATCCTGGGGCACACCACCAACCAAAATGACACAAAATGACGCTCTAAGACAGTCATACATATAGTTAATATGTTTTTAAATGTATTTATACACTCAGTGTGAAACCTGGGCCTGTTTCGATGAACACAACATAGATATCCTGGCAGGAATGGCAGAAAGACACAAACTTCCCACACAGAACTCCCATAACCAAGAGAAATTGCTATAGGAGTTTGGTGGGCATTGACCTTGAGTTTTGGAGTTGTAGTTCACCTATATCCAGAGAGCACTCTGGACTCAAACAATGTTGGATCAGGACCCAACTTGGCATGAATACTCAATATGCCCAAATATGAACGCAGATGGAGTTCCCACCAATGATAGAACTGGGCCAAACTTCCCCCACAGAACCCCCAGGAGGCAAGAGGAGGGAAAGGGAGGTGGGCCTTTCCAATGCATGGAGAGGGTTAGGGTTAGACCAAGTAGGCAATGGGTGGGGAGGGGGGTGTTTGTAATTTTGTGCCTTTATCGAGGTAGGTTTCTTAGGGTTTTTATACTTCAACACACTAGACTCTCCCCCCCCCCTTCCTGGAGGTTCCAATTTCCCATGGCACACCTGATGATCGCTCACGGCACACTAGTGTGCCCCGGCACACTAGTGTGCCCCGGGCCCCGGCACACTGGTTGAGAAACACTGCCTTACGGAGTTAGTGGCATTCCGGAAGGCGTGCAAAACCCTCCTGTTCCGGCAGGCCTTTGGGTATTAATGCTGAGATTTGTAGGCTACTCCGCCTTCTTGTGATGTGTAATGCCGATGAAGTCATATACACCTGTGCCATCGGCTTGTTGTGTATTTTATTGTATTTTATTGTGTTTTATGGTGTTTTATATTCTGTTTTTAACTCTGAATTCATGTAAGTTGCCCCGAGCCACCCGGGAGTGGCGACTCACAAATTCGAATAATAAAATAAAATAAAATAACAAAATCCATAATTTTGGTCCCAAAACCTGCCCTTGACTTATACATGTCAATATATAATAGTTCTCATCCTGGTACATAAATAGATAAAGAGATACATTCAAGGTTCCAACCCTATTTCTGTCACTAACTACAGTACGTCACTTTGAGTCCCATCCAAGTGAGAAAAGCAGGATCAAAATTATTAATAATATTTTTTATTATTATGATTAATAATATATTTATTAATAAGGTTTTACTTATTTTAATTTTGTGTTTAATTCATATTATGTGGTTATGTCTCTTAGGGTTGTCAAGTTTTATTTTTTGGTTGATCTCTATTTGGAATTAAGTTTATAGTAATGGCTGCTCTATTTTCTTTGATGTGTATTTTTTTGATGTAATTTGTTAATGTCTTTTGCAAGCATTGATTGTTGGCCATATGTGTTGGAAACCACACTGAGTCCCTTTGGGGAGATAATAATAATAATAATAAAACTTTATTTATACCCCGCCACCATCTCCCCAACGGGGACTCGGGGCGGCTTACATGAGGCCAAGCCCAATAGTGCATTACAATAAAATAATACAAAACAAAACACGAAACAGCAACACGATGAGGTAAATAAATCATAAAAAATACACTAAACAGTATAAAATAATACAACAAAATAAAAAACATTCAGACACAGTAACAATGAGCGGACCAGGTGTAAAAGATAAAATGTTAAAAACCCAGGGTGAGATAGGAGCGGAGCAAGGTGAGAGGGGAGATGGGGTGGTCTACAAATAAAGTGTTAGAAAGTGTTATTGTTATTGTTTATAACCTTTTACTTTTGCTTCTCATCTAACGTAGGAGACCTTGCAGCACTGCTCCCAGCAGGGCAGCCTTTTGCCTCGCAGGAACACCCAATTCCATCATCACAGAAAGGCAGAACCTTGGTCAATATTAATTACCCAACTAAGATACATATTACTTCCAGGAAAATTCTTCATCTATTTCTCTCAATCTCCCCTCCATCCCTATATATGCAGACACAATGGAATATGGAATCCATTCTAGATTTTAATCTGAACTTTAAGGAGCTATCCAAGGTGTTCATTATTCACTAGCTGTACCTGCTACGCGTTGCTGTGGCCAACCTTCCCTCCCTCCCTCTTTCTCTCATTCTTTCTTTCTCTCCTACCTTCCTTTTTTTCTTTCCTTCTTTCTTTCTTTCCTTCTTTCTTTCCTTTTTTTTCTTTCTTTCCTTCTTTCCTTCCTTCCTTCCTTCTCTTCCTCTTCCTCTTCCCTCCTTCCCCTTTTTCTTTCCCCTTTGCTTCCTCTCCTTTCTTTCTTCTCTGCCTAATATTGGACTGCAGCTCCCAGCAGCCCTCATGATTGATCTATCTACCGACCTACCTATCTTCATCTAATCTATCTACCTGGAGGATTCCTGGGAGTTGCAGTCCAGGAATAGGAAATTGGAAATACGCAGGGACGGGGATGCTCTCAAAGAGATCCAAGGAGAAGAAAGCTTGCAGCTTGGAAGAAATGCATTTGGATCATCCTCCTCTCCTAAAGGGCCTGTTCTAGGGGATGCTGGGAGCTGTAGTCCGGAAGAGAGTGTGGATAGGCTATTGTGTGTTTTGTTTGACAGGGGAGTCGTTTTTGAGCATGCACTGTAGTATCTTTTTTTTGCTTTTTTTGCTTTTTAAATCCCTTCTGTTGTGTTTTTCAGTGTTTTTATAAGTGATGGTCACTCGTTGGCCTGATAGGTGTTTTGTGTCCAAATTTTGTGTCAATTCATTCAGTGGTTGTTGAGTCATGTTAATCCCACAAAACAAACATTTTTATTTATATGGATTTGTTTACTTCATTTTGACCCCGCCTTTCTCACCGGAGGGCACTCAAGGCAGGCTCTGGTAAGAATTCAATGCCAGTAAAAACCAACAATAAACAATGAAAACATATCCCACAGTTAATATGATTAACATTTAATCCATAAAACACATGAAACAGTATACAAATTAAAACATATAGGGTGCATAATTCCATTCATCCGATAACCTTGCTCAAATCCTTAATTCAGACCATGTTGAAACCTGTAGTTGTGTGCAAAGCCAAGTCTTTAGCTTTTTTTCTGAAAGCCAGAAGGGATGGAGCGGGCCTGATGTCACTGCGGAGGGAGTTCCACGGCCGAGGAGCCACTACTGAGGTGTTCAGCCCAATTCCCCAAACAAGTCCAATAGGGTGGGTGGTTCCTTTAAAACAGCGTTTCTTAGTCTGGGGGTCGGGATCCCTGTGAGGCTGGGTCGTGAGGGAGTGTCAGAGGGGTTTCCAAAGACCATCAGAAAACACAGTATTTTCTGTTGGCCATGGAGTTTCTGTGTGGGAAGTTTGGTTCAATTCTATCATTGGTGTGGTTCAGAATGCTCTTTGATTGCAGGTGAACTATAAATCCCAGCAAGTACAATTCCCAAATGTCAAGGTCTATTTCCCCTAAACTCTACCACTGTTCACATTTGGGCATATTGAGTATCTGTGCCAAGTTTGGTCCAGATCCATCATTGTTTGAGTCCACAGTACTCTCTGGATATAGGTGAACTACAACTCCAAAACTCAAGATCAATGCCCACCAAATTCTTCCAGTATTTTCTGTTGGTCATTGGATTTCTGTGTGCCAAGTTTGGTTCAATTCCCTCATTGGTGGAGTTCATAATGTTCTTTGATTGTAGTTGACTATAAATCCTAGCAACCACAACTCCCAAATGACAAAAAAATCATTCCTTCCCCCAACCCCACCAGTATTCAAATGTGGGCATATCGGGTATTTGTGCCAAATTTGGTCCATTGAATGAAAATGAATCCTGCACATCAGATATTTACATTACAATCCATAACAGTGGCAAAGTTACAGTTATGAAGTAGCGAGGAAAATAATGTTATGGTTGGGGAGGGGGGTGGTCACCCCAACAGGAGGGACTGTATTGAGAGGTCACAGCATTAGAAAGGTTGAGAAACACTGCTTTAAAATATGAACTAAAACCCAGGGTGGATTCATTGCTCGGCTCACCTTGGAGCACCTCGGCCCCCTGCAACCGCCCCTCAACCAGGAGGATTGGCAAAAACAAAGAAAGGGTGGCCAAGGACACGGTTGTCTCTACGAATCCAAAGGCCCTGCGTTTCAACTCATGAGCTTGGCCTCCAGGGCGTCCTTGTTCCAGAGCAGTACAGGTGTGATCAAGAGTCTCCCTAGCAAGGCTGCGCACAAACAGAATCCCAAACATGTGCCTGAAATAACCCAAATTCTCCTCTTAATAGGAAACTGAGTTCTGCCTCCCCCCCGTCCCCCCGTCGCCCTCTGACTAAATTATATACACATCAAATACATTTTCCATGCACGTGTGCACATATTCTCATGCTTGCTGGAGGGAAGAGTAAGGCGCTTTTCAGAGCATTCACATCTTGCCACCCTCTCATCATGAAAAGCCTTGATAAGCTCCCATGGATGCTTTCTTTTGGGTCCTCCCTTTATATCCAGATGGGTTAGAGAACTTATTTTCAAAGGATAGAGATGAGCATCTCAGAGTGCTGCATGTGTGCTCAAAAAGTGTAGTTAGCACTTGTAACCCCTATTTCCCCTATGTAATGTTACGCTTTTCACCATCTTTCCTTTCCCCACCTTTCCCCACTCCTCCCCCGATACACCTTCCCCTTTTCTGCCCATGTACGTGTGTTTATGTAATATATGTCTCTCTTTTCAAATATTGGAAAATGCAATAAAGATCATTTAACAAAAAAAAAGTGTAGTTAGCACATTTTGTATGACAAAAGGCAGAAAATGATGAATTCAGATGTCTATTTAGATATTTTAGCAGGAAAGTTAGATGGCTGCACTATACAGGAGGGCTGGTTGATCAAAAAATGGTTCAAAACTAGTTTCAGATGTAGGGGGTGCTGGCGCTTCGAATATGATTGACTTCCGAAAATTTCTGGAAAATTTTCAAAATTAATTCATAAAAATTCCAAAATTTCGGAATGGCTTCGTGAATGGCAGACACACGTGTTTAACCCAAATTGGACGCTGGATAACTTCCCTCCGCATGAGAACTGGGGGAAACCTGCGTTTCCTCCAGTTCTCATGTGGAGGGATGTTATCCTGAGTCCAAACTGCAGCCAATGAGGAGAATCCAACTCTGGAAGGGCAGAAATCTGATCCGAACCCTTTTCGAAAATGGCAGCCGCGGCTTTGCATTTGCAAAAAAAATCCGGGTTGCTTAAATCGCTTCAGAAACGCTTCAAAAGTAAAAATTGATCCGAATCTATAACGACTTTCATAGCGATCCAAAAAACCTAACCAGGCCTACTATACAGCTGCAGAAGTTTGAAACATACTGAGAAAACCCATAATACTGAGAAAAAATCATAATATGTTTGCGTTAAGGTTACCATTAGTCGGTAATGGCTTGAACACAGATAACAATGTTGCTGATGGATGTGACTTTATAGCAGAGCTCGACAAATTGTGGCTTTGCACTCACCCCAGGCCGTGCTGGCCATCTCTAATGGAAATTACTGTTCGGAAAACATCTGGAAGGCCACAGCTGCTGAACTATATCTACAGCCAGTGGCTTTGTAAGACAGGAACCATGTGATACATTGCAAAAGTATATTTTTTCCGTTGAAAATCAGCTGAAAAATACACCCTAAAAGTGATTAAAAATTGTTTTATGTTTTCACTTGTTTTGTGTGATTTTATCTGAGTTGGTTGAATAAGTGTAGGTTTAATTCTACTTTAATATGTATAGTAGGTTTAAATAATTGCATTGTTTGTAATGTTGTGAGAGTTGCTTTGGATCTTGAGCAAGAGAGGAAGGCAAGGTGGTAACAACAACAACGCTTGGAAAGTGTCAGACGTGTGATCCAATACAACAGCCAGCATAATGATCTTGTTCACTGTGTTTCAAATAATAATAATAATGATCATAACATTTATTCGCTGCAAAAGGCCATCCTACTCAGATTAGCATGCATTATTTGCTGATACATCACACAGTCCGAGACACTTGGGAAGTGTCCGACATGTGATCAAATGCAAAAGCCAGCTCAGTGATCTTGTTTTTATGTGTACTAATATTATTGTGTATCAAATAATAATAACAACAACATGGATTTGGCTCACAAATGGAACTTTGAAAAAGGCGACGGGGGGCCTGATTCTGGCAGCTCAAAAACAAGCCATTAGAACAAATGCCATCAAAGCCAAAATTGAAGTCGACAACAGATCCCAAGCATAGACTCTGCAAGGAAGCAGATGGAACAATAGATCACATCCTCATCTGCTGCAAGAAGATCGCACAGACAGACTACAAGCAGAGGCCTCACACCGTTGCTCAGATGATTATTTGGAATTTGTGCCACAAATACCATCTGCCTGTGACAAAGAACAAGTGGGATCAAAAGCCTGAAAAAATTACAGAAAATGAACACGTCAAACTACTCGGGGACTTCCAAATTCAGACTGACAGAGTTTTGGAGCATATTACTCCTGACCTCACAATCGTGTTAACAAACAAAATATGGATTGTCCATATTGCAACCCCAGGCAACAGCAGGATTGAAGAGATACAACTGGAAAAGCTGACACGATACGATATTTTAGAGATCAAACTGCAAAGACTCTGGCACAAACCAGTCAAGGTGGTCCCAGTGTTGATCGGCACACTGGGTGCAGTACCTAAAGGTCCTGGCATGCACTCAAACACAATTGGCGCTGACAAAATTACCATCTGCCAGCTGCAGAAGGCCACCCTACTGGAATATGCATGCATTATTCGCCAATACATCACACAGTCCTAGACACTTGGGAAGTGTCTGACGTGTGATCCAATACAACAGCTATCATAGTGCTCTTTTTGCTGTGTACTAATCTTGTTGTGTTTTAAATAATAATAATCTCTGGCATTATTTCGTGAACGAAGATACTTAGGAAGGACTCATCCCATGCTTTCTACAAGTGCGTTGATGAGGAGGTTGGATGTGTCCTTCGAGCCTGTGCAATGGATTTTTCTGGTGGAGCGCAGGGTGCACAGAACTGGCCTCACCCTTTAAGCCAAAGGTTCGTCTGCCGGGGCCTAGCAAGCTGGGACGGTGACAGCGAGGTCCTCAGGTCGTAGGTTTGGTTCGAGTTTCCTTCTTTAGATGGTTGACCTTACAGGGTTAGACGAACACCATCTGCCCGGGTTTGAAATCAGAGTTTTCTTTCTCTTAGGATGGTTGCCAAAAGGCTAGAGAGCCCATCCTGCCCGTTGCCTCTTCATTGGCGCCCCCTTGTCGTGGGGGAGAGGCTTGCGTACACTAATGAAGTTGTGAGCTATGCTGGCGGTGGCATAATAGCCACCGGTAGGGCCTCCCATGCCAGACAGGTCACAACCGAAGAAGGGTCTGACAAAGAGTGTCAATGGGCAATAATAATAATAATAATAATAATAATAATAATAATAATAAACTTGTGCCACAAATACAATCTGCCTGCAACACAAAAATTGGTGGGATCACAAGCCTGAAAAAGTCACACAAAACGAGCATGTCAAACTACTCTGGGACTTCCAAATTCAAACCGAAAGAGTTTTGGAGTACAAGACTCCTGACCTCACGATCGTGGAAAAAGACAAAGTATGGAGTGTCGATGTTGTAATCCCAAGTGACAGCAGAATTGACAAGAAGCAACTGGAAAAGCTTACATGATGTGAAGATTTAAAGCTAGAAGTGCAAAGACTCTGGCACAAGCCAGTCAAGGTTGTCCCAGTGGTGATCGGCACACTGGGTGTAGTACCTAAAGACCTTGGCCAGCACTTAAACACAATTGCCACTGACAAAATGAACACTGCCAGCTGTAAAAGGCCACCTGACTTTGGATCTGCACACATTATTCACCGATACATCACACAGTCCTAGACACTTGGGAAGTGTCCCACGTGTGATCAAATACAAAAGCCAGCATGGTGATCTTGTTTGCTGAGTACTAATTTTGTTGTGTATCAAATAATAATAATAATAATAATACACCTTGGCAACTTTGGGTATATATGAGGGTGTTTAGATCAAAAAAGTTATTTCTATAATGGTATTTATTTATTTATTTATTACTTTGGCGCCCCTTGTCTCCGCCCCCTTTCCAGTTGCCTTAAAACACGCCATCTGCCTGCCCAAAACGTCCATATACTAACAGAATAATCTGTTTATAGGCCCATCATGGACGCCTGCCAAAAGGAGAAACCTTTGCGAAACACCAAACTTGCCAACAGAAATAGGCCTCAAGCAGGTATGTTTGTAGCAAAGAAACTTTCCCCCAAAACCTAAAAGGCCCCCAAAACAAGGAGTAAAAAAAACGACATTTCCCAGCATCAGCACTCTCCCAGCCTCTACATTCTGACAACATGATTGGCTGCCAAAAGGGAGAGGTTCAACATGCATCTCCTGTTGCCTCCGCCCCCTGAAGATAGAGAGCCAGCTTCTTGCCTACAACATGATGCGATAATAAAACGGGATGGAGTGCTGACGTGCACGTGGCTTCACTTGCACCTGCAGGACTTCTGGGATCACTGTGCAGTGGCTCCAGAGCTCAAGCTTCAGCTCCAAAGCCACTCTGCGCATGGGACATGTGCCTCCATCGCGCATTCCCCCAAGCTCCTGCAGGCCAGGCGGGCTGGAAGCTGGACGCCCTAGCACCCGCAGGGAGGTTTGCTTCACCTTCAACCGGCGTGTCTGCCGTGGCGGCGCCCTTCCCAGAAGATGGCGCCATCCATTCCCAGAATGAGCTGGGTGTCATCAGCCACTTGACATCAAAGCCATCTGCGGACCAGCCCCTGGGTATATATGATAGTGTTTAGATATAAAAAAGCACTCATGATTCTAGAATGCACCCCATTTTTAGAGATGTTTATATGGGAGGAATGTGTCTCAGAATCAAAGAAATACAGCATTATTTTTTTTACTTGCCTCTCCCTATGGATCAAAGCAGAGAACAACAAATTCACAAAAACATTCCTGAAAAATGCATAAAACCAGATAAAACACATAACATCAGTTTAAAAGAACATGTAAGGTTGACGCTTTACATACTTCCACTGCTCACTTCCTGCAGTCAGTCTGGATGCATGTTAAAGGAATTCAAATTCAGTCCATGTTCAAAGAGGCTGATGTTGCCTCCTGCCGTAGTGATACCTGGCTCTGCATCCCTGATCCCTCTGTGAGCTTTTGGCCAGTGTCTCCCTGCCATTTCCTATGCGCAACACAATGGGAGCGGAGGAATTCCTGCCTTGACCTGAATGGAGGAACGCTGCTGGCACATTAAACCTGCCTTCATAAAAGGTGTGTAGAGCCCAGACAGGTCTGTGAGTCATCGCAGCTATTCTTAACTTGAGCAGATACTTACATGTGCGCACAGGTACAACACCAAGCGAGAGGAGGAGGAAGCAGGGGGGAATCTCTTCTCAACCCTTTCCCAAGAAAACTTGGGCAGAGGCGGAGAAGACGGGGTGACAGGCAGGGTTAGGCTAGCATTATTTTTTTAAATCTTTTGCGGCAGCTCTCTTTCTTGTAGGTTGTTTTTTCCTCCTGCTCCTAGCAACAATAACAGGAAATTCTCGTTGTAGAAAACGAGACACCAAATGCTGTTTTCCTACTGTACACATCTGTATTTTGACTGTTCACGTTTAATATACTGACATGATCAATTCTGTCTGTAATTTCCATGCCATGTGTTGCATTTTGCCTTTAATTTTAATTTTGATTGGGATTTTGCTATCCCAAAGAAGGTGGGGATGTAAATTATAATTCAATAACAATAAAGGCAGTAGTTTATCCCTTAGTAAATGATTATGCCCTCTCCGTTGGCGCCCCCTTGTACTGGGGGAGAGGCTTGCGTACCCTAATGAAGTTGTGAGCTATGCTGGCGGTGGTATAACAGTCACCGGTAGGGCCTCCCATGCCAGACAGGTCACAACCGAAAGATCTGACAAAGAGCGTCAAAGGGCAGGATGGGCTCTCTAGCCTTTTGGCAACCATCCTAGGAGAAGGAAAACTCTGATTTCAAACCCGGGCAGATGGTGCTCGTCTAACCCTGTAAGGTCAACCATCTAGAGAAGGAAACTCAAATCAAACCTACGACCTGAGGACCTCGCTGCCACCAAAGGTACAGAAAAGGGCAACAAGAATGATCCAAGGGATGGAGCGGCTCCCTTATGAAACCAGGTTGCAACGCCTTGGTCTTTTCAGCCTTGAAAGACGGCGTCTAAGAGGTGACTTGGTCGAAGTGTATAAAATCATGCATGGGATAGAAAAGGTGAATAAAGAAAACTGTTTTCTTTGTCACAAAACACTAGGACTAGGGGGCACTCCTGAAGCTCCAAGGTAGGAAAATTAGGACTAACAAAGGGAAATATTTCTTCACCCAGAGGGTCATTGGGTTATGGAACTCACTTCCAGAAGAGGTTGTGACAGCTGCCAGCCTGGACAACTTCAAGGCAGGATTAGACAGATTCATGGATACCAAGTGTATCGGTAGTTACTGAAAAGGACATTCAAGTGCCACCTCGGAGTTGGTTGAGGCAGGCAGGATTTCCCGGGTACTGGTTGTGGGGGTCGGGAGCAGGTCAGGTTTTGCCCTCCCTTCTGCTCGAGATCCCCGTGTACAACTGGGGGCCACTGTGTGATACAGAATGCTGGACTAGATGGGCTGAGGTCCGATTCAGCATGGCTCTTCTTATGTTCTTATGTTCTTATGTACCATCCCAGCTTGCTAGGCCCCGGCAGATGAACCTTTGGTTTAAAGGGTGAGCCCCATTCTGTGCATGTTGCGCTCCACCAGAAAGGTCCATTGCACAGGCTTGAAGGACACATCCAACCTCTGAATCATCAATGCGCTTGTAGAAAGCATGGGATGAGTCCTTCCTGAATCTTCGCGAAGAAAAGCCAAGAAGAAATGATTATGCCATTAGTGTATACAGTCTACACAAGGGCATGTTAAAGGGCTACCTGGCCCACCATTTGGTGTGGTGGCCAGAGTGTTGGATTAGGACTGGAGGAACAAGGTTCAAATTCTCACTTGGCCATTGGCATTCCAAACTAATATCATACGAAAGCTGACTGGCACATGTCTCTGCCGTCAGCAGAGTGGCATTTTTCCATCTTCGCCAGGCAAGGAAGCTGACCCCCTATTTGTCCCGTTGCAACCTGGCCACAGTGATCCAAGCCACGGTCATCTCAAGGCTAGACTACTGTAACACTCTGTACATTGGCCTTCCTCTGTCGGTGATCCGGAAACACAAGCTGGTGCAGAATGCTGCAGCCCGGCTCTTTACGGGGAGCCCGGTGACTGCCCATATCACTCCCATCCTGCGCGAACTGCACTGGCTACCGGTAGAATGCCGGATCACCTTCAAAGTGTTAGCTCTAACTTTCAAGGCCTTACATGGTCTGAGGCCAGTGTACCAGCGGGACCGCCTCATCCCGTATTCTCCCACCAGATTGTTGCCTTCCGAGGAACAGAACCTCTTGGTTATTCCCTCCCACAAAATGTATTGCTTGACAGCAACCCGTCGGCGGGCCTTTTCAATAGTGGCTCCAACACTCTAGAACCTATTGCCTGCGGACGTTCGCGCCATGCAGAACATCCTCCCATTTCGGAGAGCATGTTCCAGCAGGCTTTTGGGGCTGGATGAGCTGCAGTCCCTGTCGCATGTCGCCACATGTGTTCATTTGTCTCACTCTGTGTCACATTGTATTTAGCATATGGCTACCATACTGTGTACTGTGTTTTAGATGTGTTTTAACTGCTATTTTTTAAAACTCTGTTGTGTATATTGTTTTATGAATATGCTGTTAGCCGCCCCGAGCCTCTGGGGAAGGGCGGCAAACAAGTATGAACTAATAAATAAACAAACCTGGGGATCCAACCAGATACAGTGAGGACATCTGCCCTTGTGCTTTGCTATTCTGCTGCTGAAGATGCATGCCCAGTGTGGAACATATCTCACCACGCTAAAACAGTGGATGTGGCTCTTAATGAGACACGCTGCATTATCACAGGATGTCTATGCCCTACACCACTGGAGAAATTACACTGTTTAGCTGGCATTGCACCACCTGACATCTGCCAGGAAGTAGCAGCCAATAATGAAAGGACCAAGGCAGTGACATCTCCAGCCCATCTTCTGATTGGATACCAGCCAGCATGCCAACACTTTAAATCAAGAAAGAGATTTCTAAGATCTACAGAGATACTTGCAGGAACACCTCAGCAAGCAAGAGTCCAAAAGTGGCAGGCTAAAACCAGGAACCTCAACCCATAGCTGATACTGAAATGAGAGACTCCCTCCTGGGCACACAAAACTGGGAGACTTGGAAGGTACTGAACAGACTGCGCACTGGCACCACGAGGTGCGGAGCCAACCTTAAGAAATGGGGCCACAAAGTGGAGTCCACAACGTGTGAGTGTGGAAAAGACCAAACTACAGACCACTTACTACAAGGCAACCTGAGCCCTGCCCCATACACAATAGAGCAGTGTTTCCCAACCTTTTTTGCGCCGCGGCACACTTTTAACATTAAAAAAATCCAGGGGCACACCACCAACCAAAATGACAAAAAATGGCACTCTAACACAGTAAAGAACGGCAGGGGGATGGTGAGCTGCTGGGAGCAGCTGCTGGGAGTGCCGAAGCCAGGGGAGAAGCCAGGCCACACCATGCCCCGCCCCCTCCCCCTGGCTTCAGTTCTCCCACAGCTTTGCCAGCCTTGAGGGGGCAGTGCCAAGCCAGCATTGTGCTGGCTCTGCCACCGCTGGCTTGGAACTGCCCCCTCAAGGCTGGCGAAGCTGTGGGAGCGCTGAAGCTGGGGTAGGGGGCGGAGCCATGCCATGCCCTGCCCTCTCCCCCGGCTTCAGTTCTCCCACAGCTTTGAGAGGGCAAGCCAGCATTGTGCTGACTCTGCCATCGCTGGCTTGGCACTGCCCCCTCAAGGCTGGCAAAGCTGTGGGAGCACTGAAGCTGGGGTAGGGGGCGGAGCCAGGCCGTGCCATGCCCTGCCCTCTCCCCCGGCTTCAGTTCTAATAGAGGCCCTTCTTACAGCAACACACCAGAGGCACTCCAAGTGGCCTGTTACTGGTCAAAGGACATTTAGTATAATGCCGAGTTTTTAAACTCTGTGTCTTTGAAAATACATTACAATGGTATCAGCGGTTTGCTTCTGATACCATAAATAAAACAGAATATTGTCGAAGTTTGTGACTCATCCAGATCAGCTGAGGATTTCCATGGCCAAGCAGGGGTTTGAACTCCGTTGGCTTGAGTTGAAGTTCTGCACTCAAACCACCATCCCACACAGCTTTCTCGCTTTTCTTTTCCAACTCAACATTTGCTGGCCTCTGAAGAAGCTGGATCTTCATTGAGCTGTGGCTGGGAGCCTAGTGGGAACGAAGAGCAGACCACAGACCACCTACTGCCATGCGGCCTGAGCCCTGCCACATGCACAGTGGAGGGCCTTCTTAGAGCAACACCAGAGGCGCTCCAAGTGGCCAGCTACTGATCAAAGGACATTTAGGAGAATGCCAAGTTCTTTAAATGTCGTGTTTTTCAAATACATTGCAACGGTACCCTCAATTCGCTTCTGATACAATAAATAAATCCTGACCTAAGGCAAGTCACATGCTCTCTGCCTCAGAGAAAGGCAATACTAACCTCTCCTGAAAAAATCTTGCCAGGAAAACCCCATGATAGGCTGGCCTTAGGGTCACCATAAGACAGAAACGCCCTGAAGTCACACATCAACAACAACAACAACACCACCAATAACCACGACAGAAGGCTAAAGGTTACACAGAGAGGAAATGCCACCCAAAAGGTCAAGAGAATGAGGGCGAACAGCCAAGGGCCCCCTGCATTCAAGTTGATCTGACCTGCAGCAGGAAGTTCCGCAGTTCCTGGATGCCTAGTTGGGCCAGCATCGCTGGGAGTGTGGCTACAGCAGCAGCTTCAACAAGCAATCTTTCTTTGCTTTGTTTTCTTCCCCTGACCCTAACATTGTAACAAATCCCCCAATAAAGTATCATTTAATTGTCATTTTTCCCTCTCCATAGTGATAGATTGTGTCCTTTACTGTCTCCAACTCTCACAAAGCATGAACCTTTCCTTTCCCGAGTTGCAGATCTTTGCCCGCTCGCCCAGGATACTCTTACAGCGTCCCGGAGAGGCCATAATTGCATTCCCCTGAACCGTGGATACTGAGACCCATGAGGCCTCTGTATCCATGAGTCAACGGATCACCTTCATTTTGGTGTCATACTTTCCCTAGACTAATTATAAGACTAACTGCTATTTCACTTTTGAATAACCTTTTTGAATCAGAAAAAATAAACTTCAAGTTGGAGCCAGCTGATTGTCATTCATGGCTCCTCACTGCAACACCGATCTCGCCACTATCCTGTGGATGTCCAGAAGCCCGTGACCCAGGGAGCTTGCTGTGGACACCCCTTGAGACCCCTGGGAAGCAAGCAGACCACTCTGGTCCCATGACAAGGTGGGATTTGTAGTTTTCTTCTCCCAAATGGACAGACCTCAGCTTCCCACGTCTGTAGCAATCCCCAGGGTGGATCACATGAATTCACCAAACCCCTTCTTTTACACTTATGGACTTTCCTTGAACTTTTATGGACTTTAGCCTACTTTTGAAGGACTTTCAGAAACTTTTTGGAAACTTTTTTTCTTCCAAATCCCATGGACTCTTCTCATGATTTATGAATTCCAATCAACTCTGGTGGGTGGGATGGGCAATATGAGATGATATGGTTCCTATCTCCCTCCTATATGAATGTTTTCCCCATATGCTATTCCCTTCCCTTTGTTCCTATATGAAAATATGGAAAGCCACCTTTTCGTGACCCTAGCATACCCAGGGACAGGGAATCTCTCATTTCCTGGGCCAATTAATCTCCTGACACAAAGGACTTAACAAGAACATTTGCATGGACAATAACAGCAGACATGTCCCTTCAAACCTCGGAGTCAGCTCATTTGAAGGGTATGTTCCTTGGGCATGCGCCTCCAGACATCGGAGCTGGCCCATCTGGAGAACGTTCAAGTGCCACCTCGGAGTTGGTTGAGGTAGGCAGGATTTCCCTGGGTACTGGTTGTGGGGGGTCGGGAGCAGGTCAGGGTTTTGCCCTCCCTTCTGCTCGAGATCCCCGTGTACAACTGGTGGGCCACTGTGTGATACAGAATGCTGGACTAGATGGGCTGAGGTCCGATTCAGCATGGCTCTTCTAAAAAAAAAAAATAAAAAAACGTACCCCACGGTGATTCTTATAATTCCTCACAAAGGGGACATCCTGCCTTCGGGAGGATTTGGGTGTCCCATCTGCCTCATCCTTTGGCCACCCTTGGCTGAAACCAAAGACAAGATACTATCAATGGATCCAATATCCAGGATAAAATGATTACCGGGGTCTGGCATCCGCGCCAGACCAAAATGTTTATTTCCTTCACTTGGGACAATACAAAAGCTAGCTTGAGGACTCTCGGAGTAATTGCCAGGACTTAGACAAACATTAAGTCATTTTAATCCACTTATCACTTCCTCTCAGTTCATTGTTTCCTGCTTGGACCGCCTCCTTCGCTCTCATTGGCTGAGAGCCTAAAGCGGCGCTGGCTTACTGATTGGCTGAGGTGCAGCAAAGCCAACTGTGCCTCCCTGCCAGCTGATGACTCCAACCAATCAGCATGAAGCCGGAAAGGGGACGGAGGGCGGGAATTTGAACTTTGACAGCTCTGTTTTTCTGAAAGAATGTGATGTTTTGCATTGTAATGTATGTCAGCTTTTGAACAAATATTGCAGCTTGTCATCCGCTCCAGCTGGAATGAAATAAACAACTCAGTGGCCTTTCTTCAACTTGGTGAAATTTTATTTGGGGAAATTCAGGGGAAATTGGATTGGCTGCTTCCTATTTTGCCAGGACTATATCGGATCCTCTTTGGTGGGTCTGACTGGTCTCTGCCTTCATGACAAGACCCCCAAATTCCTGCTCGATATCAAGAATGGCTGAATTAACTGTGCGGGATATAGGAGTTGGCTGGAAATGGGGAGGTAGGGTTCCAGAAAATGGCAGGGAAACACTTTCCTTGGGCAGATAGATCCCTTTGCCTCCCGGAGAACAGGTACTGAATCCAACCCATTGAGATATTAAAACTGCAAGAGAACATTGCAATTTGAAGTGCGGCTGTCTAGAATTGCAACCTACCATCTCTCTCTTCTAATTTCTGCCCGTTGAGCAGTGAAAGAAGGAAGATTTTGGAGAAGCGGGCTGCTCAGACCCAGCAGATTTTGCCTGTCTTCCTTCCCCAGTGGGAAAAATGCGACTGCTCGTGCAATCTGCCAACAAGATCCTTCCCTCCATTCCTTCTATTTCTCTCTAGGCTATCTGGCTCCTCTCCCACTTTTGCTCCCCTGCAGCTGGTATCCAGGAGCGCACAGCCTCTGCACAGCGTGGTTCCCTTTTGCCTCAATGGCCACAAGACGCTCAGATACATCCAGTTTTCGGCAGATGTAGCTGGGCTGTCGGAAATGGACTTTCCTCTCCACTCCCTCTGCACATGGCAGCCTTGGGAAAATGCCTCACAGAAGGTCAAAGGTGACTGCTCAATGAGAGGAATGGTATACCGTATATGAACTGAGGGCGGGGTCCCTTTAAATGAAGGAGAAGTGCTTTCCTTGAACAGAGTCCTTCCCTTCACAGAAGGCAGGGCACTTCTGGGAATGCTGCAATTTGAAGTGTGGCTATTGGGTATTCCAGCCACTGTGGCCATTCCTATTCCTCATTATTTCCCTGTAGGAGCAAATCGTTAATTACATCAGTGCTTCCCAACCAGTGTGCCGTGGCACACTAGTGTGCCGTGAGCGATCATCAGGTGTGCCGTGGGAAATTGGAACCTTCAATACCCTTTCTTCCCCCTCCTGCCCACAGTGCTCTCTGGGTGTAGGTGAACCACAACTTCCAAACTCAAGGTCAATTCCCAAGCAAACGCTTTCAGTACTTTCTGTTGGTAATGAGAGTTCAATATGCCAAGTTTGGTTCAATTCCATTGTTGCAAGAGTTCAGGATGCTCTTTGATTGTGTGTTAACTATAAATCCCAGAAACTGTAACATCTTCCTCCCTCCCATCCACAGTGCTCTCTGGATATAGGTGAACTACAACTCCAAAACCCAAGGTCAATGCCAACCAAACTCTTATAGTATTTTCTCTTGGTTATGGGAGTTCTGTGTGGGAAGTTTGTGTCTTTCTGCCATTCCTGCCAGGACATCTATGTTGTGTTCATGGAAACAGGCCCAGATTTCACACTGAGTGTATAAATACATTCAAAACATAATAACTATATGTATTACTGTGTTAGAGTGTCATTTGTGTCTTTTTGGTTGGTGGTGTGCCCCAGGATTTTGTAAATGTAAAAAATGTGCTGCGGCTCAACAAAAGGTTGAAAAACATTGAATTACATGACTATTAAAAGCATGTAATCTCTCTGTCTGATTTTTGATAAACATGTGTTGCATGAATTTGTTGAATACCGTGTGACTCTTGTATGTTCCTGAGCTGGGAACCACAGATAGTAGGAAGCCCCATTGAAATGAAGGACTTTAGGCCCAAGAATTGTGCTAGAGGACCTAGAAAATACCTACAGAAGGTATATTTGTTGGATGTAGACAAATGGAACCATGAATATTAGTCCCTTGGATAGGATGGTTGTACTGGGCTTGTGGAAAGAAGCAAACCACCGTTGCACTGAATTTTTGGGGAGGAAATCCAAACAAATCTGTATCTACAATGAGATTACTGGGTTTTTTTGGGGGGGGGGGAGAATAGGAGGGAAAACAATAGCTAGGGATAATGATGAACAAATTATTTGTGTGTAATGTTGTCAAAGGCTTTCATGGCCGGAATCACTGGGTTGCTGTGAGTTTTCTGGGCTGTATGGTCATGTTGCAGAAGCATTCTCTTCTGATGTTTCACAGACATCTATGGCAGCCACCCTCTGAGGTTGTGAGGTCTGTTGGAAACTAGGCAAGTGAGGTTTACATATCTGTGGAATGTCCACAGTTGGAGAAAGAACTCTTGTCTGTTTCAGGCAAGTGTGAATGTTGCAGTTGGCCACCTTGATTAGCATTTAATGGCCTTGTAGTTTCAAAGCCTGGCTTATGGCTGCCTTGGGGCATCCTTTGTTGGAAGTTGTTAGCTAGCCCTGATTGTTTCCTATATGGAATTCCCCTGGTTTTTTTTTTAGTGTTGCTCTTTATTTACTGTCTTGATTTTAGAGTTTTTTTAAATACTAGTAGCCAGATTTTGTTCATTTTCATGCTTTCCTCCTGTCTGTTAATATTGTTCACATGCCTGTGGATTTCAATGTTTTTTCTGTGTAGTCTGAAATCAAGACAGTACATAAAGAGCAACACTAAAAAAACCCCAGGGGTATTCCAGACAAGAATCAATCAGTGTTGAAAGCCAACTAACACCTTTCAAGAAAGGATCCCTCCAGGCAGCCATCAGCCATGCTTTGAAGCTGCAAGGCTATTAAATGCTAATCGAAGTGGCCAACTGCAACATCCACATTTGCCTCAAGCAGACAAGAGTTCTTTCTCCCACCCGGGACATTATTCCACACTTGCCTAGTTTCCAACAAACCTCTCAACCTCTGAGGATGCCTGCCACAGATGTGGGCAAAACGTCAGGAGAGAATGCTCCTGGAACATAGCCACACAGCCCGGAAAACGCACAGCAACCTATTGGTGTGCACTTAACTTAATTCTCCTGGAAATTGAAATTTTGGGGCTAAGGGTGAAGTATTTTCAATCCCCTTTGCTGTTGCAGTCTACTGATGGCTCCATGCAATTGTTTCCATGCTCGGTCCTGAAGTGGGGGCCAGTCTCCTACTGCAGCCTGAAGATAGGCTTCAATGGCTGCTTACCAAACTCTAGGAGCATTTCCTACATGTACACGTTATTCCCTTACCATTCAAGCATGCATTAAGCACACAAGGATGCCCAATAACATTTATGCCATGGCTGGGCCCACCAAGAGGTTTGCCCACATGCCTCCATTCTGGATTCTCCTATTTTCTAGACCGAAAGCCATTTAGCAGCTGTTCCCATTTTTCCTGGGTATTACATTCTGTGGGGAGATGAATCTTTAAAAAGTAAAAAAAAAATCAATGTATGGTAGGACTGAAATATCAGCCCTGCAGTATTCTGTCAGGTGGGTCACAAATCTGCAAATGATCACTTTGGCCAAAGGAACCAATTCTGTTTGTAGTCCCAGACTTACTAATAGTACTGGTTGCGACAGATAGTTTATTCCAAGCATTCATATTTTATAGGACTTCTAGAATTACAAAGGAAAAGGTGCATCTGAGCAATAAATATCTAATGCATCCGTGGTAATTTGTACCTAAGGTTTATATGATCTGCACAGAATGGAGGCATCAATTGTTTATGGCACTGCTGCAGCCGTAACACCTGAGAGGGTGGCCCTGGGCACGTGATATGGCCGTGAAAGCATTTCTAGCATAGTACCAATGGCAGGGTTCAGCCAAATAATACAGGCCATAGGTGAGTTATCAATTATTGTCAACATGGAGTTAATCAGGGTAATTGCAATTTGTTATTCTTCCTTCACGCTAGCAGTAGGACTAATTTATTTAAAGTATTCACTAAAACGTTGACGTGGGGATGATGGTGTTCTTCTTGTGGTGCGGGCTGGTAGAGAACTTCCGTTCAGCATAAGCGAATCTATGCTTAAGTCCGTTCAGCAGTTCACATACCTGGGAAGCATCATCTCTTCAGACGCCAAGATTGATAAAGAGATCGATCACAGATTAGCAAAGGCATAGAGTGCATTCAGAAGGCTTCACAAAAGAGTCTGGAGCAACAAGCACCTGAGGCAAAGCACCAAAATCAGTGTGTACAGAGCTATCGTAAAGTCTATTCTCCTATATGGGTCTGAAACATGGGTCACCTATCGACAACACCTACGTCTCCTCGAACACTTTCATCAGCGCTGTCTTCGCACAATCCTAAATATACACTGGACCGACTATGTGACGAATGTTGCTGCCCTTGAGGAAGCAGGGATCACCAGCATTGAGGCCATGCTATTGAGAACACAGCTGCGGTGGGCAGGGCACGTCTCTAGGATGGAGGACCACCGCCTCCCAAAGATACTACTCTACCGTGAACTCTCCACGGGTCAGCGCAAGAGAGGTGCCCCCAAAAAGAGATATAAGGACTCCCTGAAACAACATCTCAGGCTCGGCCAGATCGATCACCAACAGTGGTCCACCCTGGCCTCACATCGGGAGGCATGGGGACGCACTATCCACAATGCTGTGGCCTCTTTCGAGAAGACATGCCGAATGGGCCTCGAAGAGAAACGACAACGCAGAAAGAACCGCAACTTGGAAACAACATCACCCAAGGAGACTTTCTGCTGTGCTTTCTGCAACCGAACTTGCCTATCTCAGAATGGCCTTTTTAGTCATCAATGTGCTTGTAAAAAGCATGGGATGAGTCCTTCCTAAGAATCTTCGTTCGCGAAGTAATGCCAAGATTGAGGTAAAAGGTGGTTGCTCACCTTTGGTCCTCCACAATGTGCAGGATTTCAAATCCAGAAGTCCCAGCCAACGTGGCCAATGGTTGGGGTTGATGTCCAAAATATATGGAAAGGCCAAAGATTGCAAACATCTCTTTTAAATCACCATTTTTAAATGGCAGAGAACCATGTTACTTCTGGGGATTACATGGGCCTTCTCTGGGCTCCCAATGCCAGTGACATAGCTTCCCGTGCTCTCCTTGATGCCGCCATAACCTGTCCCCTTGTCAACCCCCATCTGAGGTCGCTCCATGCACAAGGGAGGCACAGAATCCCATAACTTTCTCTTCACGAAACCATACTTGGCAGCGTTCCCCCCGAGTGCCAGGCAAATCCCTTCATACAGAATGTACTGTCCCATTGTTGGCTCGTGGCCTTACGTGGACTCTTATCTCACCTTTCCAATCCATTCGCATGGATACTGCTCAGCAAGAATAGTAAGATTCCCCTTCGAGGGCATCTCACCCTCCCAACGAGGATGGGAAACACTGGAAGGAGTGAATATCCCAATGTTATCACTGAGTGTACCCAGAGTCAGAAATAATGGCAGGCTTCCCTCATGTTCTGGTGGTCATTTGACTTAGGAAAGTGATCTATGCCGGGGGGGGGGGGGGGGTGTTCCCGGCTTCAGAAGGCCAGAGAATCCCCAGGGTACGCACTTGGAGAATGATGCAAGAGATATAAAGGATGCAAGTGGTCACATTCTGTCCATAATCTTTCTAGCTCTTCTTCAAGGGTAGCCTTGTGTAGAGCATTTCACAATAGTCCTGTCCAAATGTTAGAGAATGTGCCACAGCAGCCCAGCCCCTTCCCCCTGGGCATGTCTCCAAGTGACATCAGAACTGAAGATGCTACAAAATACTCCAGGCCAGTGCTGTCACCTGTGATTCCTCAGGTGCGATGATGCCTCTAAGGGCCATTTACACGACAGAATTACAGGACTATGATTCGACTTGAACTGCTATGCCTGCATCCTATGGAATCCTAGGATTTGCAGTTTATGGAAGGATATAAACATTCTTATCCAGAGAGCTCTACTGCCTTGTCTTTCACACTTGGTTAATTACACCCTTCACACTTGGTTAATAGACACTGGTTTTTTCTCCAATTCTAGAAACAAACAAACACACACACACACACACACACACACATATTCCCCTGACATTAAGTCCAGTTGTGTTCAACTCTAGGCGTTGGTGCTCATCTCCATTTCTAAGCTGAAGATGTCCATAGACACCTCCAAGGTCATGTGGCTAGCATGACTGCATGAAGCGCCGTTACTTCCCTGCTGGAGTGGTACCTATTGATCTACTCACATTTGCATCCTTTCAAACTGCTAGGTTGGCAGAAGCTAGGGCTAACAGCGGAAGCTCACACTGCTTCCCGGATTCCAACCTGAGACCTTTCGATCAGCAAGTTCAGCAGCTCAGTGGTTTAACCCACTGCACCACCGGGAGCTCATATCTATATGTGTGTGTGTGTGTATACACACACACACACGTACACACACACCACTTGCTTTACCATCATCAGGTCCTCTGAAGATGCCAGCCACATATGCAGGTGAAAAAAGCTTATGAGCATGCTGTCAAGGCGGCATAAAACACTCACTATGCTGCTCTGATAGCGTCTGCTAACTCACACCCGGCACAATTGTTTAAAGTAATTCGGTCTCTGACGACGGTCCCTATCGTCCCAAAAAACGACGATTAGGCCCTTACCGCCGGCGCTTTTCAGAGTTTTTTCGCAGACAAGATACTGAGCCTCCGCCGGGACCTCCCTGCCACGGTTGATACAGTAAGGGAGCTTGAGACTCCGTGGCCCTCCGCTGGGCCCACCTTCGACCGGTTTCGGCCACTGGACGCAGATGCTGTCGATAAGATTGTGGCTGCAACCAGGCCTACCACCTGCTCCTTCGACCCGTGCCCCTCCTGGCTTGTTAGATCTTGCCTGGAGGGGTTATGTGGGCCTCTGTTGAACATCGTAAATGCCTCCCTTGAGCAAGGAGTGTTTCCAGAGAGCTGAAATGAGGCGGTGGTAGCTCCATTGCTGAAAAAACCGTCATTAGATCCTGCGGTTCCCTCCAACTACCGACCAGTGTCGAATCTTTTGTTCCTGGGGAACAAAAGTTGAGAGGGCAGCAATGGAGCAGTTGCAGTCCTTCTTAGACGACACAGCATGGCTAGACCCCTTCCAGTCCGGCTTCCGTTCGGGGCACGGGACGGAGACGGTCCTGGTCTCCATCACAGACCAACTCCGCTGCCAGCTCGACCAAGGCGGGTCTGCGCTGCTCGTGTTATTGGACCTCACGGCAGCGTTTGACACAGTCGATTACAATCTTTTGACTCACCGCCTGGCCATGGCTGGAGTGAGGGGGACAGCCCTGAAATGGCTGACCTCCTTCCTCCACCATCGGTTTCAGCGAGTGAGGAGGGGCGAGGTGGTCTCGGAGGGCTCCCCATTAGTTTGTGGGGTGCCTCAGGGGGTTATCCTCTCCCCTCTATTATTTAACATCTACATGCAGCCACTTGAACAGCTGGCACGGAGTTTTGGGCTTGAGTGCCATCAGTACACATTCTGAGGATGGAGGGCAGGCCTGGATCCGATAATTTCCATCATTGCCTTGAGGCCGTTACTGGATGGCTGCGAGCCAGTAGGTTGAAGGTGAATCCAGCGAAGACGGAGATCTTGTGGTTAGGTCGCCCGGGTGATGGGGATGTCCAGCTTCCGACCCTGGACGGTGTGGCGTTATGCCCATCGCCTTCTGTAAAGAGCTTGGGAGTTCATTTGGACTCCCAATTGACCATGGAGACCCAGGTCTCCATGGTCAGCAAAATAGCTTTTTTCCATCTGAGACAGGCGAGGCGGCTGGCCCCCTATCTATCCCGGGACGTCCTGGCCGTGGTGATCCAAGCCACGGTCATCTCGAGACTGGACTACTGCAACGTGCTCTATGTTGGCCTTCCTCTGTTGGTGACCCGGAAGCTCAAGCTGGTGCAGAACACTGCCGCCCGACTCCTATCTGGATCTCCAGCAGGCAGTCACATAACACCTGTTTTGCAGGATCTGCACTGGCTCCCAATCGAGCACCGGATCACTTTCAAAGTGTTGGTGCTCACCTTTAAGGCCTTGCACGGCCTGGGGCCAGCGTATCTGAGGGACCGTCTTTCCCCATACTGCCCTATGAGATCACTATAGTCAGAAAACGCCAACTTGCTGGTCATTCCATCTGCTAAGGTTTGTAGGCTAACTGCAACCCGGAGGAGAGCATTCTCCGTAATTGCTCCTACGCTCTGGAACGCTCTCCCAGCCGAAACCCGAGCCCTCCAAGACCTCCTGCCCTTTAGACGGGCATGCAAAACGTTCCTCTTTCAGAAGGCCTTTAGTCTCTAGTTGCCTGCGTGCACAGCCCGCCAAGGTTGCTGCCCCCACTGTATTTCGCTGTCCCCGTACAGCATATTGCATTTTAATCCGATGTTTTTATTGTGTGATTTATTAAGTGTGCTATTTTAATGTGTTTTTATTGTATCCTCTATTTCCTGTGAGCCGCCCCGAACCTCCCGGGAGTGGCGGCCTAGAAGCCCAAGAAATAAATAAATAATATAAATAAAATGTCAGGAGAAAATGCTGCTAGAATATGGCCATCCAGCCCGGAAACCACACAACACTCCAGAACAAAATAAAACAATACACAACCATGAATCACCAAAACGATACTAAAGTATCAATGCAGTTAAAGACTGATGCCAAACGGGTATGCTTCTCTAATGAGCATGATTGCAGTGGGATGGCAGGCTTGTGTGATAAAGTCCATGTGAATTCCTCAATCCAGATCAGCAGGCTTTTCATTCAAATTACTTCCACCTCGCCTGAATTAATCTGGAGCTTGTACACCCGCATCTTCAAATTGCCTCCAGTTCCAGCAGAGTTCCAGCAGATGCCACCCTTGAGGCCTCCCAAGTACTCCGAGCACCAGCCTCTCTCCTTCCATTGCCCATGTTGTCCCTGCAGGTGGTGATCTTGATGGGACGCCAGTGATTAGGAGTCCATCTCTAATCGTATTATTATCTGCAGCTCAGCCGAGCCATCGTATCAATCTCGGGGTTTAGCCAGAGATGTGCTTAGCTGCTCTGAGCATGGGAGCGGGAACTGGCAATGCTGTAGCACAACAATCACAATCTTGCAATGACCTGGGCTTGCAGACCAGCCTGGCGATGATTCCAGGATTTATAAAAAACACAATTACAAACATTTAAGATAGAAAAACAAACAGCAAAGCCTGGAAAGGACAAATTGCATATGATTTCATTACTTGACAGGGAAGGCATGTAAAGATCCCAGGAGCACGCTGGGACGGCCAAGGATATTGTATTGCTTCATCCATGTTAAATGATAAAGTGTAGACTCCTCGCTTCTTGGGCCTTTTCTCACATCAGAATCACACCAATGTTCACAGCCACACCAATTGTGTTAACCATTTTAATAGTCTATATATATTGGCTATACAGTAACTCTGTGAATTCCATAGGGTTTTCTTTGGAAGGAATACTTACAAATAGTAGGCCTGGTTGATCAAGAAAAAAAATGGTTCAAAACTCGCTGCAGATGTAGGAGGCGCTGGCGCTTCGTTTCTGATGGACTTCCAAAAATTTTAGTGGAAATTTCAAAATAAATTTGTTAAAAATAATGAAATTTGGAATGGCTTTGTTAATGGCAGAACGACTCCAAACTGGGTTAAACACCCAGTTTGCAGGCAGATGCCTTCCCCGCTCAGAACAGCGGTTCTGGCACCGGGGGGGGGGGGGGGGGTGCTTCTGCCTCTAAACAGGCTCTTCAAAGAGCCGTTTAGAGCCAGACCTGGGCCTCCATTGTCAGTAACGGGTCAAAAATGACACCAAGGCTTTTGATGGTGATCGCTGGCGAGAGAGGTTCACCATCTAAGGTAGGCAACTGGACATCATCCAACTCAGGGTGACCCAGCCACAAGATCTCCGTCTTTGCCAGATTCATCCTCAGTCCACTGGAACACAGCCAATCAGTTACGGCCTCAAGACAGGATGTGAAATTATCAGGAACCGAGTCTGACTGGCTGTCCATCTGCAGAAGGAGCTGGGTGTCATCATTGTACTGGTAACACTCCAGTCCGTAACTCTGAACCAGCTTAGCGAGTGGTTGCATATAGATGTTAGATAATAATGGAGATAAGATGGCCCCCTGAGGGACCCCACACATAAGTGATTTTTCAG
Organism: Anolis apletophallus; assembly: GCA_030556195.1. Lineage (NCBI taxonomy): Eukaryota > Metazoa > Chordata > Lepidosauria > Squamata > Anolidae > Anolis > Anolis apletophallus. The sequence continues at coordinate 1,711,488 of JARBWK010000001.1, forward strand.
AGGCCATCCCATCCCATTCCACTCGTTGCCAACGGTTCCGGAGAAAAGTGCCCACTCACTTAAGAGCAGACCCTTGAACCCCAGAAGCGGCGAGGCGGTGGGTCAAAGGATCGTAATCAACCGTATCAAAGGCAGCTGTAAGATCTAATAATACAAGCAGTGCCAATCTGCCTCGATCCAGCTGGCGTCGGAGTTGATCTGAGATGGCGACCAGCACAGTCTCGGTCCCATGTCCCGAATGGAAGCCAGACTGGTAAGAGTCCAGCCAGGCTGTGTCATCTACGAATTTCTGGAGCTGGTCTGCTACCGCCCTCTCAACCACCTTGACCAGGAACGGAAAATTCGAAACCGGGCGGTAATTGGAGGGAACCGAACGATCTAAACTCGGCTTTTTCAGTAATGGGCGTACCATTGCCTGTTTCAGCCTATCTGGAAAACTCCTTGCTCAAGGGAGCCATTAACAATATCCATCAGAGGGCCTCGTAACTCCTCTCGACAGGCCTTGACCAACCAGGAGGGGCACGGATCAAGGGAGCAAGTGGTTGACTTCACTCTGGTAAGAATCTTGTCAACAGCCTCTGCATCCAGCGCGGCGAACTGACTGAGGGCAGGTCCGGCGAGTGGCCGTACCTGCCCTCATTAATAGTTCTCCTATGTTATAGACACATGGGTTTTTCTTTGTCCTCTTTCTCTCTGTTTCTTACTCTTTCTATCCTGTCAGTCATTCAAAAAGGCTGCAATGTGGAGGAAACAATGCCATGCCCTCCATTTCCACACTGCTATCAAATATGCCTTTTCTTATATTGTATTTTTATGACTTTGTTAAAAAGTATGATATCCTGTCCTCTATAAAGGTCTCAGGGTGATGTGCCCAGTTTAAAACAATATAAATAACCACGTTAGTTTCACAGGCTATAAAAAAAATTAAACAGTTTAACATGTTTTTTAAAAGACCTGTTAGACCCAGTTTGGAAAAAAAACAAACCCAGAAACTTTTATAAAACCAATTAGGCCTGAAAGGCTTCTTCTAAATAATCCTGTTTTCACCTGCCACCGGAATGACAGCCACATCAGCCTCCAAGGGGAGAAGATGCTATAATTTATCATAAGTGTTACATTTATATATAGTTTTCCTTCCATGGTACAGCTAAAGGTGGCATCCACGAGTTTTCTGGGTTGCTGTCCATCTATTCCTATGTAATGAAATACCTTAGAGATTATATTCCATCCTCGAGTTGCTTCGTTTCCTCCTTGCCCTGTTTAGTTCCATCAAAGTGAACATTTTCTTACCTTCGTATCTGGATCTGATATGTGTTGTTTTCATAGGAGAGAAATGCAATTGTGCAAATGGTCCAAGAGGCGGCAGCTAGGTCGTTAACGGGAGTGGTGCTCAGGGAACACACAACTCCGCTGCTGTGCCAGCTCCACTGGCTGCCAGTTTGCTACCAGGCACAATTCAAAGTGCTGGCTTTAGCCTATAAAGCCCTAAATGGTTTCAGCCCTGCTTACCTGTCCGAACATATATCTAATGTACTTTCTAAAATTGTGTGGTCATTCCCATAAAGCAGGGCTGTCCAACTTCTACCGGCCCAAGGGCCGGAATTCCAGTCACTGATCACCTGGGGGGCCGCAGTGTGAAAAAGTTCCTCGCGCCCTCCTTCCAATCCTTCCTGGTTTGGCGATGAGGAGGAGAAGGAGAAGCTCCGCCCACGGAGCGCTGCTGGGCATGCCCCATGGGAGCTTCCCTTCCTCTTCCTCCTCCTCGTCAAACCAGGAAGGCAGTCGCGGCGGTGAGGAAGAGGAAGGGAAGCATGCCCAGCATCGCTCCGGGGGCGGGGCGTCCCTTTCTGCTTCTCTTCGTGACCGGTCACAGAGAGAAAGAGGGAGGAAGCCCCGCCCCCTGCGGCGCTGCTTCCCAAGTGTGGCCTAGGGCGGCAAATCTGGGCCTGGGTAGGCGGGCCGCATCCAAGGGGCTGGCGGGCCATGTGCGGGGCGCGGGGCGCCTGTTGGACAGCCCCGCCATAAAGGAAAAGTTTCTTTAGTGCATCGCTTCTACTTTCTCTTTCCTCCTGATCATATCCTGTGCTCCACTGTTGGCCATGTCTCACCACTCCTCTTCTTTTAAATTTCCCTTTTACTTTCCGGATCCTGTAGAAATAGTCTATTGTAACGTGTATTATTGTCTTCTGTTTCTGTGCACTGATTCTTATTATCATCATGTTTCTTGTCCCTTTGCAAGAGCCACTGACTACTTTCCTGGATATTTTTGCTTCTTCCATGTTCTTAACTGTTTGAAGTCTTTTATCTCTCATCCATTGAGAATCTTCTTGGGTCTTGGATATAAATATATTATATCCTTTTGCATTCTTCCCTGATACCCGTGATCTGACTCCAAAGTAGGGCTGGTTCCTTGTCAATTGGGCTTAGTAGCGCAAGTTGGTGCTTTACATTTTCTTTAAATTCGAATGCAGTGGTTCTCAACCTTCCAAATGCCATGGCCCTTTAATACAGTTCCTCATGTTGTGGTGACCCCCAACCATAACATTATTTCCGTTGCTACTTCATAAATTTATACTTTAGGGATGTCCATGTTTGTGTGATGATATTGTTCTTCAGACTACAGGCCATCCCTGAGTTACAAATGATTCCTAGTTAAGAACGGGGCTGAGACAACAGGGAGGGAGAGGAATCTATCCTTTGGAGCTTTTTGACTCAGAGAGCCATGAAAGCAAAATATTTGGAAATGTAAATATAATACATATAATATATTTAAAGACTGAATTCAACTAAATGTGAGTCTATACGTACATACTATGAGAAAAGGATTCCCCAAAAGGCAGAATGACGGGACACTTCAGACCTGGCTCTGCAAAAGGCACGCTCAGGAAGGAAGAGAAGATGGAAGGAAGGGGAAGAGAAAGAAAGAAAGAAAGGAGAAAGAAAGGAGGGAGGGGGGAGAGGAAGAAAGAAAAGAAGAACTATGGAAAAGGAAGAAAAGAAAAGCAGGAGAGAGACAAGGAGGGGAAAAAAGGAAATGGGAAGGGAGGAAAGGAAAGGGATCGAGAAAAAAGTAAAATAATGAAGGAAAAGAAGAAAAGAAAGAAGGGTAGAAAGAGGGAAGTGAAAAGAAAGGGAGGAGAAGGAAGGGAAGACTTGGGGTGAAAGAATAGAAGAGGAAGGAAGGAAGGAAGAGGGAGAATGGAGGAAAGAAGGAAAGAAGGAAGGGGAGAGAGGGAGGGAAAAGGAAGGAGAAAGGAAGGAAGGAAGAGGGAGAAAAGGGGAATGAGAAAGGAAGGAAGGAGAGAAGGGGGTGAGAATGGAGGAAAGAATGGAGGAAAGGAAGGGGAGAGAGGGAGGGAGGAAAAAGGAGAGCCAGATGCAATCATGAAAAGAGCCACGCCTGGCTCCCGAGCCATAGGTTCCCTGCCCCTGCTTTGGAGGGAAGTTCACTCCTGAAAGGGTTGTGAAAGAGGAAAGTGCCGAGGGTCTCCTCCTCCTCTTCCTCCAGCAGTGTGTGGAAGTGCTCAGAGGCAGAGGGGAAGCAAAGGAACCGGCAAAGGGGTGAGCCAGCAAAGCGGCCAGCTAAGAGATGAGCCGGCAAAATGGCCAACGAAGCAGCTGGCAAAGAGGCAAGCTGGCAAAGTGCCACACAGCCCCAGCAGCCAAGGAGGCCAACAACAGGTGAAGGAACCACAGCCACCTTCGCCTCTTCCTCCTCGGCTTGCCAGGCCCACTGCCTCAACAGCTGCAGGCCCTGAAGCCGAGGAGGAGGAGGTGAAGGTGGCCTCCTTCACCTGGACCCCCCAGGGCCTTCCTCTCAATGGAACCAGCCTTGGCTCTGCCAGCCAGGAGGTGAAGTGGTGTGGGTGCTGGCCCGCTGTTTGGCTGGCTGAGGGGGCCCGGCAGTCATTCCGGGGAAGAGGAGGAGGTGGTGCAACCCTTCTCAAATGGTCAATTGACCCCTCTAGGGGTGGCAACCCCCAGGTTGAGAACCGCTGCTCTACAGGATATTCTTTAGATCAGTGTTTCCCAACCAGTGTGCCGTGAGCGATCATCAGGTGTGCTGTGGGAAATTGGAGATAGAAGAGAAAGAGAGAGCCCTCCTGTCCTACCGGGAAGCCCTAGCCCGGGCTCGATCCCTTGCTTGTGTCCCACAAAACACAACCTCCTTTTGGGAAGCCTTGTGCTGCCGGACTCACCACTTGCCTTCTTGGGCTTCCTCCTCCTTTCCACTCCTTCCTCGGCCTCGGAAGGGTTTGAGCTGAAAGGCGGGGACTGCGTCAGGCGGAAAGAGCCACGTGGAGAGAGAGAGAAGATCCTGGGATCGGACTTCCCCGGGTCCCCCGGCTGCCTGGGGGCGGATCTACATGGTAGCATTCATGCAGTGAGGCACCCCTTGGTCTTCCAGGGCTCAAGGCTGGGGAATCCCGGGAGGCTCAGGATGGTGTCAAACTACCACTCCTGTGATTCCCTCGCACTCAGCCAAGGCGGGTCAAGGGGCGTCCGGGACACAGGGTTGAGGCACCTTTAAGCAGGGGCTGAAACCTAACAGGGTTTGCTCACTTAAGGCAGGCGTGGGCCAACTTGGGCCCTCCCTCCAGGTGTTTTGGCCTACAACTCCCACCATTCTCCCTTTCTGTGTAGGCTATATGTGTTGTGTGTGTATATGCATATATGTACTGCGTATATACATATTAACTATATGTATTACTGTGTTAGAGTGTCATTTTGTGTCATTTTGGTTGGTGGTGTTCCCCAGGATTTTGTAAATGTAAAAAATGTGCCGCGGCTCAAAAAAGGTTGAAAAACACTGATTTAGATATTATATTTTACACTGTGATTTATATTTCCATGCGCTTTTAAAGCTTTCTGTGCCACCGCCCTCTCCTGGACTTGTTTTGAAAGAAAAAAAAGAGCTTCTCGATATTTGGCTTCTAATTATGTTTTCCATTTGATTTCTATGTTGGCCAACCAACGACATCCACATAAACCGGAATCTTTTGGGTTGCCTGAAGAATGAGATTAAAATAAAGTTGGCCTCTGATGCCTCTGAACAGGACGCTGGCTACAATGTAGTTTGGCTTGCAGGTTTGTATAACAGAGTCACAGATGTATAGGAAACCCCAAGGGTCGTCCAGTTCAACCCCTTTTTGCCATTCAGGAATACCCAATCAAAACATTTCTGACAGATGGCCATCTCCATAGAAAGAGATTCCACCATACCCCAACGTTTTTTTCTAACATTTAGATGGAATCCCATTTCCTATAGTTTGCATCTATTGTCCACAGCCTCAGTGTATCTTTTCTCTGGAGATTTTTAAGTGGAAGCTGGATAGTCATCTTTTAGGAGTGCTTTGATGGTGTACGCCTGTATGGCAGAAAGGGGTTGGGCTGGATGGCCCTCAGGGTCTCTTTTAACTCTATGATTTGCTACCTAAGATATGTTTTGGAGGTGTTTGTGTATGTAAACGGGAGGATTAAACCTGGGACTCTTTGCATGCCCAGCACGTACTCACTCACTAAACCATGTCCCCTCCATGCACCTTGCCTCTCCATCCGCTCTAATTCTATTCACTGTTATCCATCAGTAGAAACGAAATGGGCAAATGGAGAAAATGTGTGCAAAATAAATAAACGCCAAGTTCCCGTAATGTGCCACATCGTGCTGTTGTTCTCTTTTTTCCAAGAGAACGTTGACATCTAGTGCTGCCTTAGCTCTGTTCCGATAAAGCGATCATTTTCCTGATCCTGCAATTTCCCTCCACAAGGTGTGTGTGTGCGCGCGCGCATGTGTGTGCACAAGAGAGATTCTCCCTGCTCCCCCCTTCAACTGGATTTCTTGATGATTCAGCACAACCAAGTTCCTTTCTCTGTTGGCAAAGAACTGGTTGCAAATGACTAAATGGCCCACTCCACCTCCATCACACATACATCTATTTTGTGTTTTGGAGTGATAGCCGCCAAGTTAATAGGTTGCAATGTGCAAACTTTGCTGTGCTCATATTCATCCCCCATGCAACCCCTTTGCCTGTTTTCTCTGATGGCTGTTTCTTCTCAAGTGCAATTCTCTGGGGCAGGGAGTGGGCCGGGAACAGGCAACATCAATGCGATGCTCCCTGCCTGGCTGCAGTCAGCACAGCGTCCTGGAAAACATCCCCCCCCCCCCGCAGTCAAGAGTGACATTTACACAAACAGAAAAGAATCCCTGGGTGCCTGCAGCAGAGGTGGCAGGGAGATGCCAACTGGATTGAGGAGGGTGTGGAGATAGATGGAGAGAGACGGCCCTGCCAGGATACCTTCCAGCAACCCACTACCTTCTCTTCCGTTCCCATTTCTTCTGCGGGCATGCCAATGACTTCAAACATTCACTCGCTGCCGTTGGAGAAGGCACAAGGGCCACTTAACAGGAATAGGCTCCAAAATTGTAGGATGCAATGCTAACACATTAAAGTAAATCAGTGATAGTTGTAGGTTTTTGGGCTTTATGGCCATGTTCTCTGGAGCCCCCAGTTGAAGCGCTGAGCTGCTGAACTTGCAAATTGAACAGTCGCATGTTCCAGGCCCGGATTAAGCCCTTTTGGCACCCTAGGAGACACTTTGGAATTACAACCCCAAACCAACCTCTACTGCACCCCCCTCTACCGCACCTTCCTTACTTTATTTATTTATTTATTTATTTATTCATTCAGTCTTATATTCCGCTCCTCCCTGCAGGCTCGAGGCGGATCACAGCATATAAAATAGGCAGCATGTACCAACCATGCAGCCATACAATAAAAACATAAAACACATCGCATCACAAGATACATGGCAAAATACAGAGGCATTTCCTTGAGACCCGAGGTACAAGGTATACTGGGCAGCCATATCTAATTGAAGGCCAGTCTAAAGAGGGCAGTCTTACAAGCCCTTCGAAAGGGTATGAGCTCTGTGATCGCTCGGGTGTCATCTGGGAGGGAGTTCCACAACACCAGAGCTGCCACAGAGAAGGCTCTTTGCCTGGTTATGGGCAGATGGCAGGAGCGGATTGATGTTACCAGTAACAGATTCTGTTCCTCTGAATGTAGTGATCTCGGGGGAACATACGGGGCAAGGCGGTCCCTCAGATACACAGGCCCTAGGTCGTGTAGGGCCTTAAAGGTTAAAACCAGCACCTTGAAGGCAATTCGGTACTCGATGGGAAGCCAGTGCAGTTGCCGAAGGATGGGAGTAATGTGCTCCCTCGCTGGCGCTCCCGCCAGCAAGCGAGCAACGGCATTCTGCACCAGCTTGAGTTTCCGGATTGTCGACAAGGGAAGGCCAACGTAGAGGGCGTTACAGTAGTCCAACCTCGAGATGACCGTCACTTGGATCACCGTGGCCAGGTCGTCCCTGGACAGGTAGGGTGCCAGTCGCCTAGCCTGTCGTAGGTGGAAAAACGACATTTTGCTAGCCATAGAGACCTGGGCCTCCATGGATAGCAAAGGGTCCAATTGGACACCCAAGCTCTTAACAAGGGATGACGGGCTAAGTTGCTCGCCATCCAGGGTAGGCAACCGGCACTCATCCCCGGGCCCTCACAGCACGGCATCCTTCCTTGAGTCAAGGAAGGAGGGCGCGAGGAGGCGGAGGGAAGCCCCGCCCTCGGGGCCACTGCCAGGTATGCGCAGCAGGAGGGTGCAAACACCTCTGCTTCCTCTGCCATGTTCCTGCATCCTGCGCATGCCCGGCAGCGGCCCCGGGGGCTTCCCTCCGCCTCCTCCTCCGTGCCCTCCTTCCTTGACAAGGGGGCGGGGTGATGGCGAGTGGGGGCGCCATTCCCTCCTCCCCTGCCCCCTCGCAGCGCTCTCCCCCCAGCCTCCCCCAAGAGAGAGAGAGAGTCATTGAGTTGCGGATTTGTTTCAACATTTTTTTGGTCTGTGTGAATTGTGCCCCCCTTGGCTTGTGCCCCTAGGCCATGGCCTAGGGTGGCCTTATGGGTAATCTGGGCCTAGCATGTTCAAATCTGGGGAGCGGCGTGAGCTCCCACTGTTAGCCCGAACTTCTGCCAACCTAGCAGTTCGAAAACAGGCAAATGTGAGTAGAGCAATAGGTACCACTCCGGCAGGAAGGTAATGGCGCCCCATGCAGTCATGCTGGCCACTTGACCATGGAGGTGTCTACGGACAACGGCAGTTCTTCAGCTTAGAAATGGAGATTAACACCAACCCCCAGAATCAGACACGACTGGACTTAATGTTTACCTTTACCTATGTCCATGTTCTAGAAGCATTCTCTCCTGACTTTTGCCTACATCTATGGCAGGCATCCTCAGAGGTTGTGAGAACCTCACAACCTCTGAGGATGCCTGCCATAGATGCAGGCGAAATGTCAGGAGAGAATGCTTCTAGAACATGGCCATATAGCCTGAAAAACCTATTTTATTTATTTATTTATTTGTCACGTTTCTATACCACCCCCTCTCAGCCCGGAGGCGACTCGGGACAGTTTACACAAGGCAGTCTCTGCCCTCAATACAACACAAGCAGACAAACCAAGAGAAAAATAACCATATAACAACAAATTAACAATTAAAAACATACAATTGCAGTCTCAGCGTCATGTTGAAATCAGTTTCCGTCACATCGTCGTCATTCCATATATCTAATTAAACCGTTACATTTCACCAGCAAATGCCTGCTCAAACAGCCAGGTCTTGACTTTCTTGCAAAATGTCAGGAGGGAGGGGGCCGATCTGATGTCTCTAGGGAGGGCGTTCCAAAGCCGAGGAGCCACCACTGAAAAGGCCCTGTCTCTCGTCCCCGCCAGTCACGCCTGCAAAGAAGGCGGGACCGAGAGCAGGGCCTCTCCAGATGATCTTAAACATCTCAATGGTTCATAGGGAGAGATGCGTTCGGACAGGTAAGTTGGACCCGAACCGTTTAGGGCTTTCAAGGCTAAAGCCAGCACTTTGAATTGTGCCCGGTAGCAAACTGGCAGCCAGTGGAGCTGGCACAACAGGGGAGTTGCACGCTCTCTGAATGCCGCTCCTGTTATCAACCTGGCTGCTGTCCGTTGGACTAGTTGCAGCTTCCGAACAGCCTTCAAAGGCAACCCCACGTAGAGAGCATTGCAGTAATCTTTATGGGATGTAACCAGAGCGTGGACCACCGTGGCCAAGTCAGACTTCTCAAGGTACGGGCGCAGCTGGCGCACAAGTTTTAACAACCCAAAGATTCTGGCCATCAACAAAACAAAGTAAATCAAGTTTGGGCAATTGCAGTGGGTTTGGGGGCCACCCTTCTACCCCTGAAAGCCACCAGGGAGTGCAGAAACGGCACTCTTTAAAAAGGAGGAGGAATTAACCAGAATCCTCTTTCTGCTTTTGAAAAAATAAATTATTGTATAATGTGAGGCCGTGCCGAGAACCCCCGCAGCCTCTTTAGAAAGAGTGGCTTCTCCCGGAGGCTCCCAGGAGAGAGAACTCACTTTGAAACAGGCCGGGGCCCTCCTTCCTACTCTGAGTAACATTAAAAGCATTTTAGAAAAACAACTCCTCGCAGTTTCGAGGAGAGGCCGTTCATTCATTCAAGCCAGCCAAAGCGTCATCTGGCGAACCGGGAACTGTCAAGGACCACAAACATTAAAAAAATGAGGGACACACGCAAAATGACACTCTTAACATTTTAAAGCCCAGCCTGACTGTCACTTGATCGGTTGTTTCTGTTCCTTCTTGTTCCCCCGTCTCCATCTCAGGATCCTTCTGTGTCTCTCTGGTACTATTTAGATGTGTATAGACGAGGGTTCCCTGACTCACAGCCTGGCTCGTCTTTAGACCTCAAGAGAGCTCAGAGGCACTGCGCGGCGCAGCAGGGGAGGTCTGTCACGGCACACGTGTGCCTACGGACCTCAAGAGAGGTCCGAGGCACTGTGCATGCACGCAAAACCGCGGGGCACATGCGTGACTGCCACGGACCACAAGAGAGGTCCGTGAGGGACACTGCGCATGCGTCTTGCAACCGCCCAGCGCAGCGCAGTTGCAGGGCGGTTTCTGCCCGCTTCGTTCACGATGGCGCCCCTCCCCGGGATCCTTCAAGATGGTGCTCTTAGATGTGTATAGACCGCGGGTTCCCTGGCAAAGAGCCTGGCCCTGGCTAGAGACAAGGTAGAAGTCTCCCATTTTGGTGGTCACAGTTCCAACTAAGGAAAGTGCTGGGTGCCAATTTCTGTCTCACTTAGGTGAGCACCAGCTTGCAAAGCTGTATTTGTACCTGGCTGTTGTTTGGGGAAAACTACCCTAAAATATAGCAGAGCATCCAAAAAACAAACAGGATACAAAAGTTGAGCTCATTCGCGAGCAGAGACGTGTGGCGTAAAGGATTTAGAGCTTAGGAGGCAAACGTGAAGAGTCCAATCTTTAAAAAATCACCATAATAATATTATTATAAACTTTATTTGTACCCTGCCCCCATCTCCCCGATGGGCACTCGGGGTGGCTCACATGAGGCCAAGCCGAAAAAACAAATTACAATAAAATAAAATCAAAAACATCAGCAATAAGCACAATAAAATACATTCATATAAATAAAAAGCAATAAACAACAAGATATCTAAAATCACAAAGGCATTGTGATTCTGGATAGAAAACAAACAACAACATAACATAACATTGTTTGAGTCCACAGTGCTCTCTGGGTGTAGGTGAACTACAACAAGATATCTAAAATCAAACTCAAGGTCAATTCCCAAGCAAACTTTTTCAGTACTTTCCATTGGTAATGAGAGTTCAATATGCCAAGTTTGGTTCAATTCCATCGTTGCAAGAGTTCAGAATGCTCTTTGATTGTGTGCTAACTATAAATCCCAGAAACTGTAACTCCCAAATGTCAAGGTCCATTTTCCCCAAACTCCATCTGTGTTCACATTTGGGCATATTGAGTATTCATGCCAAGTTTGGTCCTGATCCAACATTGTTTGAGTCCACAGTGCTTTCTGGATATAGGTGAACTACAACTCCAAAACCCAAGGTCAATGCCCACCAAACTCTTATAGTATTTTCTCTTGGTTGTGGGAGTTCTGTGTGGGAAGTTTGTGCTTTTCTGCCATTCTTGCCAGGATATCTATGTTGTGTTCGTCTTGAGTCGCCGAAAGGCTGAGAAAGGTGGTATACAAATACAGTGTTCATCGAAACAGGCCCATGTTTCACACTGAGTGTATAAATACATTTTAAAACATATTAACTATACGTATTACTGTGTTAGAGTGTCATTTTGTGTCATTTTGGTTGGTGGTGTGCCCCAGGATTTGGTCAATGTAAAACATGTGCCTCGGCTCAAAAAAGGTTGAAAAACACTGCCCTCGGCTAATCAATAAGGATGACAACAACAGGAGAAGAGCACTGGCCAAGTCCAACAACATCTGGAGAGCTGCAAGATTCCCAGATTTGATTGAGAGAGCATGCACCTCACATTTTGTAAGAAACCACTCAGTGCAGCTTGGAACATCTAATAATCAAGCCCAGTGATAAATATTTAATAAGCAACCTTATTTTTAGATGGGTCAGTTGAGCATGTGCCTTCAAGTCACTTCTGACTTCTAATGATGAGAAGGTGAATAGAGTTTTCTTTGCTAGATGTGTTCAGAGGCAGGTTGCCTTTGCCTCCTCTGAGGTTGGATCTACACTGCCCTCTATCCCAGGATCTGACCCCAGATTATCTGGTAGTGTAGACCCATACAATCCAATTCAAATTAAATAACCTGGGATCAGATCCTGGTATATAGGGCAGTGTAGATCCAGCCTTACTCAGGGTCACCTGGTAGATCTCCATGGTTACGCTAAAGCCTGATCTCTAGAGTCATAGTCCAACATTAAACCATTTTACGATTCTGGCTCTCATGGTAGTTTGAGCTAATTTAAAAGCAACTGTGAAGAATCTAGACAAGATTTTTGGCATTTGTTGAATTCCAAAGAAGATTTTTAAATTGGGGAGAATTTAATTTTTTGTGTTGCCACTGCAATGCACTTTAGCTGTACCCTATGTTTGTTGTTGTTACATGCCTTCTCAAGATAACTTTGACTTATAGTGACCTTCTCCTAGGGCCTTCTTGGCCAAATTTAAAACTTGTCTGCCAGCTGCCAGAAACCTCAACTGCCAGTCTCACAGACTCGTCTGGTGGGCACAAGGCCTTCTCCTCTGTGGCCCCCCCGACTCTGGAATTCCTTGCCCGGAGAGGTTAGGAAAGCCCACTCTGGAGACCTTTAAAAAACACCTGAAAACCTGGCTTTTCTGCTGTGCCTTCGGAGAGTAGTTATCTAATTCCTACCATTGCTCTCCTCAATGCCCCCATTCTTGGAGTCTATCCCCCTCCCCTATAAAGGATGTTTTCCCCTGTAAAGGATGCTATTCCACGTATCTCACCCTGTTTTTAACACTTTATATGTGTGCCCGCGGCCCGCCCTGTCTTTGTGATTTTAGATATCTAGTTGTATATTATTTTTTATTTATATGTATGTATTTTATTGTGTTTATTGCTGATGTTTTGATTTTATTTTATTGTAATTTGTTGTTTGGGCTTGGCCTCGTGTGAGCCGCTCCGAGTCCCCATTGGGGAGATGGGGGCGGGGTACAAATAAAGATTATTATTATTTATTATGATGCTGGGGGGAAAGGAAGGAAAAAGGAAGAGGGGTCGGCCAAGGCCAAGATGGATGGATGGTATCCTTGAAGTGACTGGCTTGACTTTGAAGGAGCTGGGGGTGGCCACGGCCGACAGGGAGCTCTGGCGTGGACTGGTCCATGAGGTCACGAAGAGTCGGAAGTGACTGAACGAATAAACAACAACATAACTTGTAGCTGTACTCAACTTATAGTAGCCAAATGGCAGCAAAGCAAGCAACCACTGCTGTTTTGTCTCAGCTCCCTCTCGTGACTGGAACTGTCCAATCACCTCTAGCTTACCATCGTGTATCATCTTCTGCCTGCACAAAGTTCTTCCTTTACGTCACTTTCTGAATTGTATTCCACTCTTGAGGATGTCCAAACACATTCATTTATATCCATATTGCCTGGTACACCAAGGCCAAGGTGTCTCTGCTGTAGGTCAGAAGGGAGCTCTCTGGCTAGCAATGTTTAGCATCTTTAATGGGATACAGGGCCGGTTCGTCCATTAGACAAAGGAAGCAGGTGCGTAGGGCGACGTCACCAGGGAGGGGCGACGTCACCCGGGAGGGGCGCCACCGTGCCGGCTCCCCACTGGCTGCAGTGCTTGTGGCGCCCGTGCCCGCGCTGCCCGCGGCAGCGCCACCAGGCCTCCGCGGCCGCCCCTGCAGCCGCCCCAGCGCCGCACGCCTTTGCTAGGCAGCCCGGGCGCTCCGGCGCATGCATACTGGCTCCTGCTTTGGAGTCAGTCTGTGTGCGCAGATTGGCGCATGCGCACTGGGGGCACAATTTTTTTTGCGTACCCCCTGAAATACTTGGTCCACCCCTGATGGGATATACAGGGCCTGCTTCAAACCCGCTCTTTCATAAACATGCAAAGATAGACACATTCATATTCTTTTTAACTTAGTGGTTGGTTTTATGGACAGCATGAATCATCAAAGTGAGAAAATATTAGGTCCAAACGCAAATCAAGCCTGAATTCTCCGTAGAAGACGTAATTACTGAACCGATACTACCATACTTTGGACATATCATAAGACAACGTGGCCCACTGGAAGAGATGATACTGTTCCATAAAGTGGAAGCCGTGGGAAAAGAGGAAGGCCATCTTACAGGTGGATTGCTAAAACTAAGGAAGCCACAATCCTGAGTATATAAGTCCTGAGCAGGGTTGTTGTTGTCCAGGACTCCTGAAAGTCTCTCAGTCATACAATTGCCAAAAGTTGAAGCCACCAAGATGGCAAATAACAAGACTTAGTGGTCAACCTGAGGTTGATCTACACTGCCTTATAATTCAGACTATCAAAACAGATAATGGGTGGTTTGAGCAGCGGTCAGTTCTGTCTTCCCTCTGGTCTCCGGACAATCCATATCGGCCCAGGAAGCGGAAATGACGGCAGAAGAAAAAGAGTCTCCTAGAGCGAACTTCCGGCCTCACCGAAGAGCACCGAGAAACCAACCAGATCGCCCAGCCCAGGTCCGGATCAATGACTCATCGTGATCACAGAGTCCCCAGGACTGCTGCGAATGCTGTCGTTCTTTAATGGCGGAAGAGGACCAGAGTGTTCAGCTTGGGGACCCAGAGGACATTTCATTCGAGGACATTCTGGAGTTCAAACTTTGGAGCTTCGAAACGTCCTTCGGAGAGCTGCCAGCCCTCGAGTCAGGTCGCTGGACTTGTAAGGAGACAGCCTTTGAGAACACAGGGCCCAAGGGTCGGAGATGATCTCCTTCTCCTTCCCAACCTTGTGATCCTACAGAGCTCTTTGGGAGTCCCGCGCCTGCCTCCCTTTGATGGTCACCAACTGCCACCATAGGACAATCCCAGTAAGGGGTCAATCGGTATGGACCCTGGTTCTACCCAATCCCTATCCCCATTCCATTGCCGAATGTATGTGATCCTTATGTTTCCTCCCTTATTTATGTTCCACCCCTGTTTTGCTTCTGTTGTAATGTCTGTTCTGTATTGTTATTGTGTTATGAATCAAACTGTAAACCGCTCCGAGTCTCCGGGGAGTGGCCGTAGAGAAGTTTGAAACATAAATAAATAAATAAAAATAATTGCATCATCTACTTTGAACTGGATTATATGAGTCTACACTGCCATAACTGAGTTCAAAGTAGATAATCTGCATTTTATTCAGCAGTGTAGATGGGGCCCCAAAGTTATATTAACATTTTCCACTGCAACATGGCCAGAGTTTTGAAAATGTGACTATAATTCTCAAAATTCCCTTGAGTTTAGTAGATGTAGCCCCCCCTCCAGGAGCCCCCGGTGGTGAAGTGGGTTAAACGACCGAGCTGCTGGACCTTGCAGACTGAAAGGTCGGTAATTCGAGTCTGGAGAGAAGGGTGAGCTCCTCCTGTTAGCCCCAGCTTCTGCCAACCTAGCAGTTCAAAAACATGTAAATGTGAGTAGATTAATAGGTACCGCTCCAGTGGAAAAGTAATAGTGCTCCATGCAATCATGCTGGCCACATGATCTTGGAAGCATCTATGGATAGCGCCACCTCTTTGGCTTAGAAATGCAGATGAGCACCATTCCTCAGAGTTGGACACGACTGGACTTAATGTCAAGAGGAAACTTTTTATCTTTACCTAATCCCCCGCCCCCAAATACCACAACTCTTACTAGTTCTGACTGCAGTCAATACCATGGGCAGAGTCATTGAGGTTGTATCGAGTTGGCTGTGTGCCAGTAGGTTGAAGGTGAACCCTACTAAGGCTGAGATTTTGTGGCCTGGCCGCCCGCCTGGAGTGGCACCCTCCCTGCCCAACTTCGATGGTGCCCCCCTTCATCCATCTTCCACTGTTAAGAGCTTGAGTGTCGTCCTGGATTCACAGTTGACTATGGAGGCCCCAATCGCTAATGTTAGTAAGCAGGCTTTTTTCCATCTCCGGCAGGCGAGACAGCTGGCCCCATACCTTTCAGAGGAAGCCTTGGCTACAATCATCCATGCGACCATCACATCTAGACTGGATTATTGTAACGCCTTGTATGCTGGCCTTCCCCTGTCGACTACTCGGAGGATCCGCATTATTCAGAATGTGGCTGCCAGGCTACTTGCAAAAACACCTTTGAGATGCCACGTAACTCCAACTCTGTGGCACTTGCTCTGGCTTCCAAGGGAATTCCGGGCCCTGTTTAAGTTGTTGGTTCTGACCTTTAAGGCACTTCATGGTCAGGGGCCAGCATATCTCAGAGACCGCCTCTCCCCTCTTCGCAGCCAGTGGTCGCCACGACTCCTTCAACTAAACGTACTGTATGTTCCAGGCCCCAGGGAAGTACGCCTCGAGAGCACAAGACGCAGGGCCTTCTCCACCTCTGCCCCCGTCTTGTGGAACGGCTTGCCTCCCCACTTGAGGGCCATGCATGACCTGCGACCCTTTGCTCAGGCACTCAAAGCCTAGCTTTTTAGCAGAGGTTTTAATGTTTAATGCAGTCTATATGGTATTGTGTTTTTTTAAAATGATATTGTTTTATGTAAATCGCCTGGAGCATTTTAATGCAGGGTGATTAACAAGTGAGAAACTGATAAGAACATAAGAACATAAGAACAGCCATGCTGAATCGGGCCTCAGCCCATCTAGTCCAGCATTCTGTATCACACAGTGGCCCACCAGTTGTACACGGGGATCTCGAGCAGAAAGGAGGGCAAAACCCTGACCTGCTCCCGACCCCCCACAACCAGTACCCGGGGAAATCCTGCCTACCTCAACCAACTCCGAGGTGGCACTTGGATGCCCTTTTCAGTAACTACCGATACACTTGGTATCCATGAATCTGTCTAATCCTGCCTTGAAGTTGTTCAGGCTGACAGCTGTCACAACCTCCCCTGGAAGTGAGTTCCATAACCCAATGACCCTCTGGGTGAAGAAATATTTCCCTTTATTAGTCCTAACTTTCCTACCTTGGAGCTTCAGGGAGTGCCCTCTAGTCCTAGTGTTTTGTGACAAAGAAAATATTTTTCTTTATTCACCTTTTCTATCCCATGCATGATTTTATACACTTCGATCAAGTCACCTCTTAGACGCCGTCTTTCAAGGCTGAAAAGACCAAGGCGTTGCAACCTGGTTTCATAAGGGAGCCGCTCCATCCCTTGGATCATTCTTGTTGCCCTTTTCTGTACCTTTTCCAGTTCCGTTATATCCTTCTTAAGGTGCGGAGACCAGAATTGTACACAGTACTCCAGATGTGGCCTTACCATCGATTTGTAGAGAGGTAATACAACATTTGCCGACCTATTTTCGATTTCCTTCCTGATCATGCCAAGCATAGAATTTGCTTTTTTCACTGCTGCTGCGCACTGGGTTGACATCTTCATTGAGCTGTCCACCAAGACCCCAAGATCCCTTTCCTGGTTTGTCTCGGAAAGCTTTGACCCCATCAATTGGTAGGTGTAGTTGGGGTTCTTTGCCCCGATGTGCATGACTTTACACTTGTTTAGGCTAAAATGCATTTGCCACTTTGTTGCCCATTCACTCAATTTCGAGAGATCTTTCTGGAGCTCTTTGCAATCAGTTTCATTTTTAACTACCCTGAACAGTTTAGTGTCGTCTGCAAACTTTGCTACCTCAGAATTCACTCCTACATCCAGATCATTAATGAATAAATTAAAAGTAACAGACCCAAAACTGAACCTTGGGGTACGCCACTTCTCACCTCTTTCCACCCAGAGAAATGTCCGTTTATTACCACCCTTTGTTTCCTACAGTTTAGCCAGGTTCCAATCCAGGACAAGACCTGTCCCCTGATTCCATGGCTGAAGAGCTTATTTAGGAGCCTTTGGTGAGGGACTTTGTCAAAAGCCTTTTGAAAGTCAAGGTAAACAATATCGACTGGGTCCCCTTTATCTATGTGTTTATTTACACCCTCAAAGAATTCTATCCAGTTAGTAAGACATGATTTGCCTTTGCAGAAACCATGTTGATTTTCCTTCAGCAGTGCATGTTCTTCTATGTGCCTAGTAATTTTTTCTTTAATAATGGTTTCCATCACTTTGCCTGGAACTGAGGTTAGACTGACTGGCCTATAATTTCCTGGATCACCCCTGGATCCTTTCTTGAAGATCGGTGTTACATTTGCCTCTCTCCAGTCCTCGGGTACAGTGCCTGATCTTAGAGAGTGCCTGATGATGATGATGATGATTGTTTCGAATCTCCACTTCAATATCTTCTTTGTACTGCCACTTATGCGGAAAGGGGAAGGCATTGTCATCCTTTCCTGTACTGCAGCAGCCCCACGGCATATTCCCCTTCCCCCCACAACGGCATCCCCCAGTTTAAGACCTCACCAATGTTCTTTTGCCTTCCCTGAGATCCCTGCCAATTTATTTTATTACATGACTGTGAGTTCTACAACTTTGCTTACATTTCCATGTTGCCGAACAGTATTTTGGGCAGTTCTCAAAATGAAGCTAAAAACAGAATGTGTTCAAACCGAAGAAGCAACATTGAAAAGAACTCAGCATAAATACACAACCAACATAGCGCCTGTAGCACAGCCAAAATCTAAGAAGCACTACCATCATTGGGGGGGAGCATGTGCTTGGGAGGATAGAAAGGCCTTCACCTGACACCCAAAGGAGAACCACCAAACAAGCCTGCCTGGGAAGATCATTGTGGGTGGCCATTAGTGACTGGAAAGACACCCCTCCTCAATAGTCTCCTTTAACACCTCACCTCCTTTGCTGGGAGATCTAGGTGACCTCTTGAAGATCTCTCATTCACGCAGCTACGATATATCAAAGCCAACTTAACAGTAACAACCACAAATACAACTCTAAATGAAGCCCCTGAAGATAATCATCTTTTTAATTCACTTTTTTCATGCCATACATATTTTTTTAAAAAACCTTTGTAATGTCCAAGCATAGAGCCCTAGAGGAAACATATTTCAATACCTTGCTACTTTTGATTACTCTTTTTTCTGCACTTTCCCCATCTCTTTTGACCAGAACTGCATGCTGCATTCCAACTGCAGCTGTAGCATACATTTTTAATATTAACACACAACCTCAAATGAGAACAAATGGTATATTGGTTTGGATATTTGGAGACCAGGGCCCATATCCCCCTTGGCCATGGAACTCACTGGGTGGCCTCAGGTAAGGCTGTGATGGCACGCCCGAGCCTTGGGAAAATAATAATAATAATACACTTTATTTATATTCCGCCCTAGTGTAGCACAGCAGTTCTCCTTTGTGCCTGGAGAACTGGGGCTAGGACCCGGGGTCCCATTAGCATTAGGCCCTGCAGCTGCAGAACCAGATTCAGAGGATGAGCTGGAAAATTGGGGAGAAGGACAGTTTCCCATCAGTGGGCCTCCTTCGTCCACGGAGAGCCTGGCATGGGAAGAATTGATGTTTGGCCCTGACGTAGATTCAGATAACCAGGTGCAAATGGAGGATAGTGATTGTGGGAGTTATGAGCACCCGGGTGGGAAAGGTTCTCAGGAGCTTTTGAGCCAAAACATGGAAGCAAGCGGCTGGGAAGATCCCAGGGAGGGAAGCTCTCATGCAGATAGTGACCCAGATGGTGAGAGGCAAGGCCGAACCTTTGATAGGAGAAGTAGCATTGAGTCCCGCAGAAGGGGAAGGTACCATAGCCTAGACAGGCCGAGGTCCGTCAGCAGAGATTGAGACGGCGAAGCCTAGAGCGTCGGGGACCTCGGCCGAAGGATTAAGTATAGGAGTCGTGGGAATGAATCCTCAGTGCTTCGGCCACGTCTCTTTTGGCGTGAAGCGAAGTGGGTCCACGGAGCTAAGTCAGCTAGTGGTCATCAAGTCCTGCCTTGCATCTGCCTTGCCTTGTTCCTGATCCGCAGTGTTGCGCGGAGCCTTGTCTTGTTTCCTGATCCGCAGTGTTGCGCGGAGCCTTGCCAAGCCTTTGGATTTTGCCACGTTTGTTTTGGACATTATTGCTTCAAGCCTTTTGGATTACTTGCTATTCTTTTGGACAATATCTTTTGAACTGTTTTTATATTCAATAAAGTAGTTAGCCTTCAGTCCGTCTCTGTGTGTGTGATTAAGGGGCCGGTCAAGTCCGTGCATCGTGACACCTTCTCACCCCGAAGGGGACTCAGAGTGGATTACATTACAATCCCTGCCGGTTTACATACAATTACATATAACAAGTACAATTTAGAAGGATTTTTTCTTCTGGCTGCTTCACAGGGTGCGATTGCTCCATTACGTCACTACGTCACAAGGGGGTGCTGTTGCTTCATCCTCATGATGGAGAGCCCCTGTTCCGTATTCCACCTTCCGACAACCGATCTTTGTTTTTATTCAGGCGTTTTTGTAAAAATCCTTCCCCGCTTAGCAGTCCCTAGTTCATCTATTCACAGCTGGGCTGTTTTCGAAAGGTTGGGTGAACAGTGGACAAGGCTCACAGCTGGGTGTCCAAACCAGCCTGGGAATCGAACATGCAACCTTCTGATTGCAAGCACAGCTGTTGTTACCGCTGTGCTATCTCTCCGGCCCCTATAGTGTCTCGCTTTCTTTGGGGCTATTTCCTCTTAAAATTAAGATCCTTAACACACAGAGGCACTTTAGACAAAGTGAAATGATAACCAAATGAGCTTACTCAAAACAAGATGACTAAAGGGTTAACTCTACCCGGGACTATTATAAGGTAGCTTAAAACAATATATTACAAAAGGATATTTTGCTGGCTGCAGTCATCTCTCTAGTCTTCTGCCTCTGGTGCAAAGCTCTTGCTTATAAGCTGTCCCAATCTTCTTTCTTGTGAAGCTTAAGCTGGTCAAAAGCTTCTGTTGTCTCTGGGACTGCTGGTATAAGAATACTGGGAATGTGGCGCAGCTGGTTGGGTGTCAGCTGCATAAGATCTCTACTGACCAGAAGGTCATGAGTTTGAGACCTGCCTTGGGTCGAGGTGGGCTCTCGACCTATTGTGTAGCCTGTTGTCGACCTTTGCAACCCGAAAGACAGTTGCATCTGTCAAGTAGGAAATTAAGGTACCACTTAGTGGGGAGGCTAAATGTAACTGATTTACGAGGCCATAAAAAAGATCTCCAGAAAACACGCTGAGTGCGACAGCTCCCCCTGGTGGCCAGATGTTAAATTGCCTCTGTCTGTCTTGTGTGTCTAAATGTAATGTGTACATTGTAATCCACCCTGAGTCCCCTGCAGGGTGAGAAGGGCAGAATATAAATGAAGTAAATAAATAAATACTGCTGAAGTCAGGTGCTAAGGATGCCTGTTTGGGATCGCTTGGGCCTAGGATTACCAGACAACGCCCAAGCCTCTGTTCACTGTAGCTCTGCTGCAGAAAAAGGGAGGACTCCAGCAAAAGAGCTCTATACAGACATGTGCAATCATCATCATCATCATCTTTCTTTATACCCTGCCCCCATCTCCCCAAAGGGGACTCGGGGCAGCTAACATGAGGCCAAGCCCAAAAATAATAGAGCAAAAAAAATACAACAAAAAATTAAACACAACAAAATGCATACTGTAACACAATAAAATAAACAGTGCAGAATAACATAATAAAAATACAAACACAAAGTGTGGGCCAGATATGCAAGAAAATGTTAAAACCCTGGGTGAGATAGGAAACATAAAAAATGTATTGGTAAGGGAGGGGCCAACTAAGGCCGGCTTCCGGGGGGGCTATGCTCCACCCAAACACTAATACAAAGTGTATCTACACTATTGGGAAAACCTATAAAGAGGGGGAACTAAAGCAGAGGAGAGGGAAAGGCAAAGCCAAGACTTCACAAAGGCACACTCTCTCAGCCTCAGAAGAAGGCAAAAGCACACCTCCTCTGAATTCCGTCAAGGAAACCCCATGACTGTTTGTTTTGGGGTTGCCATATGTCATGCATTGCTTGAAGGCGCATCACAACAACAGCATCTCACATCTTACATGCTGGAAAATGCTGTGAAACTCCTCACTTTCATATCTTGCTTTGGAATCATATAGAGCAGGCCCGGGCAAACTTTGGCCCTCCGGGTGTTTTGGACTCCAACTCCCACAGTTCCTAACAGCCTACCGGCTGTTAGGAGTTGTGGGAGTTGGAGTCCAAAACACCTGGAGGGCCGAAGTTTGCCCGGGCCTGATATAGACACGCCAGCTTGGCCATTGTTTAAGTCAAATGCTGGGCCAGATAGGCCCTTTGTTTTCTTTTTCCCCAGAAAGGCATTTTACCTCCATAATTTATGGAGAGAAATTATATCCAGATGTCCCGAAGGCCCCTCCGGATGCCACGCTGTTGACCTAACTAGAATGGATGGGAGTGGCTGTCCCAATAACATCTGCAAGCCCCCAAGACACTTTCTCCTTCTGTTGCTTATACAATAGGTCCACGTAGCAGGAAAAAGAGGCGAGTATAGGTTGGAAATGATCAAGCTCATTAGAAGGATAACAAGAGTATGTTGAATACATCAAGACTGCAAACTTAAACATGATTACTAGTGTGTTTGAACATCAGTGAATGTACTTCAGAATAACCCCATACAGTAAAACTGCCAACCTATGCCCATTTGCTTGGAAGCATGTCCCACTGGAATCAGTTTGGAAACCAGCTATGAATAGATTAGTGGACGAAAAGTCCTTGGTTGAAACTCAGGGTCACCGCATTGAAGCGGGTGATGGAGTGCCATTCATGTTCTGCCCGTCTCCCCCAAAGGTTTGTGGCAAGGATAAATGTGGAGATAGGGAGGATTAAGAGAACGATAGAACATGCACTCTGTCCTGAAATCCTCGGAGAAGGGGGTGAGTAGCCTATGGACATCCAGATGTGATTGGACTGCAACTCCTATCAATCTTAGTCCAATTTAGTCAGTGGTTAGTGATGATGTGAGTTAATGTTCCACAACATCTTGGACAGCCATTTGTTTCCTATCTCTGTCTTGGGAAGTCTGCATCCCAAATGAAATTTCAATTAAAGTAAAGGACTTTATCACACAAGGCTGATAATGTGCACACACACACACACACACACACACACACACACACACACACATATAAAACGTTTGTACCCCGGCCTTCTCACCTCTATGGAGGGACTCAGACCGGCATAACAGCAAAAATCCAATGCTATAAATTTAAAAACAACTAGAACAACATATTAAAATACATTAAAACCCAGCATAAAACCACATTGCCATTAAAACAATTCCACTCAATCTGTAAACGTGGTCATACATTCAGACAATAGCCAGTCTCAGCCTATTCTGGGAAGGCTTGGTTCCACATCCAGGTCTTCACCAGCCTCCTAAAGGACAACAGAGATGGGGCAGATCTAGCATCACTTGGGAGAGAGTTCCACAGCCGAGGGGCGGCCACAGAGAAGGCCCTGTCTCTCGTCCCCACCAGCCAGCGGGACCGAGAGCAGGGCCTCTCCGGAGGATCTTCATGTTCTTGATGGTTCATAGGGGAGAATCCGTTTGGACAGGTAAACTGGGCCGGAACCGTATAGGGTTTTGTAGGTTAAAACCAGCACTTTGAATTGTGCCCAGAAGCTAATTGGCAGGCAGTGGAGCTGGCGCAGCAAGGGAGTGGTATGCTCCCTGTGCCCCGCTCCTGTTAGGAACCTGGCTGCCGAACGTTGGACTAATTGCAGCTTCCGAGCAGTCTTCAGAGGCACCCCCACGTAGAGACCATTGCAGTAGTCTATTCGGAATGTAACCAGAGCATGGACCACCATGGCCAAGTCAGACTTCCCAAGGTACGGGTGCAGCTTGCGCACAAGCTTTAACTGTGCAAAAGCTCTCCCGGCCACCGCCAAGACCTGGGGCTCCAGGCTCAGCGATGAGTCCAGAATCACTCCCAAACTGTGAAACTGCGCCTTCAGGGGGAGTGTAACCCCGTCAAGCACAGGCTGTAACCCTGTGCCCTGTTCGGCCTTTCGACTGGCCAGGACTGACAAATATGGCAGGATTAAAGCACCTTTGGTTGTGGTTTATCACACAACGTCTGTCCCAGGATCATGGCTGGAGGTTTAGCACAGCGGTCAAAGCAGCAGGTGCTAATGATCTATCAACCGAAGGTTGCAAGTTCGAACCTCGGGTTGGCGTGGGCAACCAACCGTCAGCCCTGCCCACTGTTTACCTAAGCAGTTCGAAAACAGCTTTAGCTGAAATTAGAGAAATTACGTACCGCTAATAAAAAAAGCAGGGGAGGTTTTTACAATGCCTTAAAGTGGAGAAAGACCAGGTGCTGGAATGCGGAAATCCTGACACGCTCTTCGTCATAAAAGGATAGAGCGACCACACACCCCTGTGGCGTGACACAAGACACAAGAGCCTCCTTCTGTGTGTTTGTCAGTGTGTTAATACAAAGCGGCATTGAATGTTTGCCGTCTATGTGTACTCGTGATCCGCCCTGAGTCTCCTTCGGGGTGAGAAGGATGGAATATATATTTATTTATTTATTTATTGTTCGTTTTTGTATTCCGCTCCTCCCGGCAGGCTCGGGGCGGATCACATCGGAGTTACACAGCGGCACGACACAACATATGGCATGCGGCCATTACAATCGATAAAACACAAAATAAAACAAGCCACATTAAAATGGTTACATAGTCAGAGCGTGGATTGGGAAGACAGACAAGGGGTATTGTTATCCCGAGCGCCTAATTAAAGGCCAGCCCAAAGAGAGCCGTCTTACATGCCCTCCGGAATGGGCCCAATTCCGAAATGGCTCGGGTGCTCTCCGGGAGGGCATTCCAGAGCCCTGGTGCCGCCACAGAAAAGGACCTTTGTCTTGTCGTCGATAGGTGGCAGGAGCGGACTGATGGAATTAACAGCAGGTTCTGCTCATCTGAACGCAGTGATCTCGGGGGAGCATACGGGGTAAGGCGGTCCCTCAGGTACGCAGGCCCTAGGCCGTGCAAGGCCTTAAAGGTTAAAACCAACACTTTGAAGGCGATTCGGTACTCAATAGGAAGCCAGTGCAGCTGCCGAAGAGTAGGTGTAATGTGCTCTCGCTGGCACTCCTGCCAGCAAGCGAGCCGCGGCATTCTGCACTAGCTTGAGTTTCCGGATCGTCGACAAGGGAAGGCCAACGTAGGGCATTACAGTAGTCTAGTCTCGAGATGACCGTCGCTTGGATCACGTGGCCAGGTCCCTCCTGGACAAGTAGGGTGCCAGTCGCCAGCCTGTCGGAGGTGATAGAATGCCGTCCTGCTGGCCATGGAGACCTGGGCCTCCATGGTCAGCGAGTCTAGCACAACCCCCAAGCTTTTAACTGACGGCGATGGGTTAAGCCGCTCGCCGTCCAGGGTAGGCAACCGGCACCCACCCAGCCCAGGCCGACCAGGCCACAGTATCTCCGTCTTCGATGGGTTCACCTTCAGCCGGCTGGCACGCAGCCAACCAGTCACGGCCTCAAGGCACCGGTGGAAACAATCGGGTACGGCGTCCGACCTGCCGTCCATTCTCAGCAGAAGCTGGGTGTCATCCGCGTATTGATGACACTCCAGACCAAAGTCGTGAGCCAGCTGGGCCAGGGGGCGCATATACACATTGAATAATAGAGGGGAGAGATGGCCCCTGGGGGACCCCCACAGTCAAGTGGGAGTCTCGGAGACCTCCCCACCCCCCTCCACACGTTGTCCCCGGTCCCGGAGGAAGGAGGCCACCCATTTAAGGGCGGTCCCCCTAACCCCGGAAGCGGCTAGACGGTGGGTCAATAGTGCATGATCTACAGTGTCAAACGCTGCTGTCAGGTCTAACAAGACAAGCAGTGCTGATCCACCCTGGTCCAGCTGGCGGCGAAGTTGGTCTGTAATGGCGACAAGTACGGTCTCCGTCCCGTGCCCAACACGGAAGCCGGACTGGAAGGGATCAAGTCCAGCTGTGTCTTCTAGAACTGCTGCAGCTGATCCGCTGCTGCCCTCTCAATTACCTTGCCTAGGAAAGGCAAGTTGGAAACAGGCCTGTAATTGGAGGGAGCCGAAGGGTCTAAATTCGGCTTCTTCAGCAGCGGTCTCACCATGGCCTCTTTTAATCCCCCTGGGAAGACTCCTTGCTCAAGGGAGCTATTTAAGATTGTGCCCAAGGGGCCACGTAGGCCCTCCCGGCAAGATCTAACCAGCCAGGAGGGACACGGGTCGAGGGAGCAAGTAGTTGGTCTAGCTGCAGTCAGTAACCTATCGACAGCTGCTGCGTCCAGCGGAAGAAAACGGGTGAAGGTGGGCCCACCGAGTGGCGGCGGGGTCTCGAGTTCACTAACTGTATCAAGAGTGGCAGGAATGTCCCGGCGGAGGGTCGAAATCTTGTCAGCAAAGAAGTTCTGAAAAGCCTCAGCCGTTGGAGCCAAACCCTATCATTTGGGACAGTTGGGATTGTTGTCAATGACCGAATTACCCTAAATAATTGGGCTGGCGTGAACTAGCTGACTCTATCAGGGAAGAGTAATGGACCTTTTTTGCTTCCTTGATAGCTTGCTCATAAACCTCCCTAAATTGTTTATAAGCTGATTTCGATGCTTCGTCACGGAGACTCCGCCACATGTCCTCTAGTTGTCTCCTTTTCCGTTTCATCGCCCGCAACTCCTCGGTGTACCATGGCGAGCGATTATTCCGGGGAAGGAGAGAACGCCTGGGGCGATCTCGTCTAGGGCCGCGGAGAGATGGTATTCCAGTGCTCCACTAGCCCGTCAACCGAGTCGCTGAGGGTTCCCAGTCCCTTAGAGCATTCAGGAACCTAGTGGGTTCCATAAGTCTCCTTGGGCAAACCTGAAATAGGTTCTGCACCCTTACCGGGAGAGGGGCCAGTCCCAGCCTGACTTCAGGACCTTGTGATCAGACCATGGAACCTCCGTAATGGAGGCTAGGATCACCTGAATTCCGGCGGCGAAGATCAGATCTAATGTGTGTCCTGCATGGTGAGTGGGGCCAGTCTTACAGAGCGAGAGTCCTAGTGCCTCCATGGTAAACACTGGGTCCATGACTGCTGTTGACGAGGAGGTGGTGTCGGCGTGGACATTGAAGTCCCCCATAACAATAAGTTTAGGGAACCTCAATGCCCACTCCGCAACCACCTCCAGCAGCTTAGGCAGGCTTCCTGCCGGTGCGTCGGGTGCACGGTACACCGACAGGAAGGCTACACTCTCGCCCAAATCCCACACCAGGCCCGCACACTCCATCCCAGGGATGTTCGCCGTCGGAATCGCCCTGGAATTAATAGTGTCTCGGCTGAGAATAGCCACCCCTCCCCCCCGCCTCTCTGTCCTCGTCTGATGGCTGACCACGAACCCTGGGGATGCGATCTCGTGCAAGATGACGTCATCTCTTTCCTGCAGCCATGTCTCAGTGAGACAGGCAAGGTCGACTCTCTTTTCCAGGAGGAGATCCCTGATGGTCCCAGATTTATTTCGCACGGATCTAGCGTTGGCCAGGATCAGAGTTGGAGGAGAGGAATTTGGGAGCCCACCATCTGCGTGCCCGGGATATCACGTAGGTCAGAGGGAGGACGAGCCTTCCGCGGCTCCTCCTCCCTCTCTCATAAGGCCTACGGCTACCGTCCCTGTTACCCCTGCCCGCGATCACGCGGATTGCCCGCCCTGCCCATCCCTCTTGACGGTTCGACTAGGTGTCTGGCTCCCTGCCTACCCTCCGAAAAGGGTGGGGGGTGCCTGTCTTGCTCAGCAGGACCTTGGCCCTGCCGGTCTAAGGGTTGGAGGGGCAAGTTGGCGGAGTCCGCTAGATCTCTGTTGCTCCAGTTATTGAAACTTGCCCCCCAAAAGGTCCTGGATCTGTAACCACCGCTTCCCAACTTGGCAGTTGTCACATCAGGAGGAGGGTGGTTTGTAAAGTTTAAATCACCCTTCAACTGTCCTGGTGGGAGTCCTAACGATAGTCTCCGGTTGGGGGGTAGTCTCGCCTCAAAGCGGGGCTTGCTGTCCCGTTCCCTCAGTGCAGGGTTGGTAGCTTCCGTCAATGTCCTCGGAAGTACTGAGGGAGCCAATTGAACCAGCCCTTGACCGGTGTTCCTAGTTGTTCTCTGTGGTAGCAACTGACCTCTGGACCCTAGATGGTGCTGTTTGTCCTCCTTCCCTTTAACATCTCTCTCCTCAGGTGGATAGGAGGAGAGGGAGGGCGCCATAGCAGAAGAGGAGATGTTGGATGAAACTGGGAAGGGCTTACTTCCGCCCTGGGCACGGCGACGATGACGCTTCCGCCGACGCCTCCTTCTCAGCCCGCCTCCCTCCCGAGAGTGGGAGGCTGGGGGCCTCTCTTGCATCATCTCTTCCGCAGCAGGCTTCTCTCCTTCCGGATCGTCAGCCAGGGGGGCGGGTGCAGAGGCTCTCCTCTTCCGGCGCCGCCGCTGGTTGCGCGAGCGCCTGCGCACCAGCGTCTCCTCCTCCCCCTGAGGTGGGGGGGGACGCATGGTCTCCCTGGGCGTCTTCAAGGACGCACGCCATCTTTCTCCTCGCCCTCAGCTCGTTTCTAATCGAGAGCGAGAGGGAGGCCCGCCGCGGACGGAAATAGGCCGGGCGCTCCAGCACCCGGTCGATATCAAAGGAGTCCTCGGCTCTCACCGTCTGCCGCTGGTCGATGTCCTCCTCTTCGGGCCTCTGTAGATGACCGGCAGCGGGGCCCCCGGGTCTTCGGCAGGCTGACCATGGGCAGGATCCCGGGTCCAAGCCTGCCTGGACGATCGGACAGTCATGCCCGAAGAAACAGCCCGGCGGGGATGCAGGGCGCTCCTCTTCTGGCTCTCCCAGCGCCTCCGGGGACTCATCCGTCTCCACCCGCTGCCGCAGTGTGTCCATTGGAGTTACCGGTAGGCCCTCCATCTGGCCCTCCATCTGAGGGTCCCAGGAATAGTCCCAAAGAAGGTCAGGGGAGGATCTGGCGCTGGGGCTGTGGGTCCGGGGGAGGGCGTCCTCACTATCTCCGTCTCCGTCCCCTTCTCCAAATTCCTCTCCCTCTTCCTCTCTCAGCTCCGCTTCCACCTTTCCTTCGGGGTCCGAACCTGCTGAGGCCGAGTGTCCATTCTCAGGGGGGGGCACATTCAATGTGGCCGCCAACGCGATCCGCAGTCGCAGACGCTCCCCGAACTTCCTAAACTGGGCCTCTAGCTGGTCGAACTCTTCCTGGAGGTGCCATAGGGCTTGCGGTTCCAGTCGTGGATCCATTGTTTCCATGGGCTCTAAATACTCTGAATGTTCCGAATTCAGAGACAGCTGTGTAGTAGATGTAGTGGATGGCAGTAATGTGGGTGCCTCCGGGGGCCTCTGTATCTTCAGCTCGGCCTCCAGGGCGACACAGTATCGGTAAAAGTCCTCGTCGTCCTCCCACAGAGGACCCACACCGGCCCCTTTTGGGGTACGGGGGTCAACTCTGTCCGAGATTGGTCTTCTCCTGGGGTTTGGGTGGCTTCCAAGCCCCAGGGCCGAGTTTTGATGGACGCTGACGGAGCGCTCCTGCAGGCTGCTCCTGCCCCGGCGCCATCTTTTCTTCTACCTTCTTCTAAAGTGTTATCATCATCATCATCTCTTTTGACAGGAAAAAAGTGAATTCAATATCCAGGGGCGGTCTAAGGTAATTTTATATGGTAAGCGAACATTATTTTGGCGCCCCCCCAACATTATTTTGGCGCCCCCCCCATGTAAAACAACTATACAATTATAATACCACAATACCATTAGTAGTATTATATTGTATCAATGTATATACAATATATTATAGTACATACTCATACTTTTTAAATCATAATTACATTACAATATAATTATATTATAATATATTGACATTATAATATAATATAACATTATTATTATAAAATAATAAATAAAATTATTTATTTAAATAAAATTATCCTCTACTAAATATTTTCATTACTCCTATAAAACTCAAATAACCCAAAATAAAGTAAAATAAAATATATTACTATTTGCCTGCGCAATTGCGCCTGTCTCTCCTTGATGCCCCTGGCCGGCGCGGGGGGGGGGGGGGGACGGTGGGCGGGTGCGGTAGGGTTCACACGTGATTGGGCCTGGTGAGGGAGTTCGCCTCAGCCCGCAGCAGCTACTTCCGGTGGCGGCTGTCAGGAGGCAATACGTCGCCAATACCCCTTTGGCTCCACTCCCCTCTCCCTTTGGCTCCGCCCCCTGCCTGCCCAATTGGGTCACCGTATTCGGCGGCAGGGCGGAGACAAAGGGAGAGGGAAGCACTCCTGCCTGCCCAATAGGGAGTGCTTTGCTTACAGGCTTCTGTGCACAGGAGCTACTGGGAACGCGCAGAGGTTTTCACGCATGCGTAGTTGCTCCTGTGCTCAACTTCAGCTCCGGAGCAACTGCGCCTGCGCGAAAACCTCCGCGCATGCCCAGAAGCGGTGTCGGAGCGCACAAGGCCAGGGCCCAAAAGCAGGCAGCCGCGGTGCTGCCTGAGGAACATCAGCAGGGCCAGGACACTGTCTGGCACCGGCGCCCAGTGGGTGGGGGAATTCACCCCCCATGTGGCCGCTTCCCAGATTGCCCCTGCCCCATGTGGCGTCTTTCTGCTGCAGCCCTCCTTATGCAACTGCCTACCAGTGTATGGAAAAACAGGTAGGAAACAGCCCCTGCTTGTCAATATCAGCATCACTATTTCACCACTATTTCTTATGCTGTAGCGTCTTTCTGCTGCAGCCCTAATATTGCAAAAAAAAAAAAGAGAGAGGGAAGTCTCATAAGAACACCAAAATTATGCAACTGTGCAATTGCGGAAAAATAGAAACATACAGTGTGTATGGCTTTAAGGGCTTTAAAACAGCCACCCAATCACTGGGCAGGACAAAGTCTGGGTCTTCTCCGCACCCCATCCACGGCATTCCCATGCTCAATGTGGTCTTGCTTGCTTCATCCCAAAGCAGTGGGGAAAGCATTTGGGTTACTACAAAGATTCTCTCTCCAGGCAAAATGCCTCTTAATCCGTCTCTCCATGGCAACGGCATGCAAGCTGAATGGCCACAGACAACATGGTGTAGTCTTCCACTTTACCGGTCTTTTTGTTACTCTCCTGCTTTTTTTTGGCACTTTGGTCACCAAAGACATGGCGACATCCTGGTGAATGTGGCAATGAGGACAATCCACCAAGCTAACCCTTGCCTCGGGGACCTGCTTGCTTTCACTGCTTTGTCAAACCGTATTAATTCTCGTACAGTGTAGAAGCAGCACCCTGGGTCATGATCTAGCCCAGTGTTTCCCAACCAGTGTGCCGTGGCACGCTAGTGTGCCGTGAGCGATCATCAGGTGTGCCGTGGGAAATTGGAACCTCCAATCCCCTTTCTTCCTCCTCCTGTGGAACACTTTTTCTTCTCCACTCGGGCTCCCTTCTTCCCAGCCTTGCTCTGCTCGCTTTGTCTCGCTTTGCTCACGCTGCCGCTTCTGCAGGAAGGGAGGGGGGAAGACGTGACCCGTGCGGGCGCTACTGCACAGACTCGCCCCACATCTTCCTCCCTCCCCTCTACAGTGCTCTCTGGATATAGGTGAACTACAACTCCAAAGCTCAAGGTCAATGCCCACCAAACTCTTATAGTATTTTCTCTTGGTTATGGGAGTTCTGTGTGGGAAGTTTGATTCCATTCCATCATTGGTGGAGTTCAGAATGCGCTTTGATTGCGGGTGAACTATAACTCCCAGCTGTTGAGCAAGACCTTCGTGTGTGTCTTTCTGCCATTCCTGCCAGGATATCTATGTTGTGTTCATGGAAACAGGCCCAGGTTTCACACTGAGTGTATAAATACATTTAAAAACATATTAACTATATGTATTACTGTGTTAGAGTGTCATTTTGTGTCATTTTGGGTTGGTGGTGTGCCCCAGGATTTGGTCAATGTAAAAAGTGTGCCACGGCTCAAAAAAGGTTGAAAAACACTGATCTAGCCTTCCAAATCTGGTCCCAGTTCCTCCTGCATCTTTGGTAGTTCTGTTCTGTCTTTCTACATGTCTGGAATTCGGAACAGTTGCTAATTTGGTATCACTGAGTCTCTCGGTATAGATCTTATTACAAATGTCCCACTGAAACCACAAAAGAGAAGCCGTGAGTGTGTGAAAAGCCCAGCTCTGGGATTAGGAGAGATGTCCAAGGCAAGAGAAGGAAAAGACCACAGACCTAGTGAAGCCAGCTGAGCCGTAACAGGGGGGCAAAGTGGGAGGGTGACAGCCCTGCTTCCCTGCATCCCTTTAGGGTTCTTTGAAGCATCGCTGCCTCAGCCCACAACAGAAGCGCTCTGGGCCAGCACAGCGAGACATGAGAACAGCTGCCTCTTCTAAAACACGGGGAGTAGCCACACAATTAGGCTACTGTGGGCAATGACCGGAAATTGGTACCTGGTCACTTAACAGAGAGAGCAGCAACTCCATCCCTTGAAAAGCACACTGCTTTGTCTAACATAAAGACTAAATCCCTCACTTGAGACATTTTGCTTGATGCTAGGAAAGGTAGTATCGGATTGTAGCTTCTTTATTTTATTCCCTTCTACTCTTTAGAGGCAAAGATGAAGGCCTTATATGGTTTGGGGCCAGTGTACCTGAGGGGGCGGCTTACCCCATATGTGCCCAGAAGATCACTGCGTTCAGAGGGGCTCAACATGTTGGAGGTGCCTGGCATAAAGACCTACAGGCTATCCAGTACGCGGCAAAGGGCGTTTGCAGTGGCCGCGCCAACCTTATGGAACTCGCTGCCTGAGGAGACGCGAGCCCTACGGGACTTGATGACATTTCGCAGGTCTGTTAAGACCTGGCTGTTTAGGCAGGCATTCGGCCCCTGACCGGTGCCCGCCATAACCTGCCACCCTGCCGCGCCATTGCCGCCTGCATCATTGTTGTTCTGCTGTAGTTTTATTGTTGGGAAGCGGGGTTTAAACTGGTTTTATAATGTTGTTTTATGTGTTTTTATCTGGTATTTTATTGCTGTAAACCGCTCTGAGCTTCGGAGAGAGCGGTCTATTTAGCTGAATTAATAAATAAAATAAATAAGTACTTTGGCAGCATAGTGAGAAGACAGGAAAGCTTGGAGAAGCTAATGATGCTGGGGGGAAAGGAAGGAAAAAGGAAGAAGGGCTAACCAAGGAGAAGATGGATGGATGGTATCCTTGAAGTGACTTGCTTGACTTTGAGGGAGCTGGGGGTGGCCACGGCTGAGAGGGAGCTCTGGTGTGGGATGGCCCATGAGGTCCCGTAGAGTTGGAAGTGAATGAACGAACAACAACACAGTGTATCTACACTGACCACTGAGAATGGTGTGAAGGCAGATCAGCCCTGCGGTGGCTAAATCTCACATGGGGTCGATCCAGCTCAACCTGAGACAAAGCCATTTAATTCAGCACTTCCTCAGGTTAAGCTAACTGCCTCTGGGTTTTGGTTGCCCCCTGTGTTAGAAGTAGGGGTGTCTACCTAAAAAATTTTCGCAAAAATAAGGGAAACCTCGTAAATAAATAAATAAATATTCATTCATAAATATAAATAAATAAGTATTCACTCAACTCCCACCATTCCTAACGGCCTCAGGAGCCTTCATTTTCCCCCTCGGCCGCTTAAGCTCTAGGGAAAAAGGATGAGGGGGAAAAGGAAAGGACCTGGGGCTGTTAGGAATGGTGGGAGTTGGAGTCCATAACACCTGTAAGGGGCCAAGTTGGCCCATACGTGGCCTAGAGCGCGAGGCCGTGGCCCCAAGGCTCACCAGTCATAGAGGTGCAGCAGGGGACATGGCTTGGGGAAGAGGGCGAAGCGGAGCTTGCTGTTGGCGGCTAGCGAGGCCCAGAGCAGCGCCTGGGTCTGGGACTCAGAGGGGCGCGAGTGGGAAGGGCGACATGCGGGCAGTCAAGCGTTCCCAGAGGGCTCCTAGGGTGATGCTGTCTAGTCCCTCCAGTGCAGGCATGTCCGGAAGGAGGGACGCCGGCTGGGACTCCCCTCCGCCAATAAGCAGAGTGTGCAGCACGCCAGAAGTGACGTCCCCATTCTGCTCTCTCTCTCTCTCTTGGCTCTCCTCGCATCGCCACGGCAATGGCCCAACAGGCGGCATGAAGAACAAGGAAGAGGCCTCTTGAGACTCCACCTCATACTAAAAAAGAGCCTTGCCTCCTGCTGCCACCTGTCCTGTCAATACAGCACAGAAGCTTAAATAATGGGACACGGAATTCTGGGCCAAAATATGGGACGTCCCGTACAATACGGGACAGTTGGCAACCCTAGTTATTAGTGGTCAAGACATCTAGCTGGGCCCCAAGCAGGAATGGCAACAGCTGCCTTGACAGCCATCCTGTGCTTGCTGGGCTCAGGCAGCCTGGAAACACAGGATGGCAGTACCCTCTCATCCCCTTCCTCCATGTCAGGGCAGTCTGACAGCCGTCAACCAGGCTGAATCTTTGTTAAGGAAGCTGGGAAGGGAAAGAGGAGGAATTTATCCTTTCCCCTTCCAGCCCAAAGAGACACGGCTGCCACAAGCTGTGGCACGGAAGGAGAGAGGTTCCTGCCCAGCAACTCTGAACCATGCTGCCCCCAAGGCCTCTGGTCAATCCAACAGCATCCTGTTCAACTGTAAAATATGTAGGCATTACTATTTCCAAGGTTTAAATAGAAAGTTACACAATGCTCAATCAACCCATGAGCATCTATGTCCCTGCAGCCAGATGTGAAATGATTACATCATCTGTTGAGGTCCTTCAGGGGTCTCGGCAGATTACGTAGTCACTTAACAAGTGGCGGCAGGGACAATGGCAGATGCTTCTCTGCTCCCCCATCACTTTCCCCTAGAGATGCCAAATAGCCAGCTGTACGTACTATAGCTCTGCATGGAGAATGACTACATATGAAGGATTCCACCCAAGTTGTAGGGCAATGTTTCCCAACCTGGGGGTCGGGACCCTCTGGGGTCGCCAGGGGCTGTCAGAGGGAGGAAGAGGTGACGCCCGAAGACCTTCAGAAAACACAGTATTTTCTTTTGGTCATGGGGGTTCTGTGTGAGAAATTATGATTCCATGGGAGTTCCCAATTTTATCATTGGTGGGGTTCAGAATGGCCTTTGATTGTAGGTGAACTATAAATCCCAGCAACTACAACTCCCAAAAATCAAGTCCCAGAGCTTTTCCAAGAAACTCCACCAGTGTTCATATTTGGGCATATTGAATATTCTTGCCAAGTTTGATCTAAATCCATCATTGTTTGAGTTCACAGTGCTCTCAGGATGTAGAACTACAACTCCCAAACTCAAGGTCAATGCCCGCCAAAACCCTTCCAGCATTTTCTGTTGGTGATGGGAGTTCTGTGTGCCAAGTTTGGTTCAATTCCATCATTGGTGAAGTTCAGAATGCTCGTTGGTTGTAGGCGAACTATAAATCTCAGCAACTACAAGTCCCAAAGGACCAAATCAATGCCCCCCTGGGGCTCCAGCAGGCACCAGTAGTCAAATGTGGGTACATCGGATATTTGTGCCAAATTTGGTCCAGTGAGTGAAAAATACATCCGGCATATCAGATATTTACATTACTATTCATAACAGTGGCAAATTTTTAGTTATGAGTTTTGAGTTAAAGTAGCAACGAAAATAATTTTATGTTTGGGGGTCACCACAACATGAGGAACTGTATTAAGGGGTCACCGCATTAGGAAGATTGAGAACAACTGTTGTAGAGGATATTCAGAACGGTTGACAGTCCTACAAAGCCATGCTTAAGAGATGAGGGCCTCTTAGTGCTAGCTATTACCAGAAATTTCTCTCTCATCTAACAAGGGATACATAGTTCCTCTATGACTTTAGAATGAACTGTGGTGGGTAGGTGAGAGCACTGCTCCCTTAATAAGCATTCTTCCCCCCAAATTATTTTCCTTTAGTTCCCAAAATTAGAATATTGCAGAGAAAGACACTGAAAATCATTTCCACCTAGAATTCTTACATTTTTTATTTGCAATCCCTTTGATACCTTTGGCCAAAAATGTTCTTTGGATGCCCGAGTTGTAGTTCTACATACCCAACTGAAGGTTGGCATTTTACATTGCTAGAAATTTGGGGACTGAGTAAAAATTATATTGGGAGGAGAGTTTTCTTATGGGGTGGGAATGCCTCATGCCCCCATCCTATCACCACACCTGTGATTGGCTGTGGTCCTAGCACTAAAAGGGAGCTGCATCTAACCAATTATTCCAGAGTACCTTCAAATACACCTAGGTCATGGAGTTAAATGGGTGGCTAGAACTACAGTCGGAGTCTCCCTTATCCAAAACGCTAGGAACAGAAGTTGTTTCGGATTTTGGACTATTTGTATTGCATAGATATAGCGGATGAGGGATGGCGGACAGGGGGCTGTTCAAACATAATAATAGTAATAATAATAACATCCAGTGTCCACTGTATTTTGTCTCAAGGAGTCCTGATATGGGAAATAAAAGAGGGGAAGGAATCCACTTACATAAGGCTATCAGCATATTCCCCACCCTTTTAATGGAGTAGCCAAGAAGGGAAAGGGACGATGCCAGGGAGTTTCCCATGCCACACGCCACAACTGGTCAGCACGGGATGGGTGACTAGCTTCCTTTCCACAGACAGAAATGGGCAGCTGGCAGCAAAAAAAATAGTTTTTGGAATCTTTTGGATTTCAGATTTTCATATCTGAAAATCTGATATTATTACTGTCGTTGCATTATTGCAACTTTTATTTTCTTGTTGTTTTTATGATGTACCACTGTTTAACAGTGGATTTTAATATGTATGTGAACCGCCCCGAGCCGGCTGGGAAGGGCGGAATACAAGATTGAACAAATAAATAAATAAATAAATAAATATCATCCTGGATTAGATGAGGTTAGGTTGCCCACCTTAGACGGTGAACCTCTCTCTCCATCTGCCGCCATCAAAAGCCTTGGTGTCATTTTTGACTCGCTATTGACAATGGAGGCCCAGGTCTCCGCCGTCAGTAAGTCGACCTTTTTCCATCTCCGGCAGGCTAGGCGGCTGGCGCCCTACCTGTCCAGGGATGACCTGGCCACAGTGGTTCATGCCACAGTAACCTCAAGACTTGACTATTGTAATGCCCTTTGTGTTGGCCTCCCTTTGTCGGTGGCCCGTAGACTTCGACCGGTACAGAATGTGGCGGCCAGACTCCTCACGGGAACCCCCCTGAGGAACGATATAACACCTGCTCTATACCGACTGCACTGGCTTCTAGTTGAGTTCCGCATTACTCACAAGGTGCTGGTTCTAACCTTTAAGGCCTTGCATGGTCAAGGGCTGGCCTACTTACGGGAATGCCTCTCTCCGTGTCGACCCTGGAGATCGCCTCGATCAGACCATCAGAATCTACTACAGGTCCCAGGCCCTAAAGAAGCCCATCTGACATCAACCCGGCGTACAGCTTTTTTGGTGATCACCCCATCACTCTGGAATGCCCTCCCTCCTTACATCAGAGCCACCCGTGATCGAAAAGACTTTCGCACGGCTTGTAAAACATGGCTGTTTGAGAGGGCATTTGGCTGAGAAACCGGTTAGACTGTTAATTGTTTTTAGATGTTTTTAGATGTTTCCGGTATTTAGTTGTGTGTTTTACTGTAAATCGCCCAGAACCATCTGCGATAGGCGATTAATTAATACCAAAATAAATAAATAAATAAATAAATAAATAAATAAATAAATAAATAAAAGAGAGACTTAAGCTGTATCTGCTTGATCCCACTAGGATGGTGGGGACCTTAATGCCGCTGAGAACATGTGGCATTCCTTGACACTCTGGGTCCTGCCATGGCTTGGAAATGCTCCATTTTGAACCCTAAACCCCAGAAGAACCCCAGCCAGCATGTGCCTTGGAGCCTCACATGCCTTGCAGTTTATGACTCTGAGGCCCAGAAAGCAGAGAGGAGTTCTTATGTTCTTATGTTCTTAGATGCATCTACAGTGCCGATGACACCCAGCTCCTACTGAAACTGGAGCCCGGCGCAACTTCGGTGCCCGAAATAAAACTTCACATAAAACACGAGGCCTTTAGAAGCAGTGATAAAATGGCTCCGCGCCCACAAACTTAAAATAAATCCATCAAAGACGGAGATCTTATGGCCGGGCCGCCCAGAACCACCTTTCTCGCTGCCCCCCTTTGAAGGGGAACCGCTGATTCCGTCCCCCTCAGTAAAAAAGCCTTGGTGTTATCCTGGACTCCAAATTGTCGATGGAGGCCCAGGTTGCCTCCACGAGCAAAAGGGCTGACCTGGTACTAGCAGACAATTGGCGCCCTATCTTCCGATCTGAGCTACAGTAATCCATGCCACGGTTACATCAAGGCTGGATTACTGTAACGCTAGTATGTAGGTCTACCTAGGTCACTAACCCGCAGGCTCCAGATTGTGTAAAACGGGCAGGCTTCCAGGAACATTGATGAGGCCACATTCACCATCTCTGCAGCGCCAGCACTGTTGCCGTTGAGTATAGAGCCTGTGACCTGGCTTTCAAAGCCCTACCCTCAACTACCTAAAAGACCGCCTGTTGATGCCTGCCAGCAAGGACCCCGCGGCCAGCAAACAAGAACCTTCTTCACGTACTAGCTTGAAAGAGGCCCACCTGGAGACCACGACGGAGGTTCTCCGGCCCCCAAGGCCACCGACCAGTAGCCTAACCTGCCCCAGTTCCTGACCGCTCTGAAGACCTGGCTATTTAGGAAAGCCCATGGTTAATGCAGAACCAGGAACCCAAATACCGGGCCTGGCCCCTGCATTTAACCACTGGATATTTTAATCTAGTTTTAAATACTCTATTTTAATTGTGGAATTTGTTGTGTGTAAGTCGCCCGGAGCACTAACGTGGAGGGCGACTCAGAAATAATAAAGTCAGTCAGTCAGTGTAGGACTAATGCAGTTTAACACCACTTTAACTGTTGTGGCATAATCATGTGAGAACCTAGGGTTCATAGTTTGGTGAGGCAGCAGCACTCGGTGGAAGAAAAAGATAAAGGCTTTATTTATTTTAAAATAAATATTTTTTTTAATATTCACATTTGGCCCGCCCGAAATGTTTTTAAACTGTCTGTTGCTACTTATGTTGAGTTTTATTGGTTGTATTGCTTTTATAATTGGTGTTATTATGTGTTATTGGGCTTGGCCTCATGTAAGCAGCCCCCAGTCCCCTTGGGGAGATGGTGGCCCCGGGGGTATAAATGAAGTTAATAAATAAATAAAACTACCACTCATGATTCCATAACACTGAGCCATGGCAGTCAAAGTAGTGTCAAATTGCATTAATTCTACACTGTATGAAGGCGAGCCCCAGAAAGAGTCCATCTGTATCCTAATTGGTTTGACCTGCAGTAGGGAGTTCCAATGTTCCTGCACATGTGGTCTGGCATCTCTAGCACCAAAGGCTGGGATTTGGCATCAAAAGCCATTTCTACCTCTCTATTTTCTTGCCTCACTTGACCTGAAGCCATGGATTCTTTGTGCACGGAGTTGCATGCGGACAGGCCAACAAGGGCAAGCCCTGAGCAGTTTGGGAGACATAGTTTTCCAAGGATTTTCATGCATTTGGACTCTCCTCTGGTTATTAGCAAAAAAGGACTTTTCTCTTATAGTTTTTCCAAGGACACAGATGGACTTTGCCCAAAGCATATGGATTTGATGCTTTTCAAGATCATATGGACTTTCTTTCTACTCCTTGCATATGAAATAATTATGAGATATTGGTAGTGGTATTTCCCTGCAACCCTCCCCTTCTATGTAACCATTTTCCTGCATGTTTTTCCCTCCCCGTGTGTAAAATAATATGAAGAAATGCTACATGTTTGTGAAAGGCCCAGCTGTTGTTTTGAGATCAGGATGAAACCACATTCCTGGCTGCACCCTTTAATCCAATCATGGAAACACTTTGCATGACAGAGGCAGGGGCGGTCTAAGGTAATTTTAAATGGTAGGTGAACATTATTTTGGTGCCCCCCCAACATTATTTTGCCCCCCATGTAAAACAAATATACAATTATAATATCACAATACCATTAGTAGTATTATATTGTATCAATGTATATACAATATATTATACCATACTCATACTATATTATATCATAATTATATTATACTACATTACAATATAATTATATTATAATATATTGACATTATAATACAATATAACATTCTATTATATTATTATTATAAAATAATAAATAAAATTATTTATTTAAATGAAATTATCCTCTACTAAATATTTTCATTACTCCTATAAAACTCAAATAACCCAAAATAAAGTAAAATAAAATATTATATATTACTATTTTGTACAATACCACTATACTGCAATATTGTTTGTAATATTACATGTAATATAAAATATATCATTATTCTATTGTTATATTGTATTTGTATTATATTTTATGACAATATTAAGCAGAACTGTATAATAATCAACAAGCAATGCAATGTAAATGCATCAAAATCAGAATATATTACCTACCACCCATCTCATAATTCATAGGAGTCTCCCATAAGTCCAAAATTAGGATCCCAATGTAAATGTAAATAGAAAAACAGCCAAAATGTTCAAATGAGGTCGAATACAGGCAGCGCGGCCTGGGCAAACTTGGGCCCTCCCTCCCTCTTGGTGTTTTGGACTCCAACTCCCACAACTCCTCATAACCTCAGGCCCCTCAGGTCTAGGCAGAAATAGTGCCGAAGAAAGGAAGGAGGGAGAGAAGAGGTCACAGAGGAGGAGGAGGAAAGCCCTTCATTCATTCCTTCACTTACACTTCCTTCACTGATTCTTTTCTCCTTCCCTCAAACACACGCGGAGACAAAGGAGAAGGAAGCACTCCCTGCCTGCCCAATAGGGAGTGCTTTGCTTACAGGCTTCTGCGCAAGGGAGCTACTGGGCATGCGCGGAGGTTTTCACGGATGTGTAGTTGCTCCTGCACTCAACTTCAGCTCTGGAGCAACTGCGCCTGCGCGAAAACCTCCGCGCATGCCCAGAAGCGCCGTCGGAACACACAAGGCCAAGGCCCAAAAGCAGGCAGCTGCGGCGCTGCCTGAGGAACATCGGCAGGGCCAGGATGGTGCCCCATGCAGCCAGGATGGCGCCCCCTTCCCAGATGGCGCCCTAGGCGGCCGCCTACTTGGCCTACCTTGTAGGACCACCCCTGGACAGAGGACTCTTTCTGGTTTTGGAGAAGTTTCTTCTTTCCCTTCTCCCCATTTTTGAAAGACTCCTTTCGTTCCATAAACACGGAACCCTCTGAGATTAGCCTCGTCCCGTGTTTATAGAACCTATGGCATAATTATATTTCATATTTCCTAACCGGCTGTCACTGTTGGCCTCGGAAACCAACACATAGCTACATTCATTTCATTTATTTACCATCCAGAAGACTAAAAGCTCTCATGGGAAATCTGCATGTGGCCCTTTGTCAACAAGGAGGATCGTTAAGGACAAATTCCTGTTTCTCACCAAGAACAAAAGAATTCCTTTGGCCCGAAAGGTCAAAGCCTCGGATCTTCATTTACATATGGACATGATCTAATCAAGAAAACTCCAGCTGCTCTTTGTTTTGAACACATTCCTGTCCCTCACTTCCCATTCGCCAGGGCAAAAGCGGCGCTGTTTCACGATTGGTTCCTGCTACAGCTGGCTTCCAAGGTTCCAACCAATCATCATGAAGCCTACAGCATGCAGGGGCGGCAAAGTTTGAATTTGACAGTTCTGTAAAGTGTATAAAATGGCATACTGTATGTTTCAATGTAACTTTATGACTGCTTTGCAACAAGGAATCTGCAGTGGTCATCCTTCTCAGCTGACAAGAATAAAAGCTTCAGTGGCATCTTCTTCCGGACTCCTTTGGTGAGATCATTTGGGAAAGGGATTTTTAGGTTGCTTTAAAAAATTCGGCAGAGGTTTTTGCTGAAATCCTCGCTTTAGGGGTACTTCTGGGCCTCTGCCCTCTATGGGCCAGGCTATGCTAAATCATTCGGCAACATGTAGATGCATTCAGAGATGGACTGAAGTTCCAGCAGGGGTGGTCCTACCTATCCCGGGGGTGGTAAGCGAACATTATTTTGGCACCCCCCCCCTTGGCTCCCAGCCGCGCCCACGCATTCGCGGTGTTTTTTGCGCATGCACAAATCTCCGTGCATGTGCAAAAATCGGAGGCGCGGCGCGGGCCGCACTGGTTCCCGAACACGCCTCCAGCCAGTGCGCATGCGCGGAGATTCAAAAATCTCTGCGCATGCGGAGGCGCAGCCGGTGCACCGTGGGCGGCGGGGCTGGCTGCGGAGGTGCGGCGTGGCGTGGTGAGGGGCTCCCAGGTCTCGACGGCCTACGCGGCCGCGTACTCCACCTAATGGAAAGACCGGCCCTGAGTTCCAGCTACACTGCCATATAATGCAGTTTGCAACTGCATTATATGGTCAGTGTAGATTCATATAATGCAGTTCAATGTACGTAATCTGCATTATATAAGTCTACACTGACCATATAATGCAGTTCCAAACTGCATTGTATGGCAGTGTAGATGAGGCCAAAACAGAGATAGAAGCTGGGCTGCTGCTTGTCCTTTGGATTTAATAGAAGATGCTTTGGTGCGGAAAGGAAGGAACGAAGAGCTTTCTCTCCCTCTCTCTTTTTCTGCTTCCTTACCTGTATCTCCTCCATGTTTTTTGCTGCCTGCCACCTTCTCAGGTCCCTTTGGAGGAGGGGAGAAGCTCTCTCTCTCTCTCTCTCTCTCTCTCTCTCTCTCTCTCTCTCTCTCTCTCTCAGCTGCTTTTCTTCTCCAGCTTTGCAAAACAAATTAATAGGAGGGGAGAGGAGGGTTTTCTGAGTCAGGCACAAACAAAGGGAGCCGGATTTCAGCAAATTAGAACGGGGAGGTTCTTTGTGACAAGATGCCAATCCCCATGGTGGAAGGTGCACTTTGCTAATTTGGAGCATCTTGAGGACGTCTCTCTGTGTGTGCGCGCGCGTGTGGCTGTGTCTGGAGAATCGCAGTAGGACGTCAGAGCCAAGCAGCAGCTGCACAGAATTGGCAGGCCCGCACCGCAGGGATTGCAGGAGCGGCTGGCAGCCAACCAAGACATCTGCCTGGCATCCCCGGAAATCGACGCAGGGCCACAAACATCCCTTTGGGAGGTACCCCAGCCACCACCCCAGCGTGGCAGACCACTCAGAGAATTGCACTGTGTAGTATAGGGCAACATTCCCGAGAAGTAAAAATCCAATTGAAATCAGTGGGAATTTATTTCAAGTAAACATACTTCTCCCAACCCGGTGCTTCCCGTATGTGATGAATTA
Source organism: Anolis apletophallus (assembly GCA_030556195.1). Classification (NCBI taxonomy): domain Eukaryota; kingdom Metazoa; phylum Chordata; class Lepidosauria; order Squamata; family Anolidae; genus Anolis; species Anolis apletophallus. The sequence continues at coordinate 1,754,307 of JARBWK010000001.1, forward strand.
CAATGCGAATCATCTATGTCAGCCCAAATCTATATGTAACTGAAGGAAAGGAAGAAAAGAAATAGATGTATTCAAATTATAACAAACCTATTATGCGTCAGGCTGTGAATTGTGAATCACAGTGAACCTTTTTAAGGAATGCTCTTTCAGCACAATTCTATACCTGTTTATTCAGCACTAAGGTCCACTGAGTTCAATGGGATTCACTCCCAAGCAAGCATACAAAGGACTGCAGCTTCATTCGGTTCCCCAATGAGGTGGAGTTGTGGCTATGGCAGTCCATGGCTTAGTCACTTCCTGTCTGGACTACTGCAATGCCTCTATGTGGGGCTGCCCTTGAAGGTCGTTCGGAAGTGGCAGCTAGTTCAGAGCACAGCAGCCAGGTTTTTTACTGGAGCGCCGTATCGTGAGAGAATAACTTCCATGTTGTGGCAGCTGCACTGGCTGCTGGTCAGCTTCCAGGCTAAATACAAAGTTCTGGTTATTACCTATATAGCCCTAAATGGTTCGGGCCCAGGCTATTTGCAAAACCGAATCTCCTTCTGCAAACCGGCACGGGCACTGCAGCCAGCAGAGGAGGCCCTGCTCTCGGTCTCACCTCCATCTCACTCGCAGTTGGTGGGAATGAGAGATGGGTCTTCTCCGTCATTACCCCCTGCCTATGGGACTCCCTCCCTAAAGAACTAAAAACAGCCAGCCGGTTGCGTGCCAGCCGGTTGAAGGTGAATCCATCGAAGACAGAGATCCTATGGCTGGGTCGCCCTGGGTTGGATGGATGCCGGATGCCTACCCTGGATGGCGAGCTTTTAAGCCCGTTGTCTTCAGTAAGAAACCTGGGGGTCCAATTAGACCCACTGCTATCAATGCAGATGCAAATCTCCATGGTATGCAGGACTGCGTTTTTCCATCTGCGCCAGGCTAGCTCCCTATCTACCCAGGAGCGACCTAGCCACGGTGATCCAGGCAATGGTCATCTCGAGGCTGGACTACTGTAACGCCCTCTACATTGGCCTTCCTTTGTCATCAATCCAGAAACTCAAACTAGTGCAAAATGCTGCTGCTCAACTGTTGGTGGGAGCACCAGCATGAGAGCACATGACACCTATTCTGCAGCAACTGCACTGGCTACCAATAGAGTACCGGATTGTTTTCAAGGTGTTGGTGTTGACCTTTAAGGCCTTATATGGTCTAGGGCCGGTGCATCTGAGGGACCGCTCAGCCCCCCCCCCCCCCGAAATTTTCAGGGTGGTCCACAAGAAGGCCTTACTGGTACAATATTTAAACTGTTATGTGGATTCATATCATGATCTGATCACCATGCTCAATATATCCCATATGCATGGGGGTATTGGGATAATGATATGAAAGGTTTGCTAGGGTAGATACTCTCTCACTCAGACTCAGCCCCCCTCCCCAGTAAAATCCTGGTTACGGCCCTGTATATATATATATATATATATATATATATAGAGAGAGAGAGAGAGAGAGAGAGAGAGAGAGAGAGAGAGATAGATTTTTACAGCTGGTTAGAAAATGGACTCCACTACAAATTACCTACAAATTCCCCATATACCTCATACTGTTAAAAAAAAAATGAGAGGGTGGGCAATGGATATCAAGTTGTATGCCATTATGAACAAATAAGGATGGTAGTTGGTGTGAGGAATTGCGTGTATTCAATGAGTGTTCAGAGCTCAACCAAAAACAAAGATGCCGTGATTATGACGAAAGGAGAGTCACTTCAGGTCACTTTATGACTAAAGAGGGTCCCCCAGAGTCTTAGCTAGCTGGACTGCTCCTCCGCCTCCGCCTTCAGTGCGCGTTGCCAAAATGACCTCTTAATCTCTGTTCTATTAGGAATGGGGTTGCAACCCATCACGTGGAGGTTTTAGGCTTTTAAATGACACATCTGTTAATTCTGCACCCAGAACATCTGGAACTCTGAAAGTCGCTTCCTTCCACACTCATGTTTTTTTTTACCGCTAATGCTCACCCCTCAAGCCACAACCCCCCCCCCAAAACCCCACCATCTCCTTTTCCTCCCCTAAGGGAACAGCAGGGGAAAAGGAATATATATATATATATGGGGCATTCGAGGGCAGAGGGAAGATGCCTAAGAAGATTCAGAGGACTGTGCTTTGAAACCTTCAAGATTAAATGTTTCAAAAGCAGACTATTTTAAGAGCTCCTGTTATGATTACTTTTCATGCCATATAATAAATGGAAATGCAGATTCTTCAGAAGCCCAAACACATGGGGTCTGAACCACAGGGAGGAACGATAACATAGTCTCCTTGCTTCTGTGCCAACCCTCCCTAGGTGGCATTCCTGCCTGTCGGCAACAAAAGATGTCTTTGCTATAGTTTTGTATGAATGAAGTAGATAAGATCCTCAGTTCTGATTTGGATAGATGTGAAAGCGGCACAGTCAAGGAAACTGACACGAAAAGAAAAAGCTCATTTGAAACGTGGTGCTGGAGTTCTGTGGTTTTCACGGACTGAGGGCTCGCACTAAGACTCTAAACTATCTAGTCCATGAGCTGCTTTTTGCAGACGATGCCGCCCTTGTCGCCCATTCAGAAGCAGCCCCGCCAGCCCTGCAGTGCCTCACATCCTGCTTTGCAACAGCTGCAGAGCTGTTTGGGCTGGAAGTCAGCCTGAAGAAAATGGAAGTTCTTGTAACACCTCAAAGGCCTCAGGCGTCACTTTTGCTTGAGCAAAGTTCCAGCCAAGGTAACCAGAGTGTAATTTCCAAACCACCTTGCTTTGCTCTCAAACCCTGCTTGGGCCTCCCGTGCCTTTCCCGTGAGAAGACAAGGGATGCAAGCATAACATAGGCCTTTCAAGGTTGTACCATCTCGCCTCCCTGATAGTGGAAGCGGGCCGCGGGAGTAGAGAGCTTGACTCCCCAGCCCAGATGGTACTCGCTAACGAGCACCGCATTCCAAGAGTACTGAGTTCACAAAACATACAGGAGATCATCAATCTTTTGACGTGCGACCAAGGAACACTATAACTGCCTTGCGGACCCCCATGCCGGTGTCTTGTACCAACAACGCGTTTGGGAGAGGATTCTGTGGGTTAGGCCAGTCGGGCCCTTCATCAAGCCTTGCCAGCCAGCCTGCTCCGGGCTGACTTGTTCCCATGTCATCCTTGTTCATGCTCGTCGTCGAGACCCTGTGATTGATAAGGGAGTCCTTATATCTCTTTTTTGGGGAACCTCTCTTGCGCTGACCCGTGGCGAGTTCACCATAGAGTAGTATCTTAGGGAGGCGGTGGTCCTCCATCCTAGAGATGTGCCCTGCCCAGCGCAGCTGTGTTCTCAATAGCATGGCCTCAATGCTGGTGGAGGACAGCGACATCCATCACATAGTCAGTCCAGTGTACATTTAGGATTGTGCGAAGACAGCGTTCGAGGAGTCGTAGGTGCTGGCGATAGGTGACCCATGTTTCAGACCCACAGAGGAGAATAGACAGTATGATAGCTCTGTACACACTAATTTTGGTGCTTTGCCTCAGGTGTTTGTTGCTCCAGACTCTTTTGTGAAGCCTTCCGAAAGCACTCTATGCCTTTGCTAATCTGTGATCTATCTCTTTATCAATCTTGGCATCTGAAGAGATGATGCTTCCCAGGTAGGTGAACTGCTGAACGGACTTAAGCACAGATGTGCCTATGCTGACGTGGGGATGATGGTGTTCTTCCTGTGGTGCGGGCTGGTAGAGTACTTCCGTTTTCCTCAGGCTGACTTCCAGCCCAAACGGCTCTGCAGCTGTTCAAAGCAGGACGTGAGGCGCTGCAGGGCTGCTTCTGAATGGGCGACAAGGGCAGCATTGTCTGCAAAAAGCAGCTCACGGCCTAGATAGTTTAGAGCAGTGTTTCTCAACCTGGGGGTCGGGACCCCTGGAGGGGTCACGAGGGGGTGTCAGAGGGGTCGCCAAAGACCATCAGTAAATACAGTATTTTCTGTTGGTCATGGGGGTTCTGTGTGGGAAGTTTGGCCCAATTCTATCATTGGCGGGATTCAGAATACTCTTTGGTTGTAGGTGAACTATAAATCCCAGCAACTACAACTCCCAAATGACAAAATCAACCCCCCAAATCCCACCAGTACGCAAATCTATGTGTAATGGGTATTTGTGCCAAATTTGGTCCAGTGAATGAAAATACATCCTGCATATCAAATATTTACATTACGATTCATAACAGTAGCAAAATTACAGTTATTAAGTAGCAATGAAAATAATGTTATGGTTGGGGGTCACCACAACATGAGGACCTGTATTAAGGGGTCACAGCATTAGGAAGGTTGAGAACCACTGGTTTAGAGTCTTAGTGCGAGCCCTCAGACGGCTTAAGTTGAACAAGCTGCTTTTGGGCTGGATGGCCAATTGTATTATTCTATGAATACTTTAATATGTTTGCTGTAAACAAGCTAAGCAAAACTCTAACTCACATAGACATAAGTGTCAGTTATTCGGGGAAAATTAGGATATGTGCACTGGTTATGCTTGTAGTAGAAATATTAGATTCATAATCAGTTCTATTATTTTGAGACCCTCACAAATTGAGTAAACCAATTGTAGCAGGAGGAAGTGAACAACTTCAGCAGCTGGTCACAACTTCTGCTCCTTGAAAATGGCAACAAGGGGTGGAGGGGGAATGGCAGGGGCCAGGCATGTAGCCGGGGGGGGGGGAGGCTAAGGGGGCTTCAGCCCCCCCCCGAAATTCTCAGGGTGGTCTGTGAAAAGGCCTTACTGGTACATTATTTAAACTGTTATGTTTATTCATATCATGATCTGATCACCATGCTCGTTATATCCCACATTAATGGGGTTATTGGGATAACAATACAAAAGGTTTGCTAGGGTAGACCCTCTTCCACCCAGTCTCAGCCCCCTGAACCAAACTCAGCCCCCGAATCAAAATCCTGGCTACGGCCCTGGCAGGGGCCACCTACATTTGACTGCTTACAGAATAATATACACCTACTAGTTGAACCCGGTACGTGTTGCTGTGCCCTATGTAGGAGATGCGGGAAAGTCTTAGTATGTAAGGTTTGGAAATGATGTGAGTATGTGTTTTGTGTGTGTATACATGTGTATGGTTGTGTGTATGTATGTGTGTGTGTATGTATGTATATGTGTGTGTTTATATGTGGAGGTATGTGTGTGTGTGTTAATATATGTGTTTGTGTATTTATGTGTATGTGTATATATGTGTGTGTTTATATGTGTATGTGCATATATTGGTGTTTGTATATATTTGTGTGTGTATATATATGTATGTGTGTATTTGTGTGTATGTGTGTTTATGTGTGTATATATGTATGTGTATGTATATGTGTGTGTTTATATGTGGGGGTATGTGTGTGTGTTAATATATGTATGTGTGTATTTGTGTGTATGTGTGTTTATGTGTATATATATGTATGTGTGTGTGTACGTATATGTGTGCGTATGTATGTTTATATATGTTTATGTGTATATGTGTGTTTATATATGTGTATGTGTGTGTATATGTGTGGGTTTGTGTTGTTTTGTGTAGGAGTTTTGTTTTTTTTATAATGGGTTTTTTTTATTTTGGTAAGCTTGCCTGTCTCTTCCATGTCCGTCTGTTCTTCTCCCTGTCCGCCCTTCTTCGCCAACTCCATGTGGAAGGGCCGAAGAGCACGTTTGTGGCGTATCCGTCTCCTCTGTTGCCTTCTCGGTGTCCTCCGCTGCCTCCTTTCCGCTCCCAGAGGAGGAGGCGAAAAGGAGAGATCGCTTGGGCCCCTTTCGCCTTTCTTTCAGAGCTCCGCCATTGCTCCCCCTTCGCCACTTCCCTGCCGAAGGGGGCGGGCGAAGGGGGATCTTCGGCAGGAGGCGCTCTGAACAGGAGGGCGAAAGGGGCCCAAGCGCTCTCTCTCCCTCCGCCCTCCTCTTCTGGGAGCGGAAGGGAGGCAGCGGAGGACCGCGAGAAGGCAACAGAGGAGACGGATACGCCCGCAAATGTGCCCTTCGCCCCTTCCACATGGAGTTGGCGAAGAAGGGCGGAGACCGGTGCGGTGGTCGCTTCCCGTGCCCACCTCCTCAACCTCCTTCTCCACCTGCCTCGTCGCCTCCCAAACGCTCCCGGACCCGACCCACGCGGCCCGGGTCCACAATCGTCAGGAGGCGACAGAGGAACCGACCACCGCCCGGTCTCTGCCGCACCCGTCCTCCTGCCGAAGATCCCCTTGCCCCCTTCGGCAGGGAAGTGGTGAAGGGGGAGCGATGGCGGCGGGGCGCTCTGAAGAGGGAGGGCGAAAGGGGCCCCGCGCAATGTGTCCCTTCGCCCTCCTCTTCTGGGAGCGGAAGGGAGGCGGTGGAGGAGAGCGAGAAGGCAATGGAGGAGGCGGAGGTCCCTCTTCGCCCCCCCACCCTTTGGCAGGGAAGTGGCAAAGGAGGGCGATGAGGCTGCGCCCCACCTCCCTGCCACTCCCGGAACAGGAGGGCGAAGGAGAGAGACCGCACAGCCGGCCGGCCGTTTTGAGCTGGTTGGTGGCATGAAGGAGGAGGTAGTGGTGAGGGAGGGCTGTTGGTGAGGGGTGGGGTTGGGGGCGGGCCTGTGTGCATCGCTACCATTGTCAAACAGGGCTTTCCACTCTCCAGTGGCCTCGCGGGGAAGGAGGCAGTGCCGTGCAGCATGCGCTGCTATTTCCAATGGGCGGTTTTGGGGGCTGTGTTTGGGGGTTGGAAGGTAGGGAGGGTGGGTTTTTGTGCCCTGTAGGAACCTTGTGCCTTGGGGAATGTGTTTGGTGTGTGTGGTGGTTCTGGGGCTTATAGTTTTCATGTCCATTTGCCGGGTACCACGACCATTCACTTTTTATATATATAGATTAATTTATACATTTGATTGGTCATATAATTGTCAGCTTTATATAACGATTTCTGTGGGTGAGCTAACTATGCTTTTGTTAATGGAATCGTTCCTGGCTGGAATCGTTCCTGCGAGGCCGCTCGCAGCGGGTTGAGTGGCAGGGTCAGGTCTCTAGGAAAAGTGAATTGGAGTGTGGAGTCCCCCAGGGTGCTATTCTATCTCCCACCCTCTTCAACATCTACGTCCAGCCCCTGGCCAGCATTGCTAGGAGCCATGGGTTCTCCTGCTACCAATATGCAGACGATACACAGCTGCTCCTGAAGCTTGACCCAGGGTCATCGTCGGTGCCGACAGCTTCAGCCAAGGGTTGAGAGCGGTGACGAGCTGGCCCACAGCACATAGACTCAAAATCAACCCGGCAAAACGGAGATCCTCTGGCCTGGCCGACCCGACCCTCACCCACCGCTGCCACTCTTTGAGGGCGAGTCCCTATCCCCTGCTCCGGCGGTGAAAAGCCTGGGAGTGATCCTGGACGAAAAACTAACAATGGAGGCCCAGATCCAGGCTGCAGCCAAAGGCGCCTTTTTCCATCTCCGTAGGGCACGACGGCTGGCCCCCTACCTACCACCTGAGGCGCTGAGAACCGTGGTACATGCCACCGTTGTCTCGCGCCTGGATTACTGCAATGCCCTGTACGCGGGCCTCCCCTGTCCACAACCAAGAGGCTAAAACTCATCCACAACGCAGCGGCCAGACTCATCTCTGGGTCATCAGTGAGGGACCACATTTCCCCTATTTTAAAAGATCTCCACTGGCTGCCCCTAGAGTTCAGAGTGCTCTACAAACTTTTGGTGCTCACTTTTAAAGCACGGCATAACATTGGGCCAGCCTACCTGAGCGCCCGGCTGACGGTCCAACGCAGCGAGAGGCCAGCACGTGCCATAAACGGTGATCGGATGACCATCCCTGGGGTGCGAGGGCTCGGCTGGTAGAGACCGGCGGAGAGCTTTCTCCGTGGCGGCCCCCATGATCTGGAACTCACTGTCACCCGCCCTCAGAGCCACTTCGACCGGACTAGGTTCCTGTCAGACCTGAAAACCTGGCTCTTCCGCCTAGCGTTTGGGCCTGATCGGTACCTTGAATGACTGAGCCTCTCCTTGCCGTCTGTATCTATGTTTTTAAATTGATGTACATTGATGTATTTTGGGGTTTTTAAATGATGTAAGTCGCCCGGAGCACCGGTGGTGGAGGGCGACTCACAAATATTAAAGTATTATTATTATTATTATTATTATTATTATTATTAATGAGTAACTGCTCAGATATCATTTTGCTTATTCTCCCATTAGCAAAACTTGATTGAACAAATGGGGCAATCCTCCGCATTGGAGAGAAAAACCATTACTTAGTCAGGAAGTCCATGCGCTCTAAGTGCATAATGTTCCAGGTTCAGATCCTGGCATTTCAAAAGAGATAGGGCAGTAGACCTTTGTCTGCTTGGGGGAGCCAATGCTTCTTTGATGTTTTCCGGAACGGGCTAAGCTCTTGCCTTTTGCCATTTTATTCAGAAAGGGGGGTGGCTTCATTTTTTGTAAGAATTCGGGCATTCACATGGACCGGTGGAGAAGTTGAGCCAGGATTTTGAACTGGATTTTTTGACAAAATTTTCTGGAGACTAGGATGCAATGGAGCACTGGCTTTAAACTACAGGAAAGGAGATTCCACCTGAACATTAGGAAGAACTTCCTATCGGTGAGAGCTGTTCAGCAGTGGAACTCTCTGCCCTAAAGTATGGTGGAGGCTCTTTCTTTGGGGGCTTTTAAACAGAGGCTGGATGGCCACCTGTCAGGGGTGCTTTGAATGCGATTTTCCTGTGTCTTGGCAAGGGGTTGGACAGGATGATGGGCCACGAGGTCTCTTCCGACTCTCTGATTCTATGATTCTATGACTTATATAGCATGCCGATAGGGACTTGCTCCTTGGCAGTGTGCTTATTCGGTCTTGAACAGTTTGTTTTAAGAGTAGGAGCAATTCTACAACGGTACTATTTAAATTTAAAGAATATTGAGCAGGAGAGCACAACAAAGGCTGCACCTGGTCGCGGTCTCATCCCTATATAGTCCAGTGCAAAACATGGGAGGGGAAGTTATGATTGTGCAACAGTATCATCATCATAAATAAGTAGCTGTAACGGTTATGGAGCAGTTGCAAATGAAAAAAATCTAGCTAACTGTTCCACCTATACCACAGATTCTAAATGTGGGCGGTACCACCCCCTGGTGGGCGGTGAGGCGATCCAAGAGGGCGGTGGGAGGTTCAGGGGAATTTGGGGGGCGGTGAACCTCTTTAAGGGGGCGGTGAATGATTGGCCATTTAGGAGGGGTCGCGCGGTCCCCTTCTTTGGCCCCGCCCCCTTCGCTTTGACCCCCACACGCAGTGCAGTGCGAAGGCTGTAGTGCAATGATGTCAAGATCCAAATGTCAAGATCTATTTTCCCTAAACTCCACCAATGTTCAAATTTTGGGCATATTGAGTATTCGTGGCAAGTTTGGTCCAGATCCAGAGTTGTTTGGGTTCTCAGTTCTCTCCGGATGTAGGTGAACTACATCTCCCCTGAATCACTGCCAATTCCTCCCAAATTCCTCCAGTACTTTCTGTTGGTCATGTGGGTTCTCTGTGCCAACTTTGGTCCAGTTCTGTAATTTGTGGTGGTCTCAGTGGTCTGTGGAAGTCAGAGCTGAATTGGTCGAAGGTCCTGCAAATCCCACCATCCGTTGTCCATACTCCCCAAAACATATTGTTTTTGTGATTAATCACTATGCTTTCATTATGTTCAATTTGCAACAATGAACATACATCCTGCATATTAGATATTTGCATTAGAATTCATAAGAGTAGCAAAATTATTTATGAAGTAGCAACGAAAATATGGATGGGGGTCACCACATGAGGAACCTTATTTAGGGGTCACGGCATTAGAAAGGTTGAGAACCACTGGTTTGATACATATACCTTTCTGTTTAATTGCTATTAAATTTAAAAAAATAGGGGGCGGTGAGTAAATTTTTTTCTGGAAAGGGGGCAGTAGGCCAATAAAGTTTGGGAACCACTGATCTATACACTAAAGCAGTGTTTTTCAACCTTTTTGGAGCCGCGGCACACTTTTTACATTTACAAAATCCTGGGGCACACCACCAAACAAAATGACACAAAATGACACTCTAACACAGTAATACATATAGTGAATATGTTTTTAAATGCATTTATACACTCAGTGTGAAACCTGGGCCTGTTTCGATGAACACAACATAGATATCCTGACAGGAATGGCAGAAAGACACACATGAAGGTCTTGCTCAACACCTGTCAGTCATGGGAAAACTTGGGCCCTCTGGGTTCTTTGGACTTCAACTCCCACCATTCCTAACAGTCTGAGGCCCTTTCCTGCTTAAGTGGCTGGGGGAGAGGAAAAGGTCCTTAGGCTGCTAGGAATGGTGGGAGTTGGAGTCCAAAACACCTGGAAGGTCCAAGTTTGCCCATGCCAGCTTTCGATTCCATCGCCACATCTATCTTCAGGCTCTGGTGGTTTGAATATATGCAATTATCTATGTGATTTTCTACCTTGTCGCTATGATTATGGTGCTGCTTCTTTAAATTGTCCACAAACTGACTGTGTTATTGTGCGGATCCCGGAACTGACATTGGATAGCATCGTGAGAATACACTTTGTTTTTTGCACTCACTTCTGTGATTTCATCAAATATTGAGAGTTTTCCGTAGAGGAGCACTCCATGAACTCACTACTTCCTGGTTCGCAACTCCTCCGCTCTCTGTGGCGACCACGCCGAACTACCTTATGTAAGACTTTTGATTTTCTCCAGCAGGATTGGGTTCTTTGAATGTGTTTTTTGCGTATGATTGTGTATGATTAATTGTGCATTTTGCACTGTGACATAGCGGCGCTCCTTTAATAAGTAAGGGTATTGGAGGTTCCAATTTCCCACGGCACACCTGATGATCACTGACGGCACACTAGTGTGCCCCGGCACACTGGTTGGGAAACACTGCACTAAAGATCCACTGAGTGGCCTTGGACAAACCACGCTCTCTCAGCTTCAGAGAAAGGCAATGGCCACCCTCCTGTGAACAAATCCTGCCAAGAAATCCCTGTGATAGGCTCACATTTCAGTCATCGTAGTTACACAACAACAACACTTAATAAAGAACACTGGTCATGGTTCATAAAGAGCTAAAAGTTAGAAATGTGCATTACGAGCTGAACTCTGCTCTTTTGATATTCTTCTCCTCTGCTTTTTTCCAGTTTGGGCTGCGTTCCTGACCTAGAAGAAGCTTGTCACTCACCAGCAGGAAGAAAGAGGGTCCTAGCATTGTCATGTTGACTACAAAGGATTGGGTGCTTCCTGCTAAAGGATAAAATAGGAGCATAGCTTTAAATGATTTGAAAAGACATCTATTCCAAATAAGCATTTCACTAGAATTTACTATATTCATAAACGTAATAGCTATTTTACATCTTTTATTGAGTCTTGATGGCAAAGTATAAAAAGAGCTTTAGAAGAATAAAAATACTGCTTTGCCTGCTATAGTTAGCTGGCTGGCAAGCCACCTCGGCGGGAATCCAGGAACAATATCTGATTTTTCTAATGTGTGCAGCAATACCAGGTTTTTCCAGGGTTTCCAGGCAAAAAAAATCAACCCAACAACCAACTGCTTTCCACAAGAAGGTTGCAACTGCTTGATCGGTCCTTTATATAGCACACATTAAATCATGTAAGTTGTCTTGACTCCCAACTTTCAGAAAAGGGTGAGGTACAAATAAAACTGGGTCTAAATACTCCAAAGGCAGCAGTCGCCATCCAATCTTGGAAGCTATGCAGGGTCAGCCCGGGTTATAACTTGGACAGGATGTCTCCAACAAATATCACATGCCATAGGCTATATTTTAGAGGAAGAAACTGGCAAAACTATATTTGACTATTTATCGCCCAAGAAAACCCTGTTAAATTCATGTGGTCACCATAAGTCTATAGGTGATTGAAATTAATAATAATAGATTGGACCAACTATGTGACGAATGTTGCTGTCCTTGAGCAAGCAGGGATTGCCAGCATTGAGGCCATGCTATTGAGAACACAGCTGCGCTGGGCAGGGCACGTCTCTAGGATGGAGGACCACCGCCTCCCAAAGATGAACTCTACGGTGAACTCTATGGTGAACTCGCCACAGGTCAGGATGGAGGACGCAAAGAGAGGCACCCAAAAAGAGATATAAGGACTCCCTGAAACAACACCTCAGGCTCGGCCAGATTGATCACCAACAATGGCCCACCCTGGCCTCACATCGTGATGGCATGGAGACGCACTATCCACAATGCTGCGGCCTCTTTCGAGAAGACACGCCGAATGGGTCTTGAAAAGAAACGACAACGCAGAAAGAACCACAACTTGGAAACATCATCACCCAATGAGACTTTCTGCTGTGCTTTCTGCAACCGATCTCAGATTGGCCTTTTTAGTCATCAATGCTCTTGTAAAAAGCGTGGGATGAGTCCTTTCTAAGAATCTTCGTTCACGAAGTAATGCCGATAGACAATAGGCTTTGGCACAAAGGTGGTCCCAGTGGTGATCGGCACAATGGGTGCAGTGCCTAAAGACCTTGGCCTGCACCAGGGCCGTAGCCAGGATTTTGATTCGGGGCTGAGTTTGGTTCGGGGCTGGCTGAGACGGTGGAAGAGGGTCTACCCTAGCAAACCTTTTGTATTGTTATCCCAATAACCCCATGAATGTGGGATATAATGAGCATGGTGATCAGATCATGATATGAATAAACATAAGAGTTTAAATAATGTACCAGTAAGGCCTTCTCGCGGACCATCCTGACAATTTCGAGGGGGGGGCTGAAGCCCCCTAGCCCCCCCCCCTGGCTACATGCCTGGCCTGCACTTAAACACAATCGGCACTGACAAAATTACCATCTGTCAGCTGCAAAAGGCCACCCTACTGGGTCTGCACGCATTATTCACTAATACATCACACAGTCCTAGACACTTGGGAAGTGTCCGACATGTGATCCAACACAACAGCCAGCATAGTTTGCTGTGCACTAATCTTGTTGTGTTTCAAATAATAATAATAATAATTTTTATTTATATTCCGTCCTGTCTCCCCAATGGGACTCAGGGTGGATGCCAACACACAAAAAAGGCAAACATTCAGTGCTTCAGTACAACAACAAATACAAACATAATAGCCCAAAATATTTATTTTATTTATTTATTTATTTATTTATTGAGGCTTCTATGCCGCCAACTCCCGGGGGCTCGTGGCGGCTCACAAGAGCCAGAGGCACAATAAACAAGAGATTAAAAGCATAAAACCGTTAAACAATAACAATAGCCTTGCATATTAAAATAGCCTTGCATATTAAAATAATTGATAACATGACATCTATAAATTAAGTAAAACATAACCTATCAAAAATTATATCTAACATAAAGCCAAAGCGCACACACAAGCAGAATGATATGATATAATAAATTTAAAGCATTTCCCTTGATTGTCTAACAGGCTGGAAAACTGTGAGGTCAGGAATAAGACTATAAAAAAAATATTCAAAAAGGGATGTAAAAACGCCCCCTAAAGTATTTACTTTCTCTTTGTCCTTCTTCTGAACTTGTTATATGGACAAGCTTGTTTTGGGGGTGGAATCTAAAACCGCGGTGTCTTATGTGGCATCAAAGCAATGCTGACAAAAAATACATCAGTAATGTAATCTCTGGTATTCATAACAAGTTTTCTGAAAATGTGACCTTTATATTGCCTGTTATGTAAGGTAGCGCGCTCTGTGCGTGGAGGGGGGGGGGGGGTGGCAGGGAAGGGTTTTCTGTTCTCTTCTCCCGGGCCAGTCCTGTCACTTTCTTCACAAGCAGATAAGGAGGGAGACCAGGAGGCGGTTACGTACTTCCGCAACATAGGTTTACTTTTAAAATGTAGCTGCTGACCTAGTAAGAAAGACATAGGTTTAATTTTTTCAAAGCTCTGGCTAGCCTTGGCCAAGGTATTATTTATTTATTTATTTATTTATTTATTTATTTATTATTCGATCTTGTATGCCGCCACTCCCTGAGGGCTCAGAGCGGCTCACAACACCCAGTAAAACACACCATAAAACAGAGGAATTAGCAATTAGTTAAAAATAAAAATAAAGATTCAAAGGCCAGCTGGAACAGATCCGTCTTACAGGTGTAAACATATTTCCTTTCCTTGGACTAAGGCAGTGTTTCCCAACCAGTGTGCCGTGGCACACTAGTGCAGTGTTTCCCAACCAGTGTGCCGTGGCACACTAGTGCAGTGTTTCCCAACCAGTGTGCCGTGGCACACTAGTGCAGTGTTTCCCAACCAGTGTGCCGTGGCACACTAGTGCAGTGTTTCCCAACCAGTGTGCCGTGGCACACTAGTGCAGTGTTCCCAACCAGTGTACCGTGGCACACTAGTGCAGTGTTTCCCAACCAGTGTGCCGTGGCACACTAGTGCAGTGTTTCCCAACCAGTGTGTCGTGGTACACTAGTGTGCCGTGAGCGATCATCAGGTGTGCCGTGGGAAATTGAAACCCCCAATACCCTTTCTTCCCCCTCCTGCCAAACACTTTTTCTTCTCCACTCGGGCTCCCTTCTTCCCAGCCTCGCTCTGCTTGCTTTGCCTCGCTTTGCTCACGCTGCCGCTTCTGCGGGAGGGGGGAGGGAGGAAGACGTGACCCATGCAGGCACTACTGCGCACACTCGCCCCACATCTTCCTCCCTCCCCTCTACAGTGCTCTCTGGATATAGGTGGACTACAACTCCAAAACTCAAGGTCAATGCCCACCAAACTCTTATAGTATTTTCTCTTGGTTATGGGAGTTCTGTGTGGGAAGTTTGATTCCATTCCATCATTGGTGGAGTTCAGAATGCTCTTTGATTGCAGGTGAACTATAACTCCCAGCTGTTGAGCAAGACCTTCATGTGTGTCTTTCTGCCATTCCTGCCAGGATATCTATGTTGAGTTCATTGAAACAGGTCCAGGTTTCACACTGAGTGTATAAACACATTTAAAAACATATCAACTATATGTATTACTGTGTTAGAGTGTCATTTTGTGCCATTTTGGTTGGTGGTGTGCCCCAGGATTTTGTAAATGTAAAAAATGTGCCGCGGCTCAAAAAAGGTTGAAAAACACTGCACTAGTGTGCCGTGAGCGATCATCATGTGTGCTGTGGGAAATGGGAACCTCCAAGACCCTGTCTTCCCCCTCCTGCCGAACACTTCTTATTCTCCACTCGGGCTCCCTTCTTCCCAGCCTCGCTCTGCTCGCTTTGCTCTGGGGTGAGACTGCGCAGTAGCGCCCGCACGGGTCACGCCTTCCTCCCTCCCCCTCCCCTCCTCCTGAACACGCTCACGCTGCCCCCTCAGATCAAAATGGCAGCAGAAGCGGCAGTGGAGAAGAAAAAGTAAGTGTTTGGCAGGAGGGGGAAGAAAGGGGGCGAAGGGGAGGGAAGAGGTCTCTGGACCTTCCAGGTGTGTTGGACTCAACTCCCACTGGCATGGCCCTTTTCCTTTCCCCCTCAGCCAAACTTGGGCCTTCCAGGTGTTTTGGACTTTCCCATGCCTGTTTAACTCCCACCATTTCACACTAGTGTATAAATGCATTTAAAAACAACATAACATCAGGCCCAGTGCTTCTCCCCCCAACTTCCAAACTCAGCCACTTTTTCAGTACTTTCCATTGGTAAGAGAAATATGCCAAGGCCTCGTTGCAAGGCTGCTCTTTGATTGTGTGCTAACTATAAATCCCAGAAACTGTAACTCCCAAATGTCAAGGTCCATTTTCCCAAACTGCATCTGTTTTCACATTTGGGCATATTGAGTATTTATGTGTTTGGTCCTGATCCAACATTGGTCCAGGTTTCTCTGGATATGAGTGAACTAAACTACAAAAAAAACATATTAAACTCTTATAGTATTTTCTGGTTGTTTCTGTGTGGGAAGTGTCATTCTTGCCAGGATCATTTGTGTTCGTTGAGTCGTGGCTGAGAAAGACGGTATACAAATACAGTGTTCATCGAAACAGGCCCAGGTTTCACACTGAGTGTATAAATACATTTAAAAACATATTAACTATACGTATTACTGTGTTAGAGTGTCATTTTGTGTCATTTTGGTTGGTGGTGTGCCCCAGGATTTTGTCAATGTAAAAAATGTGCCGTGGCTCAAAAAAGGTTGAAAAACACTGGACTAAGGCATATTCCCATGCTTCTAGATCGCAATACTCACGGCTTCCTTTGCTTTTAACTCTCCTTGTCTTCCAACACTTTTTAAAAATCAGTAGTCTCTTCATGTTTACGGTAGCTGGAGATGTAGGACCCTGTCAATGTGGGCAATGTGATTTTTTTAATTTAAAAAAACTGGAAGAATGCATATCTAGACATTTTACTGGTTTATTTATTTATCAATCCCACTTTTCTCCCATGGGTGGGACTCAAAGCAGTGAACAAATGGTTAAAACACACAAATTACATGATACAAGAGCACAATATCATCCCCCCCCCCCAACCAACACAAATAAACAATAAGCATTTCAAGGTCCTCCAAGACCAACTTTCACTCTCTAGTCAACATCCACAGAATCAGGCTGCATGTAATTAAATCTGCAAAAGTTAAACCCAGAAATGTGGAAGACTGAGTGTAATAGGAACACCTTCTGAAGCCTAACTCTGAAAAACAAGATGGGAAACCTTTAGGGAGCATGGACAATACATTGTGGAACCCATGGAAGTTGCTGGAATGGTTAAGGCAGAGGGATCACTATACTTAATCCAGCGAATGTGACTTTTTTTCAAACTTATAACATATGCTGCTAAGTTCCATCTAGGGTTGCCAACTGTCCCGCATCGTACGGGATGTCCCGTATTTTGGCCCAGAATTCCATGTCCCGTTTTTAAAGCTTCTGTCCCATATTGACAGGACAGGTGGCAGCAGGAGGCAAGGATCTTTTTGAGTTTGAGGTGGAGACTCAAGAAGCCTCCTCCTTGTTCTTCATGCCCGCCTGTTGGGCCTTTGTCGTGGTGATGCAAGGAGAGCCGAGAGAGAGAGCGCAGGACAGAGACGTCACTTCTGGTGCGCCGCACGCTCTGCTTATTGGCGGAGCAGAGTCCCTGCTGGCATCCCTCCTTCCGGACACGCCTGCGCTGGAGGAGGTGGCACTGGAGGGGCTGGACAGCATCATCCCAGGAGCCCCGTGGGAGCCCTTGGCTGCCCACATGTCACCCTTCCCGCTCGTGCCCCTTGAAGCCCAGACCTGGGCGCTGCTCTGGGCCTCGCTGGCCGCCAACACCAAGCTCCGCTTAGCCCTCCTCCCCAAGCTGCATCCCCTGCTGCACCTCTAAGACCGGTGAGCCTTGGGGTCACGGTCTCGCGCTCTACGCCACGCATGGGCCAACTTGGGCCCTTCCAGGTGTTATGGACTCCAACTCCCACCATTCCTAACAGCCCCAGGTCCTTTCCTTTTTCCCCTAATCCCTTTTTCATAGAGCTTAAGCAGCCGAGGGGGAAAAGGAAGGCGCTTGAGGCCATTAGGAATTATGGGAGTTGAAGTGAATTAATATTTATTTATTTACTTACAAAGTGTTCCTTATTTTTGCAAAAAATCCCATATTTTTAGGTAAATGTCCCTTATTTCTTATACCAAAAAGTGGCAACCCTAGTTCTATCAAATAGATTTTTATTTATGGCACTCATATGAATGAGAAACGTCTAAGAGCCCCAGTCATGAATAACCCGGCTTAGGACTTTCAAGTTCAAGTTCCTCTATCTGAGTGCACGGTAGCCTTCCTCTTTTCCTATTGCTTTTATAGAGGACCCCCCCCCTCGCCCAGTGAATCCTGTCGTCTCATGACATGTCCAAAATACGACATCTTTTCCAGTAAAATTAGATTCCAGGAGCCCATTATTATTTTCCCAATGAAGAATGTTGTCTTGTGATGTGTGCAAAGTTTGACAGCATTGTGTGCAAAGTTTGAGACTGATATTTCAAATGTAACCTCTGTAGTTTGATGTATAAACTCTTCGGCGTTGAGTAATTATGTCACAGCGGATAGGCAACAGAAATATAGAAGTTTAATTCTCCATCGGCCCAAAAACTCGAGTCTCTGTTTGAGTGAATAATGAAACTCTCATTCAATTCACAAGGTAAATATATAACTTTGTATTGAATTGTATTTAACAATAACTGGCAAAACATCGAAAAACAACAGCCATCACAGCTACCTTTCTAAACATCCTTTCCTCACAGATATCAAATCCCAACTGACAAATCCCAACTGTCACTTTGTAACTGACATTCCTCAAGGTTCCATTTAGAGACAGCGCCATCTGGTGTCAAACATGTCACACTGCAGGTCATCTCAAACTGCGAAAATATATCTTGTGCTGACTCATGAATTGCTATTCAAAATGCAATAATCTGACATAAACTGTATGTACAAGGAGGGGAGGGTGGGAGAGGGGAAAAAACCAATAAAAAGTTTTTTTTAAAAAAAGACAGCATTGTGGCCTCTAGTGTGTTTAGACTAGACTTGGCCTTTTGGCTGTCCTTGGAATCCATAACACTTTCCTTCAGCACCACATTTCAAATGAGTTGGTTTTCTTCCCATCAGCTTTTTTTCATTGCCAGCTTTCACAACCACACATTGTTGCTGGTATTAATAAATGTTGAATTAGCTTCAAGTTATGGCAACCTTATGACTGAGAGACCTTCAAGACACTGTGATGAACACCTCTGCTCAGGTCTTGCACACTCAGAGCCGTGGCTTCCTTGGTCGATCCCGAACACAGCCGCCTTGTTCACACAGCCTTCAACTTTATGAAGCATTGTCATCTTTTTAATGAGTCACGCCGTCTTATGATATTTCTTAAATATGACACACCCTTACACAGAAATTTTTAAAATGCAATAGCACGGATTAGTCTGACTTCAGTACAGCGTGACCCCCAGATCTGCAAGGGATACATTCTTAAAAATCAGATTGAAAACAGAAAAAATGGACAATAGTAAACTTTTTTTGAAATGTATAATTAAAAGGGCATCCACTCTAGGGATTTGCTAGATCCTACAGTCCTGCATGATTGGAGAACAGTAGAGAGGGTAGACTGAACAATTCTGTCTTGCCAAGTATGAATATGTCAATGGCGGAGATATGAATCATTTAGAATCTCAAGGTGCCAAAACTGAAATCCTATGGCCTGGTCGGCTCCTAGAACTGTCCTGCCCTTTGCCCACCTTTGAAGGTGAACCATTAGCCCCGTCTGCCACGGTGAAGAGCCTCAGTGTCCTGCTGGATTCCCGGTTGACGATGGAAGCTCAGTAAGCAGGCCTTTTTCCATCTCCGCCAGGTGAGGCAGCTGGCTTCCTACCGTCCAACAGAAGCCCTTGCAATGGTAATCCATGCCACAGTTACCTCAAGGCTGGATTATTGTAATGCATTGTATGCTGGTACTCCTCTCTCGGTGACACGGAAGATCCAGGTGGTCCAAAACGCAGCTGCCAGACTACTCACTCGGACACCAATGAGACATCATATAGCTCCAGTACTACAACACCTCCATTAGCTCCCAATAGAATATCGGGCTACCTATAAGACACTGGTTCTGACCTTTAGGGCCATTCATGGTCAAGGCCCGAAATACCCCAGAAAGCATCTTTCACATATCTGCCATCAAGACCACCAAGATCAGCTCAAGAACACCTTTTGTCTATTCGCGGCCGCAAGGAGGCTCGCCTGGACTCCACGAGGTGCAGGGCCTTTTCAGTTCTTGCCCCAACCTTGTGGAACTCTTTACCTCCATACATTAGAGCTATACCTGACTTGCGGTCATTCTCCCAAGCTCTCAAAACTCAGCTCTTCGTCAAAGCGTTTAAACTGTGATTTATTGTTGATATGCTTGTTGTTTTATTGCTGTGTAAGTCGCTCGGAGCGCTCACTCCGGTGGAGAGCAACTCATCAAATAATAAATTGAAAGGAAATGAAATGAAATTTAGTTTCAGAATTCATTGTTCACATTTTTAACCACAGTGCCTCAAAAGCTCTGTGAAAACTCTACACCAGGCATGGTCAAACTTTGGCCCTCCAGGTGTTTTGGACTTAAACTCCCATAATTAATAACAACTGGTAAACTGACTGGGATTTCTAGGAGTCCAAGACACCTGGAGGGATTGAGTTTGCCTCTCTACACATGCAAACAAGAGGCAGGGAACCACTCAGATGGAGAATCCTATTAAATGGTTACATGGTGTGGTGGTTGAATGTTGGTTTAGGGTGGTGATTCCCAGCCTTTGGCCATATAGTGTTTGGGGCTTCAACTCCCAGATGCCCCAAGTTGGCCAATTATCAGTACTTCTTGGACCTGAAGTCCAAATGTTGGGAACCATTGGTCTAAGATCAAGAAAAAAAAGAGGCTCAAGTCTCTATTCTGTTTAGAAACATCATTATTAGTGTGTGCCTTCAACCCATTTCCAACTTATGGTTTCAACTTATGGGATTTTCTGAGACTGAGAGCACGCGATTTGCCCAAGGTGCCATGGCCAAAAGTAATCTATCAGGTAGTGGTCTGAATGTTGGGCTACAGTTCTGGAGGCCAGGGCTCAAAACCCTGCTTTACCATGAAAACCCAAGCCCTTTCCTCTAGAGCAGACCTGGGCAACCTACGGCCCGTGGTTCTGTCACGGTGCAAGGACTCGGCCGGCCCCTTAATCAGACACACAGAGACGGTAATCAGCTAACTATTTATTGAATAATAAAGAACAGGTGAAAGGGTAATTGTCCATAAAATTGAAAAGTTCAATCCAAAGAAAGAGTCTGTAGTAATCCAATCCAAAGGCTTGGCAAAGCTTGGTAAAAGACTTGGCAAAAGGCTTGGCAAAAGGCTTGGCAAAAGGCTCCGCAAGCAATGCGGATCAAGGAACAAGGCAAAGTTCAAACAGGGCCCAAGAAACTTCTTGGCAAGACACGAGCCGGCAACTTGGCTCCGTGGTCCTTTGCTCGCTTCACTCCTCTTAGAATAGAAGTGGCTGAGCTACTGAGGATCCGTTCCCACGGATCCTATACTTAATCCCCTTGGCGAGGTCCCCGACGCTCTAGGCTTCGGCGCCAATCTGTGCCTCTGGATCTCGCACTTCTCTGGCGCTCTAGGCTACGGTGCCAATCCCTCCTGCTGGACTCAATGCTCCGTCTCCTATCGAAGCCCCGTCCTTGCCTCCCAGCACCTGGCTCGCTATCTTCATGAGAGCCAAACTCCCTTTCAGCTTCCATGGCCTCATCCTCCACTGTTTCCCTGATTCTCTCCTGCGACCCGAAACCACCTGGCTTCTCATAACAATCGTCACTATCAACACTTTCTGAATCAGTCTGACCTTCCCAGTGATCGTAGCCGTCCGGCCATCCATCATCCCAAGCCAAGCTCTCGGTGGGAGAGGAAGGCCCAGCTAACTCCATTTCCTCATCAGCGGCGGCTGGCTCCAATGCAAGTGGGACCCCCGGTGCTGCCCCCTGCCCCCCAGGCATAAAAGAGAACTGGGTTGCTACAGGTTCGGATGCGGCCCGTCAGCTGATTCTGTCTGGCCTGGGGAGAAGGGCGTCGGGGGCGGGGCCAAGAGCAAGGGGTGCCGCTGCCACCATCCCATCGCGGGCTGTGGGGCCTGCGCCGGCAGACAGCCTGCCGCTCCGGAGAACAATAGGAGGAGCGACGGCTTTGGAGTGCCTGCCATCCCAGGAGGTGATCCGGGACTGCAGCGGGAGCAGTCGCCGAGCTGCAGCGGCTGATCACCCTGGTGACCCGGAAGACTTGATCGTTTTACGGTTTGCCAGGGCGATCACCCGCCGCAGCTCGCCGACTGCTCCCGCTGCAGTCCCGGATCACCTCCTGGGATGGCAGGCACTCCATAGCAGAGTGATCAGCTGGGGAATGGCTGAGGGCGAGAGCAGGCGGAGGCCTGCAGCCTCCAATCACCTGCTGCTCTGCTCTGCTCTGCTGCGGTGTTGGCTGGGTCCGCTTTGCCATCCTCTGGGCTGGGGCCATTGGGCCATTCCATCTTGGGATCCTTCCTCTCTTGAGGATGTCAGCCTCTATCTTGGTTCACACCTTGTCTTCTTGAATTTCATTTTATTTTATTGTAGTGGTTTTTATTATAATAATATAATAATTTTATTATAATAATATAATAATATAATAAATAATATAATGTTATATTATATTATAATTTCAATATATTATAATGTGTATATATATACTATAATATAATAATTATGATATTAATACTAATAATATATGAATATTTCTTGATATATTAAGATATTTATTTATTTATTATTTCAATTTGCTAAATCGCCCTTCCCGAGGCTCAGGGCGGTTTCCAAACATATAAAACACATCGAGATAAAACATTCTAAAAACACCCTAAAAATAGCATAACAATCATTTACAGACACATAAAATCGCATAAAAACATACTAATCAGAGCAAAGCTGATTAATTGGCACTGGCTGCCAATTGAGTACCGAATCACCTTCAAGGTGCTGGTGTTGACCTTTAAGGCCTTGTACGGTCTAGGGCCTGCGTACCTCTTGGACCGCCTTGCCCCATACGATCCCCCCGAGAGTGTTGCCTGCCGATCACTATGTATGTCTTGTAACCCGCCACGAGCCCTCGGGAAGAGGCGGAATACAAATGCAAATAATAAATAAATAAAATAAAATAAAACAGTGGCAGCACGGCTAGGCGAGGATTGTCAGTTCAAGCACCAGTCAGACCAAACGCTTGCCTGAACAGCCAGGTCTTGCACGACCTACGGAAGGCCATCAGGTCCCGCAGGGCCTGCGTCTCGGCCGGCAGCGAGTTCCACAGAACCGGGGCAGCCACCGAGAACGCCCTCTGCCGCGTGCTGGAGAGCCTATAAGTTTTCAGTCCTGGGACCTCAAGCATGTTGAGACCCTCTGAGCGCAGTGATCTTCTGGGCACGTATGGGGTAAGTCGCTCCCTCAAGTACACTGGCCCCAAACCATGTAAGGTCTGGGGCCAGTGTGTAATGATGTGTAATATATAGTAAATATTGTAAATAAATAAATAATGTAGATTAGAATGTAGTTCAGCGACCCTCCATAATATTTTTTGGCTCTCGTGTGGCCCCTTGGAAAAAAATAATTGCCCACCCCTGCTCTAGAGCTATAGTCTAATACTCAAACCACGATGTTGGGTAACTGTCGGCCAGGCATTCCCTCCCTCAACCCAATCTTCTTTATACGGTTACTGTGAGAGTAAGACGTCATGGCAATAAAAACCATGGTCGACATCTTGATTTCAGTGCCGGCTGGGAAATTCTAGATACTGTCTTTGAAACAGTATATTTTCCAAGTTTTGGTTTCCTTGGTTGGAAGGAAGGATAGGAATTAGAGAGCAAGTGAGCAGTTGAAGTAGTCCCCTACCAAGGGAGTGGATACAAGGATTCAAACCGGCAGAGCATTTTGACCTGGGGCTAGGGTATGGAATTCCAGCTGGAGGAAAAGAGAGAGATCATACCGTTCCTAGAAGTAAATCAGAGCCTCCGCTGGGTCACCGCGACATAGAAGGAGCAATTAAGGGGAGAATGCATACACGCTGGAGAGTGATTACTTTGCCCTCGGCCACAGAGGACAGCCAGAGCAAG
Source organism: Anolis apletophallus (assembly GCA_030556195.1). Taxonomy (NCBI): domain Eukaryota; kingdom Metazoa; phylum Chordata; class Lepidosauria; order Squamata; family Anolidae; genus Anolis; species Anolis apletophallus. The sequence continues at coordinate 1,777,895 of JARBWK010000001.1, forward strand.
GAAGCCTTGTTTTCCTTCCTGAGTGGCAAAGAGAGGGGCCTGCCTGTCACAGAATCAGGTGTTAAGCAGTTGACGCTGAGCACATGAGAAGTGAGCCAGCAACAAGTCACGGAGGCCCAGAGGGCAAATCCAGGGCCTCCCGAAAGAACAAGCAAGTGGTCCAACCTTCCCATCAGTGTTCTCGGCCCCGGTGGTTTTGTAGCCGCGTGATGAGGAAAAGAATGACCTGGGATTTTTACACAGCACTGACACTGCTTTTCGGTTCACGGTGCAACAATGACAGGCAAGGGCAAGCGTCTCTATAACGGTAGTCCCTGTTGGCTTCCTTCCCTCTCCCCCCATCAACACCCAGTCTTTGCCAGTTATAGGGCCCTTTCACACTGCAGATAGATGGCTGCGTTTGCTGGGTTTTAGAGGCACCGGGCCCCTGCAAAAGTGAAAAACTGTGAATACATAAATGCTGTTTTTTTTCAATCTGAAAGAACACTTCTCTAGGAATCGCTAGGTCCTCCAATACAACTCTATTGTTAACTGGCCATAAAAGGACACTGGAGAATTTGATCATATTAATCAAATCCGCAATTTATTTATTTATTTATTTATATTTAGCACATTTGTATACCGCTCTCTCTCAGCCTGAAGGTGACTCGAGGCGGTTTACAACAATATCATAAAAAAAAACCACTTAGAACAAATTAAAAACACAACACATTGAATAAAATCATAACAATAAAAACATCAATATGCCGCCAAGGTAAAGTCATAGTCCGATCTCATAGTCCAGTGTTCCAAATCCTATGTCAGTTACACTGCCTTTTTGAATGCCTATTCGAATAGCCAAGTTTTAACTTTTGTTCGGAAGGCCAAAAGAGAGGGGGCAGATCTAATGTCCCTGGGAAGGGCGTTCCATAGCCGAGGGGCCACCGCTGAGAAGGCCCTGTCTCTCGTCCCCGCCAAATGCATTTGTGACATAGACAGATTCGAGAGCAGGACCTCCCCAGATGATCTTAATGTCCTAGATTGTTCATAAGGGGAGATACATTTGGACAGGTAAGTTGGGCCAGAATCGTTTAGGGCTTTATAGGCCAAAGTCAGCACTCTGAATTGTGCCCGGTAGAAGACTGGCAGTCAGTGGAGCTGGTGCAACAGAGGAGTTGTGCGCTCCCTGAGCCCCGCTCCTGTTAGTAATCTGGCTGCCATCCTTTGGACCAATTGAAGCTTCCAAACAGTCTTCAAAGGCAACCCCATGTAGAGCGCATTGCAGTAAGACTACTGCAATGCGCTCTACGTGGGGTTGCCTTTGAAGACTGTTCGGAAGCTTCAATCTATACAGAGCATGGACTACTGTGGCCAAGTCAGACTTCTCAAGGTACGGGCGCAGCTGGCGCACAAGTTTTCTATGCAAATGCTCCCCTGGTCACCGCCGAGACCTGGGGTTCCAGGATCAGTAATGAATCCCAGGCTGCGAACCTGCGTCTTCAGGGGGAGTGTGACCCTGTCCAACACACACGGTAACCCTATGCCCTGCTCGGCCTTTCGACTGACCAGGAGTACCTCTGTCTGGTCTGGATTCAACTTCGATTTGTTAGCCCTCATCCAGACTGTCACAGCGGCCAAGCACCGGTTCAGGACCCGGACAGCCTCCTTAGTAGCAGGTGGGAAGGAGTGACAGAGTTGGACATCATCTGCGTACAGGTGACACTGTACCCCGAAACTCCGGATGATCTCTCCCAGCGGCTTCATGTAGATGTTAAACAACATGGAGGAACCCCAAAAGTCAAACCTGCGAATATGCGGGGGCCCCTAGATCAGTGTTTCCCAACCTTTTTTGAGCCGCGGCACACTTTTAACATTAAAAAAATCCGGGGGCACACCACCAACCAAAATGACACAAAATGACACTCTAACACAGTAAAGAACGGCTGGGGGTTGGTGGCCTGCTGGGAGCAGCTGCTGGGAGTGCTGAAGCCAGGGAGAGGGCGGAGCCAGGCTGAGCCATGCCCCGCCCCCTCCCCCCAGCTTCAGCTCTCCTACAGGCCGCGCCATGCTCCGCCCCCTGCCCCCAGCTTCAGCTCTCCTACAAGCCGCGCCATGCCCCGCCCCCTCCCCCCAGCTTCAGCTCTCCTACAAAGGAGGAGCATGAGCGGTGGACGGACTTCAGTGGGCGGGGCTTCTCCTCCACGCGGCTTCAGCGAGCGAGGGGCGAGAGTCATGGTGGGAGTCATGGCGGATTGGAGGCTGGCTGGGGAAACGGCCGAAGGAGGCGGCGCCCCAGTCCCTTCTTTTTCTTCGCCACTGCCCAGCCCTTCCTCCTCCCCCAAGCAGCAGGCGTTCGGCAGGAGGGGGGAGGAAGGGGGGCAGAGAGCTTTTCTTGCGGCACAGCAGGAGGTCCATCACGGCACACTAGTGTGCCACGGCACACTGGTTGAGAAAGACTGCCCTAGATAGTTAAGTGTACAATTTGCAAATCTCAGTCCAATGCTCTAACCATTGCGCGACACTGACTTTCTCTCTCCTATGCAGCCATACCAGCAATACTAATGGCACGCTCCCCCAGCCAAATAGTGCCCTTTAAGAGGTTTCTAGAGATTTACACAAGTAGAAAACGCAGCCACTGGAGCCTTGTGTATCGACTGATATGGCTGTTGTATTGGGTTGGTGTGTGACATTACATTTTAGTTGGCCAATCATGTTGCACAATCATAAGATTATGAACCCACTTTAACTCCCATAGCTCTGACCAATGGGATCCTGGTGTTTGTAGATTAGGTAGGGACAATCTGGATTCTTAGCCTCTCAGACATCAAACCCCAGGATCACACAGGACGTATGTAGCTTGGACAATTATAATGGAATCAAAATACTCAATTGTGCGGTGCAGAAGGGTCCCTAGTCCTTGGCTGCACTTTTTCCAGGCAATGTCAGACTCTTAGTTTGTGGATATTATATACTATGATTGCCATTGTTCACACATTTTTGAGCACTTGTATAATGTCACTTCTTGATTGAACAAAGTTCATTTGAAAAATGTTTTGTACAGATCTGAAATGGGTGAGTTTTTCCTCCCTCCCCTTCTCAAATGTGCAGATTTTTCTGGATACAGTTGTCAACATCTGGGAACATGAAGTTTGCACAGCACAAACGCAGTTCAAGGAAAACAAACTGAGGCAGATCTTGAAAAAAAAATATTGTTTGGAATTATACCTTCCCAGAATCCCGGAGGGATTCTATCTACAAAAGCAAGCTTTCTAAGCTTTGGCTAAGATACGTCTCTTGCGCTTGGGATTGTAATCGGATTCCTCAGCCAACCCTATTGACTAGAAAAGCCCCACAGGAATCAGATCTGGAATTGCCCTACGAAGCCAAGCATTGCCAATTGGATAATCAAGACAAATTCTGCAATCAGTTACAATTTCAGACACAATGTTTTTAGACCTCACAACCTCTGAGGATGCCTGCCATAGATGCAGGCAAACTGTCAGAATGCTTCTGAGAATGGCCATACAGCAGGGGCCAGGAACCTATGTCTCGGGAGCTAGATGTGGCTCTTTTCATGATTGCATCTGGCTCTCCAGAGCAGCCCGGGCCTCGATTTCCCAGCATGCAGCGGGGAGGAGTAACGCAAATGCGCCGCGACTGCCTCTTTCGCGCCGCCATCGCCGCCTCTTCCTCACCCCCTGCTGCTCTCGGGGCCCTGTGACCTCTTCGCCGGGGATGGCAGAGCCCAGAAGGCGCCTCATCCTCGTCTTCCTCTTCATCCTCCGTCACGGGCCTCGGGGGAGGCAGAGGAGGCGGGCCTGGCCCTGGCGCTGCGGACCCGGCCTTGCTGCTCCCAGGGGACGCCCAGCTCATCGCCCTCATCGTCGGGCAGCTCAAGAGCCACTACCTCTTTGACACCTTCCAGAGGGACTGCCTCGCCGACATCGACACCAAGGTCGCGCAGGATAGGCGTGCAGTGCAGTTCACGCAGAAAGGTGTAATATGGCAGCTCATCGGGACACCCGCGAGCAGCCGAACTGCAGCATTCTGCACTAGCTTAAGTTTTCGGATCACCGACAAAAGTAGGCTAATGTAAAGAGCGTTACAGTAGTCCAGCCTTGAGATGACCGTAGCTTGTACCACTGTGGCCAGGTTGCATCGGGACAGGTAGGGGGCCAGCTTCCTTGCCTGACATAGATGCAAAAACGCTACTCTGCTGACGGTGGAGATGTGAGACTCCACCGACAGCTGAGAGTCGAGAGTGACACCGAGACTCTTTACTGACGGCAACGGGCATAACATCACGCCGTCCAGGGTTGGAAGCTGAACGTCCCTATTGCCCAGGCAGCTGAGCCACAGGATCTCTGTCTTAGCCGGATTCACCTTCAACCTACTGGCTCGCAGCCATCCAGTAATGGCTTCAAGGCAACGATGGAAATTATTGGGTACGGATTCGGGTTGGCCTTCCATCCCCAGAATGAGCTGGGTGTCTTCAGCATATTATGTGAACTTCAGAGATGCAAATATGAATATCAACACATCTTATTTAAAAAGTTTATTTGTGTATATTATTGGTGGGTGTGTGATCAACATGTAGTTATAAGGATTTTACAAAATACATCTACTGATGTTCAGAAAACAGTCATCTTATCATAGTCCCTTGAGGCCCTTGCAGGGGGAGAAAAGCGGGGTATAAATGAAGTAAATAAATAAATAGCCAATATTTATACCTTGGACCTTTTTGCTTTTGTCTTGGCAATGGCTTTTACAATTTTAATTTTTTATACAAATATTTATAAGAAAAAAAAAAATTTAAAAAAAAAAAATAGGCACATTCTTCTCAGCGACTCCTCCAATCCAAATGAGGTAACCCTATGACGGGAATGTGACTTTGTGTTTGAGAAAGGGGGATTTAAATTCCACCCTCAGCCACAAGATTCATTGCATGACCTTGGTGTGACAAGGATAAGACACAAGGCAGGTAGAAAAGCATTGAAGTGGTGGTGGTGGTGGTGGGGGGGGGGGATGGAGAATGATTGAAAGTGCTACAAAAACCAGTAACTGATAGGTAGAAAGTAAATACTATTCTTCATACCATGTCTGCAACTATTCTCTCTGAAGATTTTCTGAGCTCTGGGCCAGGCTCTGGGGCTCATTCCCTTCCTGGAGACAGGGTATTGTGTTGCTCAAGAGGGGATCATAAACAAACGGTGCCTTTGAAATCGGAGAGAAATCTGCAACACCGCAATTCCAGGCAAGCATTTTCTCCCCAACCCAGCCGCTTTCTTCTTCTTCTTCTCCTCTTCCCTTTCCCCTCCTGTTCTTGCGGCAGGTTCCCTGCTTCGCTAGCACTCCCCGCTGGGTCCCCAGAGAAAGTGTACATTTATTTTCCCCATCCGCCCCCCTCCCCGCGCATCTCCTTGTCAGAGCGGATGCTGAGAATAAAGCAGCAGGCAAGGGATGCTGGAGGCATTTTGCTGATCTTGTCTCATTGTAGTTGTCTTTAGACTATGGTGCCAATTCTTACGCGTATAGTTGCTACTTCCCCACCCCAAATCCTTCTCCAAAGGCTATGGTCAAATTCCCTAACACCTAGGACTGTGTATTCTAGGCCCAGGTTCATTGTGTTGGTGCCCATGTGTGTATGTACCTTGATGCCTAACCCTGATGCCAACTGCAGAGTGAAAGGCTGTTGGTCTGAATACAGCAGAGCTGGCTGCTCAAAACCTATGCTGATTTTTTCCTCCTCCTCTGTCTCTCTTCCATCCCAGTTTCTTCCTCTTTCTCGGAGGTCGGGCTGCCAGCTGTCACCATCCAAGTCTTTCAAGTCTTTTGCTGCAGAAATAGCTGCCTGGCCTCCCTCTGTACCTGCAATGAAGCCACCCTTGCTTAAAAATGATAAACAAGGGGGCCACAAAGGAAAGCTGCCAGCAAAGGGGCTGACATGGCTCACCCCTTCCTAATATACTCATGTTATATATAGGCAGCACAGATATCACTGATTTCCAAGTGCCGGGGACAAGGAACCAAGGATGGAAGTATGGGCTTTAGTTTACTAGCTGAGCACATGCTAGGAATGCAAAATGCCCAGCATGTGTTTTGGGCTGAAAGGGAAGATACTCTGGTCTAAAAGCCTAAAGCAGTGATTCTCAATTATTGGCCTTCTGGATTTTTGAACTCTAGCTCCCATAATCCCTGGCCATTGGTTACGATGGTTAGATTCTGAAAGAGCGAGAGGGCAAAACTAACTAACTAACTTTATTCCTTATGAGTCGCCCTTCACCAAAGGTGCTCTGGGCGACTTACACAATTAAAATAAACAGTTTACATAGTCACCGCTTGTTACTGAACAATCATAGGCTCTTCTGAAGAGCCATGTCTTGGGTGCCCCTCAAAATGTATGTAGATCAGGAGTGGCTCTTTGGTCTGGCGGGAGGGAGGGAGTTCCCCAAGATTGGGGCTGCGATGGAGAAGGACCTCTGTCTTGTGGACTCCAAACGGACCTCTAGGGCCAGGGACATAGAGAAGAGTCTCATGAGCTGACCGTGGCAGTCTCTGGTGGTGGAGTGGCATTAAATGGTCTCTTAGATATGGAGGACCCTGACCTCGGAGGGCCTTGAATGCTAGGACCAGGGTCTTGTAGAGGACTCTGTGTTCAACCGGCAGCCAATGCAAGCGCTGCAGAGACGGCGTTATATGGCACCTCACTGATGTTTTTGTGAGGAGTCTAGAAGCTGCATTTTGCACAATTTGGATCTTGCAAATTGCTGCTCGAGGTAAGCCCACATACAAAGCATTGCAGTAATCCAGCCTCGACGTAGCCAGTGCCTCTGTTGGTAAATAAGGCGCCAACTGCCTCGCTTGGCGTAGATGAAAGGAGGCCCTTTGACTAGTGGAGGCCATCTGGGCTTCCATCGTCATTTTGGGAATCCAGGATCACACCGAGACTCTTCACAGTGGGGGGGAACTAACGGTGCCCCTTCAAAAGATGGTAGTAGACCGACCAAAAGGCTGAGAGCTGCTCCTCTTCGTTTAGCAAACCAGTCTTGCTCTTCTTGATGCCTTTAGGATAGATTGAACATTTCTAGACAGGACAACTGGAAGGCACTAGGTTGGAAATGTTGGTATAGACCAGGCATGGGCAAACTTTTTTGCCTTGGGGCCCCATTGTGGGCCCAGCCAGGAGGGCCAGGCCAGTTCAGGGGAGCAACTGGGCACACACTGAGTGTAATGGGCATGTGGGGGGACGGACCTGGGAGAGGGCCCGGGGAATCCTCAGGTTGTCCTCCTGGCATAAGGATGGCGCTGCTCGCCCCATCCTTATGCCGGGAGGAAAACAAGATATGCAGCCACTGCCCTGATCCTCCCCCGCAATCTTTGGGCTGCCTTCTCAGAATTATGGTGACACCCAAGAGCTGGAGGGCTCTCAACTGCTGTGTTCCTTCTTTGGGCTGTCCTCCCAGCATAAGGACAGGGCTGCTTGTACCGTCCTTATGCCGGGAGGAGGACAAGCTACACGGTGGCTGAGAGCCCTCCAGAGGGTTCTCCCTTGCTGTATGCCTTCCTCCTCTGTCCTTTCTGCATAAGGATGTGCTGGGTCACCACGTCCTTATGCTGAGAGGACAGGAAAAATGGTGGGCCTGAGGTAAATGCCCAGGGGCCTCACCTGGCCCTCAGGCCTTAGTTTGCCCATGCCTGGTATAGACCAAAATTCAGTCTTGTTGGGTCTACTGTGTTTAAGGGTGCGTCTATGCTGTAGAATTAATGTTGTTTAATTGCCATGGCTTAATGCTATGGAAATATGGAAATTGTGGTTTGGCGAAACACCAGCGCTGTTTAGCAGAGAAGTCTGAAGACCTTATAAAACTACAGCTCCCAGGATTCCATATTATTGAGCAATGGCAGTTAAATTGGTGTCAGACTACATTAATTCCACTATGCAAATGCTCCCTTAGTAAGACTCCAAGATTCTCCAAATGCGAAGTACAAAAGGAATTCAAGAGCAGAATATATCTGAACTTAATTTGGAGTGTCAAAACTGGATAGAGTTCTCGGCATTCTTTCATAGAATACATTTCTAGTTATCCCAAATTCTCTTTATTTCAGCAATGTAAGTTAGAAATAAAAGGCATTTTGTGTGTGTTGTCAACCAATTGAGGGACCGCCTTACCCCTTACGCTCCCCCGAGATCGCTGCGCTCAGAGGAGCAGAACTTGTTAGTTATTCCATCGATCCGCTCCTGCCATTTTCTGCTGTGGCACCTATGCTGTGGAATTCACTTCCAGCCGACACCCGTGTGCTCCCAGAGCTTGTCCCTTTCCGGAGGGCGTGCAAGACCGCCCTTTTTAGACTCGCTTTCGGTTAATCCAGAAATGTCCTTGTACGATTTCATCTATGAGTTTTATGGAATTTGTAATTTATTACATTTTAACATTGTTGTACCTTGTTGTTTTTATTGAATGCTGTAACCCGTCCCGAGCCTGCAGGGAGGAGCGGAATATAAAACTGAACAAATAAGTAAATAAATAAAAATAGAACCCTTTACCAGTTCCCTGTAATTCACCAGAGAGCAAACAAATATATCCAGACCTGCCATTAGTCATGGTATAGACCTGTGGTTCCCAACCTTTGCTTCCTCGAGGTGTTTTGAATTTCAGCTTCCACCATTCATAACATGGTAATCTGGCTGGGATTTCTGGGAATTGAAATCCAAAAGAACTTGAGGACCAAAGATTGGGAACCATTGATGTAGACCCATGGATCCTACTTTTAGTCCTTTATAGATTTTACACTCAAGTCCTCATAAGCCCCTAAGTACATAATCAAATGTCAGAGGATCTGAGAATTGTAGTACAAAGCATATGGAAAAGCAAAGGTTGAAGCTTATTGCTCTACATAGGTTGTTCTCAACCTGTGGGTCCCCAGGTGTTTTAGCCTACAACTCTCAGAAACCCCAGACAGTTTATTTATTTATTTATTGTTTCGGCTTAATAGACCGCCCTATCCGAAGATCAGGGCGGTTTACAGCACGCAAACAGAACCAATTAAAGAACCAGAACCAATGCTCACCTGTTTACCAGGTGTTAGGATTTCTGGGAGTTGAAGGCCAAAACATCTGGTGAACCACAGGTTGAGAACCACTGCTCTACATCATATGGGACTAGCGAGAACTACGAATCTGAGTTGCTAGAAGACATAACTGATTTTTAAAATATCAATGATATTTAATTCTGTTTTAATATTTGTAGATTTGTAGATTTTAAACAGTATTGTATAGAGAAAAAGTGGGGTATAAACAAACATAAACATAATAATAATAATAATTTTTTATGTTCATGTGGATGGGTAGCTTATCTAATATATCTCACTGGTCCACCTTTGTAGGAGATCCTAGCTGGATCTAAGTCAGTAATATGAATCAGGCTGCCTTCCAGATGTTGTTGGACTGCATACTTCAGTCTTGCCAGCTATCGGAGTCAATGTTAAGGAATGCTGGAAATAATAGTCCAATGTTTTTATGATTTAAGTGATAGCTGTATGTTATTATTGTTTTATGTTAGGTTTTTATTATGTGAGTGGGACAGGTGTATTCGGGTGAGCAATGTGTTAATTGAAAGGGGATCATTCAGGCCTTGGGGGTGTTCACAGCTAGTAGGGTAATCCATTTGGTCTCCGCCCACAATAGGGCTTTATGTATATCACCATAGGGCTTAACCTTAACCCTTTCTAGGCCCAGAAACTTGAATGAATTGCTGGGATGGTTTTAAAATGCATGTACAAAATGCTATTGTCCATATTGTTTTTAATGCGAGAGTGATGCTCGCCAATTTGGACCCTGAGTGGGCGACTTGACTGCCCAACATAAATGTTGCCACATAAACAGATCAAGGCATATACTGTGTTTCACTGGCACATGTGATAAAACTTTTTTTTTATTTATGTGAGGCATTGAATGTTGCCATATATATGTTGGAAACAGCTTTGAGTCTGGTCCCCTCCCCTGGGTGAGAAAAGTGATATACAAATGAAGTAAATAAATCAATAAATAATAAATAAACATCAGGATGGTTACACAGTTCCTACCATTGACTTTAGAGGACCACTGAGCTGCTCCAGCACAAAAGTTTGCAAATTTTTAACCTGCATGTCCAGTTCTGTCAAACACACCCTTATTGTTCGGTGGTTCACAAGACCTGTTCAGATAAACATATAATCGTGGTGACCCTAAAAACTGGGGCACTGGGAAAGGATGTCTTCAGTCATGGAGCACATCACAAAGAGGCCCCTTGGGTTTCTCAGAGTTGCTAAGCCATGCTAGTTTAGGAATTCAGGAAATTTTAGAATAAAAAGTAATGTTTCTAAGTTCTGGCAAGAGAACAGGCGACTGGCAGCACAGCGTGCTTAAATCTGCCCCTCTGAAACATGGCTCCGACTAGGCTTTGACTAGGGCAAGCCCAAGGTATTCTGCTGCCCAAGTCAAATGTTTCCTTCTCACTTGCCTCCCAAAGGGCACTGTGTGAAAAATTAGCTATTCTCACCTATAGCAGAAAATTCCACCCATTCTTCATGGTGGTATTAAAATACAATAATAAGTGAAAGGGCAGAATGATCTCCTGGCTCTTGCTGAATGCTAAAATCTGTCTTACGTTTAGGTTCTGAGAACCAGAGCAGTGTAATGCTTTTGGACTGACGACTCAGGAGCCCTGCTTGGCCATGGGAAATCCACTGGGTGACCTTGGATAAGTCAGGCTTTCTCAGCTTCAGAAGAAGGCAGTAGAGAACCTCCTGTGAATAAACATGCCCAGAAATCCCTAGAATGTGGCCGTCATGTGTGGAAAACAACTTGAAGGCACACAGGTCCTTGCCCAATGGTTGGGCTGGCCCTTTTCAATGACAAAACTATTGTGGTGCCTCTTCCCAATGTGCTAAGACAGGTGAAATTCCATGTCCTTTGGCTTCCACTTCTTTTCAATAGCTGTTAACCGGATTGGCTTTAATTGTTGTTTTACTTCCACAATTCTTTTAGTTTCAGGAATTGTATTGGGGAACTAAATCCAATTGTTTGTGCCAATCAACATACACCTCTTGCATCCATGGGGCATGTTAAGTCACCACTTTATATAAGTCCCAATTGATAAAATGAATCAACTATAGTTGGGACTAACAATTGGATTTAAGCCCAAAGTACAACATTATTATTTTTACAAGATTAAAGCAGAAAGAGTTAAAGTAGCGCACAAAGCCTCAAATATTAAAAAGCACGAGGAGGAGGAGAATCGGAACAGAGGATAGCATTTGTATGCTGACCCATAACATCCTCCAAATGGTTTGCAATAGATAAACAACCTGTTTAATTATAAAACGAAACACCAGACCGCAAAGTGAAAAGCAGCATAAATACAAAACCAAAAAGCTTCACAACAACCCCAGAATGCTTGTTAAAATGTGCAGGCCCAGAATGCTCAAGGGGCCGGGATGCATACAAAGCTTTTTGCTGCTAGTTATTGATTGGACCTATAATTTGCTTTTCTCCCAGACTGGATCCCCGTCTACATTGCCATATTTTGCAGTGTCATAATGCAGGTGAACTGCATTGAACTGCATTATATGGCAGCGTAGAGGGGGCCTGGGGCTGTTGAATTATTTTAAGATGTTTCCAACTTGTGGCAAGTCAAAGACGCATCACAGGGTTTTCTGAAGCTAAAAGTGTGTGACTTGCCCAATTTATTTATTTATTTATTTATTTATTTATTTATTTACATCATTTATATTCCGCCCTTCTCGGAGCTCAGGGCGGATCACAATGCACATAAACAGGTAAACATTCAATGCCCTTTGACATACAAACAGGTGTAGACAAGACACTCAGAGGCAATTTAACATCTCAGCTTCTGGCCACCAAGGGGAGCTGTCGCACTCCTTCACTGCACACTTCCTGGAGATTTATGGCCTCCCCACAACATGGTACCTAAATTTCCTACTTGACAGATGCAACTGTCACAATTGGTTGAGCGCTCACCCCGACCTGGGCAGGCCTCGAACTCATGACCTTCTGGTCAGTAGAGATCTTATAATTGAAGATAAAGAATGCTGGTGCCCCACCAAACTACAACTCCCAGGATTCCATAAGATTGATCAATAGAAGTTAGAGTGGTTTAAAATTGCGCCTGTAGTCCAACATTCAAGCCATTATATCACACTGACTCTAATGCTATGGTGAGATTTTCTTGGCAAGATTTGCTTCAAGGTTTGCCATTGTCTCCCCTTAGGCTGAGAGAGTGTGACTTGCCCAGGGTCACCCGGGGGTTTCCAGGGCTGAGAGGGGATTCCAGCACCTTGATTCAATATGCAAACTATTACACCATGTTGGCTATCATGGATGAAATCTAAAGGGAACTTTTCTTTCTCTTTTGCTCAAACTGTATTATTTACTGATGGCGATACCTGTAGCACCCCAGTTCTCCTTTGTGCCTGCTGGGGAAGGGGCTACACCTGGGGTACCATTGGCATTGGGGCCTGCACAGGCAGAGAGAGACTCTGAAGACGATTTGGAAGGTTTGCCAGAGGGAATGTTTTCCCCGCCTGGGCCTCTTTCGCCTGCTGAGAGCTTAGCGTGGGACCCAGGCTGGGATGAGGATCCCGCGGAGGAAGATAACCAGGTGCAAACGGGAGGAAGCGGATCGGATAGTTATGAACACCCAGGTGGGAGAGATTCCCAGGAGTTAGCGGGCGAAGATATGGAGGCTAGCGGCTGGGAAAGTGCGAGGGAGACTGTTTCCCAGGAAGATAGCGATAGCGGAGATGAGATGCGAGGTCGTTCCTTCAACAGGCGTAGGGACATAGAGACGGGCAGGAGGAGCTGGCATCTATCCCTAGATAGACACCGGTCGGTGAGTAGAGACTGGAGACGCCGGCGCCTAGATCGTCGGGGTCCTCTGCCGAAGGATTAAGTACGGGTCCGTGGAACGGATCCGCAGTGCTCGCCACGTCTGATCTGAAGGGCGTGTTAGCGAAGTGAACACGGGAGCCAAGCCTGGCTCGCAGCTTACCAAGTCCTTGCCTTGTATCCTGACTCTTGCCTTGTTTCCTGATCCGCAGTTGCGGAAGCCTTTGCCAAGCCTTTGCCAAGCCTTTGCCAAGCCATTGCCAAGCCTTTGTCAAGCCTTGTTACTTTCGGATTACTTTGCTGAGCTTTTCTACGTTGGGACTTATGTTTTGGAAATATTACTCACTCTGATGGACTGCAACCTTGATTGGTGCTTATAGCTTGATGAACTATCTTTTACCTTATTCCTTTGAACTGTTCTATACTCAATAAAACTAGTTAGCCTTTATCTCGTCTCCGTGTGTGTGATTAAGGGGCCCGCCAAGTCCGTGCTCGTGACAATACCTCATTAATTAGAATACTTGTGAACACTCGATGATAATCATGAGAGGACAGGGATTGTCATGGCACAACAAAAGAAAGAAATCTTAGCTGCTAATACTTTCGTAAGGACATACACTTCTCTAACTTCAATCTCAAATGGATCTCCACTGGCATATAATCCAGTTTCTGAATCCAGATTATCTGCTTTGAAATGTTTAAAACCAATGCTACTGCAAAGATAACCACCTGAAGCCTAACCCTGCCAAGACAGGGTTAGACAGGCTTTCCATCTACGCAACCGTGAAGCCAACAGGAAATTGAAAGTCACCTGGCAAGGTCAATATATTTATTTATTTATTTATTTACATCATTTCTACCCCGCTCTTCTCAACCCCCGAGGGGGGACTCAGAGCGGCCTAACAAAAGGCAACAATTCGATGCCAATACACAATATAAATACAATATAAAACCATAGACATTCAGAATTAAAATACAATTAGCATTGACACATAATACACATACACTTAAGTTAAAAATAGAGTTCCGTCCACCACATAAACATTGAGCCATAACCATCAACTTACCAATTCCAATTCCAATCCAAAGTGCTGCATTGTGCTAATGTGCAAAAGCCTGGTCCCAGAGCCACGATTTCACTTTTTTCCTGAATTCCAGGAGGGATGGGGTTGATCGTATGTCGCTTGGAAGCGCATTCCACAGACGGGGAGCCACCACCGAGAAGGCCCTCCAACCGCATTTGAGAAGTTGGCGGGAGCGAGAGCAGGGCCTCCCCGGCTGATCTTAAATTACGAGGTGGGACATGGCGGCAGATACGTTCGGACAAGTAAGCTGGGCCAGAATCGTATAGAGCTTTGAAGGTCAAAACCAGCACTTTGAATTGAGCTCAGAAGTGCACAGGCAGCCAGTGGAGCTGACACAACAGGGGGGTGGTATGCTCCCTGAATGTAGCTCCGGTTAACAATCTGGCTGCCGCCCGTTGGACTAGCTGCAATTTCCAAACTGTCTTCAAAGGCAGCCCCATGTAGAGTGCGTTGCAGTAATCTATTCGGGATGTGACCAGAGCGTGGACGACCGTAGCCAGATCAGACTTCCCAAGAGCTTGAACACTGCTTCCATCCTAAATATCTCAGTGTCACCTTAGATCGAACAGTAGCACACAGGAAGCACTGCTTGAACACCAAGCACAAAGTAGCTGCATGCAATAACACCCTGTGAAAACTTACTGGCAGCACATGGGGTGCAGACCCAAAATTAATAAGAACATCAGCTCTGGCCAGGCATGTAGCCAGGGGGGCTAAGGGCTTCAGCCCCCCGAAATTCTCAGGGTGGTCCGCGAAAAGGCCTTACTGGTACCTATCGACGACCAGACAAAGGTCTTTTTCTGTGGCGGCACCGGTGCTCTGGAACGCCCTCCTGGACAATGTTCGGGCCATCTCTGAATTGGCCCCGTTCCGGAGGGCGTGCAAGACGGCCCTTTTCGGCTTAGCCTTCAACTGGCCTTGTCTTAACTGCCGAGTTTGGCATAAGTCTGGAAACGCAAAACGGGTGAACATAGCATTGAACAAAACATGTAGAATAATCACAGGATGTCTTAAACCTACACCTACTGATAAACTCTACAAGCTAGCGGGCATTTCCGTGCCTGATGTGCGACGGGAAGTTGCTGCTAAATGTGAGAGAAATAAGGTTGAGCACTGTGAAAACCTTCCACTACATGGCTCCTCTTCTTAGTAGACTCAAATCATGGGAAAGCTTCATGAGAACCGGACCACCACTCCTCTTGGCGTTCCCCCAGAAACGGCAAGGGTCTCCCTCTGGGCAGCTACACCCGGAAATCCCAACTGGATCCTACCCCCCCCCCCACGTGAGAGAGGGTCTTCCTCCAGAATGGGCAAATCAAGAATGGGCCACTTGGAAGTCCCTGAACAGACTCAGAAGCGGAGTGGGCAGATCAAAAGACAACCTGGCAAAATGGCACAACTACCTGAAAGAATCCCACACCTTGTGTGACTGTGGAGCAGAACACACAACTCCTCATCTGTATGCTTGTCCACTGTGCCCTGCCTCATGTGCAGAGGAGGAATTGGAGGCTACAGACAATGCCAATGCTGTTGTCCTTTTCAGTCAAAAGCTATTTAGCCGCCTGAGCGCCTTCTATTTTTATCAGTTTTATACTAATTTATGCAATGCTTTTGATATGACATAAATAAATCTGCTTTGAACTGGATTATATGAGTCTACACCGGATTCTGAATTGGATTACATGGCAGTGTAGATGGGGCCTCAGTAACCAGACAGTATGAGGGAAGGGAAGTGGGAGCAAAAAGGCCTTATCCGCAGTTCACTATAGCTCAGTCCATACTGCACAGGAGTGCTGGTGCTCTATATCATATCCTTCCTATATCATAAAGTAGAGGCTGCTTTTTCAGACCGCACTTAGAATAACATGTTCATTTCTGGGTACCACATTTCCAGAATAATAATAACAATAATAATCACACCAGGCTGGCTAAGTGTCAGCTGCATAAGATCTCTCTGACCAATAGGTCATGAGTTCGAGGCCTGCCTGGGTCGAGGTGGGTGCTCGACCTTTAAGTGTAGCCTGCTGCCGACCTTTGCAGCCCGAAAGACAGTTGCATCTGTTAAGTAGGAGATAAAGGTACCACATTAAGTGGGGAGGCAAATTTTGACTGAATTATGAGGCCATTAAAGAACTCCAGAAACGCTGAGGAATGCGGAAGGAACAACAAGGGATGCTAGAACGCTGAGAGATGAGGAGTGCATCAGCTCCCCCTGGTGGCCAGAGTTTGCCTCTGTTCGTCTATGCCAGGGCTGTCCAACTGGCGGCCCGCGGGCCATATATGGCTCCCAGCCCCTTCCCTGCGGCCCCCTACCCTCCTGCAAGATATCTGCTTTTTAAGATTTTTTTTAAAAAAATTAAATTTATTATTATTATTATTATTATTATTATTATAATTTTTCGTGGTGGGGATTTAAGTTGGGGCTGCTGAGGGAAGTAGCAAGGAAGGGTGTAATCCAAGGTGAAAGGATTACACCCTCCCTTGCTACTTCCCCTTTAAATCCCAGTGTTTACATTATTCCCGGCTTCAACTTTCCTGGCGACCCAGGTCATCCCCGCCGCTTTTTTACTCTTCCGGGAGGCGCAGCGGGATCTATCTGCATTTGCCATCCGCTTGGGAGAACCAGCAACCCGGGCTTCTCTCCAGCTCCCTCCTGCTCCTGCTTCCTCCCACCCATCCATCCATCCGCCCTTTCGTCCTCCCTCCCTCCCCCCTTATGTTAATATTAAATATATGGAATTGTTTAATTATGCCCCCCATGTGTTGCATTCCCTCCCTCCCCCCTTATGTTAATATTAAATATATGGAATTGGAGCCCGGGGAGGGGGCGGAGCCGGGGGAGGGGTGGGTGCGGGGGCGGAGCCGGGGGCGGAAGCAGACCCTTAGGCCCCCCAGGTGATCACTGACCAGAACTCAGGCCCCCGGTCCGGTAGAAGTTGGACAGCCCTGGTTTATGTGTGTGTATTGTGGAAAATGGCAGGGATTGTCTGCTAAGTATGTGAACCTGTAATCCGCTCTGAGTCCCCTTCGGGGTGAGAAGAGCGGAGTATAAATAAAGTGTATTATTATTATTATTATAAACTTTATTTATACCCCGCCCCATCTCTCTCCCCAATGGGGACTCAGGGCGGCTCACACGAGGCCAACCCCACACAACAAATTTCAATTTTAAAAAATCAAAACACCAGCAATGAACACAAAAAAATATATACATGCATATATATATATATATATATATATATATATATATATACATACACACACACACACACACACACACACATACAACTAGATATCTAAAATCACAAAGACAGGGCAGGCTGCAAGCACATATATAAAATGTTAAAACTCAGGGTGGGAAGAACATGAACAAGCTGGGACATGTCGAGGAGAAAGGCAACCAAGATGGAAACCCTATAAACACCAGCTTAGGCAGCTAAATAAGTTTGTGGACACTAAGCCCTATGATGAGCAGCTTAGGGAACTGAGCGTATTTAGCCGTGAGAAAAGGTGAAAGTTGATACAAATGCCATATTTAAATCCACGCAGAGATATGACGCAGGAGATGGAAGCAGCTTCCTTTTTGCTGCCCAAGGGACTAGCATGTGAAGTGATGGGTTCAAACTACAAGAAAGTGCATATTCTACCTAAACATTAGGAAAAAATTCCTGATAGTAAAAGTTGTTGAATAGTGAGAAAGAAACCACCAGAAAGTGATGAACTCCCCTCCTTCTGACTCTTTAAATGGAGGTTGACCAGTCGTGATACAGAAATGATTTAGTTGCATATTCCTGTACAGTAGGGGCTCGACTAGATGACCTCTGGGGATCACAATTAGGTCTATGATTATAAAAAGCCAAAACGTGCAGCTACTCTGCATTTCTGCTTCAGTCAAGCCATGCAATACACAGAAGTTCAACCCAGAGATCTCCCTCACACTTGGAACTTACTACAGCTTACCCCATGCCTAGGGATTTCCTTCTGATAAGATTAATGGGACTACCTCTACACAGGGTCGGTCCTTCCGATTCCGCCACCTACGCAGCCGCGTAGGGCGTCCACCGGCTGAGAGGGGCATCACCAGCTCGGAGGGGTGCCGCCGTGCCGCGCGCCCCGCCGCCGCTGAACTGCCCTGCGCCGCCGCCACACCGGGTGTGCCGGGCGCGCTGGGCACACCTCCACAGCCGGCCCCACTGGCCGCACACGCGCAGAAGCACCCCAAAAGCGCTGCAGCGCATGTAGACGTTTCTGCGCATGCGCGAACGTCCGCGCACGGGCACTGCCTCCCGAACGTGCCTGCCGCTTTGGAGCCAGCGCACATGCGCAAAACCTGCGTGCATGCGCGATGGCTCCAAAGCGGCAAGCGCGCTTGGAAGCCAGTGCGCGTGCGCGTTTGTTCACGCACGCGCAGAAATCTCCATGCAGCGGTGGCGGCGTTGGTGGCGCGGAGGCGGCGAATGATGCGGCGGCAGGGGGGGTGACAAAATTTTCTTTGCGTACCCCCCCAGATTAGGTTAGACCGCCCCTGCCTCTACAGCCTTACCTAGAGCAGTGTTTCCCAACCGGTGTGCCGCGAGCGATCATCAGGTGTGCCGTGGGAAAACCTCCAATATACCCTTTCTTCCCCCTCCTGCCGAACTCCTGCTGCTGCTGCTTGCGGGGGGAGTAGGAGGAGAAAGGGCCGGGTAGCGGCGACGAAGAAGGGGCCGGGCCCCCGCCTCCTTTGGCCGTTTCCCCTCCCCGCTTGCCAGCCAGCCTCCAATCGAGGGAGGAGGGAAGGGTGACGTCACTCAGGCCCCGCCCCCTTCCCAGCGGTCGCCATTTGAGGAGGAGGAAAGGCTGGCAGAGAGGCTGAGGTGAGCAGAGGGAGGGTCGGCAAGGGGTGGAGTGTCCCCCTCCCCATGAGGAAGAGGCCCGCCCATCATTACTTGAGTCCACAGTGCTCTCTGGATGTAGGTGAACTTCAACTCCCAAACGTCAAGGTCTATTTCCCCCAAAATCCATGTGTGTTCATAGTTGGGCATATTGAGTATTCATGCCAAGTGTGGTCCAGATCCATCATTATTTGAGTCCACAGTGCTCTCTGGGTGTAGGTGTACAACCTCCAAACTCAAGGTCAATTCCCAAGCAAACCCTTTCAGTACTTTCTGTTGCTAATGAGAGTTCAATAGGCCAAGTTTGGTTCAAATCCATTGTTGCAAGAGTTCAGGATGCTCTTTGATTGTGTGTTAACTATACATCCCAGAAACTGTAACTCCCAAACGTCAAGATCTATTTCCCCTGAAGTCCATCTGTGTTCATATTTGCGCATATTGAGTATTCATGCCAAGTTTGGTCCTGATCCAACATTGTTTCAGTCCACAGTGCTCTCTGGATATAGGTGAGCTACAACTCCAAAACTCAAGGTCAATGCCCACCAAACTCTTATAGCAATTTCTCTTGGTTATGGGAGTTGTGTGGGAAGTTTGTGTCTTTCTGCCATTCCTGCCAGGATATCTATGTTGTGTCCATCGAAACAGGCCCAGGTTTCACACTGAGTGAATAAATACATTTAGAAACATATTAACTATATGTATGACTGTGTTAGAGTGTCATTTTGTGTCATTTTGGTTGGTGGTGTGCCACGGGATTGTGTGAATGTAAAAAGTGTGCCGCGGCTCAAAAAAGGTTGAAAAACACTGACCTAGAGAACATAGACTATTGATCCATGTAATCTACTAGTGTCTATATCAGGAGCAGGCTTGGGTTTGCCAGAGTGAAAAGCGACTCCTTTGTCACTAAAGGTTGTGTGGATGAGGGGATGTCAGCAGGGGTTGCTTGTGACCTGGTTGTGAGACAAGCAGTGCCTACTGAAATTCCCTTTGCCATTAGAAGCACAGGGACCATTGTCAGTCTTGCAATGTTCCCTTTGGCAACGGGTGGGTAACACATAGCCGACAGGCTGTGCACATGCATGTAGGCTATATTTGTGCCAACCTGTGATCTTCTTCTAGCCATGTCTGCCACAACCACACGGTTGGAAAACAGCAATGGCACCACAGAACGCCTTCTCCTTGCCATTAGTGCCCGCTCTGGAAAGGAATTAGACAATCTGCCCTCTACAGACGAGGATGCTATGGGGAGAATGGGCACTCGGGCACTTTCTTGCACCACAGAGGATCACGGAACTGTCCCTGCAAATTAGGTGGAAACTTGGTGTAGCTGTTGCCTTGGATGTAGCTGCTGAAATCCAGTCGAGGTCGTGGGAACTCAATGGCTGATGTGCATCCAGGTCAGCTGCCACATACCCGACGTAACCAGCAGGAATGGCAAGAGTTACATAATGTCTTTTGATTGCTACTGCTTGGAGGCATCTGCCTTGAAGCACCTCAGGGTCAACTGCTTGTCCATTTAGCCCAGTGCCATTTGCTTTGACTGGCAACAGTTTCACAGAGTATCAGGCGGGGAGAGACTCTTCCCACCATCTGCTACCTGCTCTTTTTCGTTAACCATGTTCAGGAATCCGTTCAGGATTTTATGCTGCCGATTTTTTTGTGTTTAATTCACTCAGTATCCATATACCTTAGCTTGGTCCAAGACCGCTAACAAGATACATCATTTTAAAAACATCCGAAGTAACAATCTGGAGAATAAGGGAATGGGAAATAAACAGAACTATAAATACCACAGAGGTGGAAGGTTTGCATGCTGGTTGAATCGGTGGTGCTGCAATGCCCCTTATACTATTATCCCTGCTCATTTGGCATCCTGTCTGGGGTCAATGGTAGTGGAGTCCCACACAGTGGTTTCCAACCTTTGGGCCTCCAGGTGGTTTGGACTTCAGCTCCCATAGTTCCTAACAGCTGGTAAGCTGGCTGGGATTTCTGGGAGTTGAAGTCCAAAACACCTGGAGGCCCTAAGATTGAGAACCACTATTTTAAAGGTTATGGGTTCTTTTCCTCTGTAAATCTAACAGTACAAGGACTTCCCAAACAGGAGTATCCAATTACCATAGGAGTCAGCATCGTGAGTGCTGGACTACGGCTCTGCCACACAAACTCGCTGCGTGAACATGTATTTATTTATTTACTCTCTCTCTCTCTCTCTCTCTCTCTCTCTCTCTCTCTATATATATATATATATATATATATAGAACACAGCTGCGCTGGGCAGGGCACGAGGTCTCTAGGATGGAGGACCACCACCTCCCAAAGATACTACTCTACGGTGAACTCGCCACGGCTCAGCGCAAGAGAGGCTCCCCAAAAAAGAGATATAAGGTCTCCCTGAAACAACATCTCAGGCTCAGCCAGATTGATCACCAACAATGGTCCACCCTGGCCTCACATCGGGAGGTATGGAGATGCACTATCCACAATGCTGCAGCCTCTTTCAAGAAGACACGCCAAACAGGTCCCGAAGAGAAGCGACAACGCAGAAAGAACCGCAACTTGGAAACAACATCACCCAAGGAGACTTTCTGCTGTGCTTTCTGCAACCGGACTTGCCTATCTCAGGTTGGCCTTTTTAGTCATCAATGCGCTTGTAAAAAGCGTGGGATGAGTCCTTCCTAAGAATATTTGTTCGCGAAGTAATGCCGAGATATCACCTTTCTCACCCCAAGGGTGGGACTCAATGACAATATCTTAATGGCAAAAATTCAACGCTATATACATTCAGAGAGAAAAATTGTAATAACGAAACACTAACATATAACTATAAATTAAGATCATTAAAACCATTAAACAACATTTAAGCGTTAAAACAAAGTATTAAAAACCTACTAGTATAAATATTAAAATCACACGATCCAAAAATTGTACACCGCAGCCATTTATTTATTTATTTATTTATTTATTTATTTATAAATTCGATTTGGTAGACCGCTCTCTCTGGAGCCCAGAGCGGTTTACAGCATAAAATCAATAAAACATCAATAAACAGATAAAAGACGTATACCCAAAAGCCCCCCCCCCAAATGATCCCAGCAAGTAATAATACGCAGAGGCAATACATGGCAGGACGGTATGTTGGCAGCTGGCAACTAAGGAGGCATCAGTTGGGACCAAATGCCTGCCTATATAGCCAAGTCTTCACAGACTTGCGGAAGGCCAACAAACCCCGTAGTGCTCGTATCTCCTCCGGCAGAGAATTCCAGAGGGTCGGAGCAGCCACTGTAAATGCTCTCTGCCGGGTGCTCGACAGCCTACAGATCTTAATACTAGGGACCTCTAGTAGATTAAGCCCCTCTGAGCGCAGTGATCTTCTGGGTTTGTATGGGGTAAGACGCTCCCTCAAGTACACTGGCCCCAAACCATATAAGGCCTTGAAAGTTAGAACTAACACCTTGAAGGAGACCCGAATTCGATGGGAAGCCAGTGCAGTGCACGCAGGAGTGGGGTCACATGCGCAGATCTTGGGGCTCCCGACAGCAGGCGCTGCTGCGTTCTGCACCAGCTTAAGTTTCCGGATCACCGACAAGGGTAGGCCAATGTACAGCGCATTACAGTAATCAAGCCTCGAGATGACCGTGGCTTGGATCACCGTGGCCAGGTCGCAGCGGGAGAGGTAAGGAGCCAGACGCGTTTCGCCTGCCGCAGATGGTAGAACGCTGTCTTGCAAGCGCAGGCAATCTGCGCTTCCATCGACAGTTGGGTGTCTAGCTGGACCCCAAGGCTCTTAACCAGGGGCTGTGGGTGAAGTGCCACACCATCAAACGTCGGCAACTGGGTCTCTACCCCCCGGGCGGCCCAGCCACAAGATCTCCGTCTTCGCGGGTTCACCTTCAACTTACTGGCTCGCAGCCATCCACCACGGCTTCTAGGCAGAGATGGAAATTATCGGGTACAGATTCCGCCCCGGGGTCCACCCTCAGAATGATCTGGGTGTCATCAGCGTACTGGTGACATTCCAGCCCAAAACTCCGTACCAATTGGGCGAGTGGTCGCATGTAGATGTTAAATAACAGCGGGGGAGAGAATGGCCCCCTGAGGGACCCCACAATGTAGGGGGAGCCTCGGGAGGCCACCCTCCCCACTTCACTCGCTGCAGGCGGTTTTGGAGGAAGGAGGACAGCCAGTTGAGGGCTGTCCCCCCTCACCCCCCCCGCCACCGCCAGGCGGTGTGTCAAAAGTTGGTAATCGACAGTATCAAACGCTGCCGTGAGGTCCAATAACACGAGCAGCGCCGATCCGCCTCGATCAAGTTGGCAACGGAGTAGGTCTGTGATGGAGACCAGGACGGTCTCTGTCCCATGGCCTGAACGGAAGCCGGACTGGAAGGGGTCAAGCCAGGTTGCATCATCCAGGAATGTCTGCAGCTGGTCCATTGCTGCCCTCTCAATTACCTTGCCCAGGTACGGTAAATTGGACACTGGGCGGTAATGGAGGGGAGCCGCAGGATCTAACCCGGGCTTCTTCAGCAATGGACTAACCACCGCCTCTTTTATCTCCTCAGGAAAAGCTCCTTGCACATGGGGAGCAGTTGACTATATTCAACAGAGGGCCTCGTAACCCCTCCAAGCAAGCTCGAAACAGCATGGAGGGGCACGGGTCGAGGGAGTAGGTGGTTGGTCGAAGAGCTGCGACAATCTTGTCACCATCCACAGCGTCCAGTGGCCGAACCCACGGAGTCTCAAGCTCCTGTACTGTATCACCCGTGGCAGGGAGGTCCCGGCGGAGCGTCGCAATCTTGTCTGCGAAATGATTCTGGAAAGCCTCGGCGGAAAGGGCCTGATCATCATTTTTTGGGATGGTAGGGACCATCGTCAACTGCCGAATTATCCTGAACAATTGGGCCGGGCGTGAATCTGCAGACGCTATCAAGGAGGCATAATGAAAATTTTTCGCCTCCTTGACCGCATGCTCATAAGCCTCACTAAAGAGCTTATAAGCTGATTGCGAAGGCCCGTCACGGAGCTTCCTCCACATGCGCTCCAGCCGTCTCTTCTCCCCGCTTCATGGTTCTAAGATCTTTGGTGAACCATGGAGAGCAACGCTGCGGGGTTTGAGAGGGCGCTTAGGGGCAATCTCGTCGAGAGCCGTGGATAACTTACAGTTCCAGGTGGTGACTAGCTCATCAAGCGAGACACTGAAAGGCACCACATCCCTCAGGGCATTCAGGAACCTGGTTGGTTCCATAAGTCCCTTCGGGCGAACCCAAATTGGTTCAGCACCCTTGCCGGGGGGTGGTGGCGACTCGACCCGGACTCTTAGAGCACAGTGATCCGACCATGGCACCTCGGTTACAGAGGTGACGGACACTTGGACACCTGCAGAGAAGATCAGATCGAGAGTGTGTCCAGCCCGATGTGTGGGGCCCGAGTTTAAGAGGGAGAGGCCCAGTGCCGCCATGGTCGACACAAGGTCCCCCGCTGCAGATGGAAGGGAGGCTGTGTCGGCGTGGACATTGAAGTCCCCAGAACTATAAGTCTGGGGAACCTCAATGCCCACTCAGCCACAGTCTCCAGCAGCAGGGAGAGACTCCTCGCTGGTGCGCTAGGTGCTCGGTACACCAGCAAGAAGGCTACACTCTCCGGGGCTCCCCACATCAGGCCGACACTTTCAATCCCGTCTGTTTCCAGTGCAGGGACCGCTCTAAGATGTAACAGGTCACGGGAGAGGATAGCCACTCCCCCACCCCGCCTCTGCATAGTCTGCTGAGTAACAACATAATCAGGGTATGCTAGCTCGTGCAGGCAGGTTTCATCGCCATCGTTGATCCAGGTTTCGGTTATGCAGCAGAGATCCACTCGCTGCTCTAAAAAGAAATCCTTGAGAGTAGCAGTTTTGTTCCTAACAGAGCGTGCGTTAACTAACACCAGAGAGGAAGGGGAGGAAATTGGAAGCCTGTCACCAGCGTACTTCGGGATAGGACGCAGGTCAGAGGTACATCGAGTCTCACAGCAACTCAGCGTACCTCTCGCTTTTGGCCTGCGCCTAATGCTGTATTTCCCCATCCCAGAGATCACTGCAATGGGGGCTTCTACTGTGTCAGTAGAAGGTCTTGCGGGCTTAATTTGCGGCACACCCCCCGAAAAGGGAGATCAGGGGGGGCCGATAAACCACTAGAGCTTGGCGCACATGGCGCACGTGGTTGATTTGCAGCTTTCACATTTCCTCTGGCCAAAAAGGCCGCCCCCCAAAAGGTCCTGGACTTATAGCCCTGTTTCTGTCTGTGAGGACCTTGCTGGCTCTTTCTTAACGGTTTAGCATCCGTTGTGGTAAGTCTTAGGCCCTCCTTAGGCTTATCGTTGTTGGTTGATGGTGGGGCTGCCAAGCCACCATCAGAGATTCTCTCAGGGACTGAGTGGTCCAGCGCGAGAGAATCAGACATCGGCCTTAGTCCTAGTGAGTTCTGGTTGGGATAGGCTGGAATGGATCTCCCTCCACTGCCTTCAATCCCCTCTGGTGGAGAGGGGTTAGATGCATTTTGGGCCCCATCAGACTCCAGGTCCTGGGGTGGTCTGCCCGGTGGGTTGGGAGTGGCAGCAGTTCAGGTCCTAGGGGGCGGTTGTAATAGACAGACCACCCTGGGGGATCAGTAGGCGGGTCGTCCCGGGGGGCAGTCAGCAAAGGGCAAATGAGTCACCTCTGCCTGCCTACCCATCAAGATGTCCTGGGGGTGGTCAACAAGGGGCAAACTGGTCTCCTCTGCCAGCCTACCCTTCAAGTGCTCAGCAGGGGGTAAGTCTTTGGATTCGCAGCAGGCAGAAGGAGAGTCACTGCTGATCGGCTTGCCTTGCTTTGGAGGAGGAGCTGGGTGATGTTGAGGCTTCCGTCGAGCCCGCCTCTGGCTCCGCCTCAGGCTCCGCCTCTGGCCGCACCTCCGCTTGCTCCACTTGCTCTTACTCCCTGCCCCACACCTAGGCGCCAGGGGGGAGGACGGGTGGAATCGAGGGATTACAACAACCGGCTCCACGTCCGTGAGAGCCGGTGTGGCCTGTTGGCTTGGGCTGCTGAGAGCCAGAGGGGGAGGCGTTAGCTGGGGTAGCACTCTCTTCCGCACACGCCTCTGGTCACGCCTCTGGCCACGCCCGGACCCGCCTCCGCTTGCTCCGACCCCTGGCTCCTGTCCAGGGGCTGGGGAAGGAGGCGGAAGAAGATGCTCCGCCATTACGGCGTCCTGTGTTGTGGCCGCCATCTTGATCGGGCTCACCAACACCCCCCGAGCCGGTAATAAGCATGCCCGACGCCGGGCCGTCAGCCGGGGCCTTGGCCAGAACCGCGGTGGTATCCAGCAGCTCCAATGATCCAGGCGCCTCTGCTGCATGTTCCGATGGCTCCATCGTGGAGGGCGAGGAATGGGAGGACCATGGGCATCCCCCTAAGTCCGCAAACGGGCAATCGTCGCCCCCGGAGCAGAGCGTCGCTGGCTTGGTTTGGGGCCAGTCGGCTCACCAACCTCCCTGGATCCAGATCTGGATAAGTCGCCCTCCGACGCTCTCACTTTCCCCAACCCAAGCCACCGTCAGTTTGTGCAAGAGACAGCCGCCGATAGTCCAGGGGGAATAGGCAGAGAGCATGGTCCCCAGTCTCTGGAGTTGGGAAGACACCAGCTGGTATTGTAATTTAATTGCACCCAAGGAGGGGTGAGCATTGCCCTCCGAGGCTCTGCCATTGTGTAGTCCCAATAAGGCCTTATCACCGGAAGCCGATGGCATGGAGCACCATGTATTCCTTCGCAAGCCCCAGCTGAGGCGTTGGGTATTTCGTCGCTCTGTGTCATCTCTAGGGGGACCTGCTACAGCAGCTCCCTGCTGGAGGTCGAACCCCTCAGGCGGGGAGGTCAGATTTCCCAAATCCAGGGTTGAAGAAGACCCCGAAGGCCCCAATACAGGCGGCCTTGGACGGAGCTCCTCCGAGGCACCTCCGAACGCAGCCGCCATCTTAGCTTCCCTTCAGAAATGTCTGATTGTCATTGCACATATTTCCTAATTATTCTTTGCACTGTATTATTTTACTGGCCAAAGGCTTGGTCCCACAACCACGTCTTTGCTTTCAAGTCACATTCTCTCAGCCTCAAGGAAAAGACATGCCCCTCCCCTGAAAAAAAAATCCAAGAAATTCCCATGATAGGTTCACCTTTGGGTCAGTGTGAGTCAGAAACAACCTGCAGGTACACAACGATAGCAGTGGAATACATGTCCTCTTCCACTGAGTTACGCTCTTTCCCCATTTCTTCTGGACCAGAGAGTAGGTACGTATATATTTTGGTGAGGAGCAATCATAATGGGAAGCTGCCTTGTACTGGGTCAGATCATTCATCCATCTAATGCAGCACTTCACTTATTCTGAGTGGTTGTAATTCTGTACTTTCTCTTTTTCCAACTCTTGCCACTTGGGAATCTTGACCCAAAGACCCACCGCTCCTATGTTTCTATTTATATGCTTTGCAGGCTGACTTCAAAGACCTTTTCATACGGTAGGGTATATTTTTAATCCTATATAGCGAAATTTTAAA
The DNA here is from genome assembly GCA_030556195.1 of Anolis apletophallus. Taxonomy (NCBI): domain Eukaryota; kingdom Metazoa; phylum Chordata; class Lepidosauria; order Squamata; family Anolidae; genus Anolis; species Anolis apletophallus. The sequence goes on from JARBWK010000001.1 coordinate 1,805,285, forward strand.
CCAAAATAACAATGTTCTCTTATACAGGTTCAGATTTCCTTATCCTGAAATGCAAACTTCTGTAGTTCAAACTTTTTTTTGCTACCAGCTGCCTATTTTTATCTTTGGAGGAAAGGGGTTGTTGGTTACATGCCCAGCACTTGCTGAGTTTTTCCTAACGTCATCCTGGTGGGAGAAAGATAATGAAAAATACTTTTCAGATATTTTTCTATAAGGGCAGAAAGTATGCTGACAGCCCTGATTTTTACAGGGGATTGTGTAAGTGGACATCTCCTCTCTCTCCCCCATGAGGGCTCCTGGAAGAAAAACCGAGTAGCCAATAGACATGGCACAAGCCAGGGGTCGGGAACCTTTTTGACTCAGAGAGCCATGAAAGCAAAATATTTGGAAATGTATTTCAGTGAGAGCCATATAATATATCTATATATATAAAGGAAGAGCCGTCATGTGAAGACTACCTCAAACAGAGAAATCTTGCAACACAGAAACACAAAACTTGCCAACAGAAATAGGCCTCAAGCAAGGTACGTTTGTAGCAAAGAAACTTTCCCCTCAAAACCTAAAAGGCCCCCCAAACAACGAGTAAAAATAAAACTACATTTCCCAGCATCCTCCGGGGCTGCCAAAGACTCTCCCAGCCTCTACATTCTGACAACATGATTGGCTGCCAATAAGGGCGGATTTGCATAACTCCTGCACTAGCCAGCCAACATGAACATTCCGACCCATAACAAACTGTCAGACTCCTAAATAGGGCACAGCAACGCATGCCGGGTACAGCTAGAATAATATTTTTTAAGACTGAATTCAACTAAATGTGAGTCTATACATACATACGATGAGAAAAGGATTCCCCCTTTGGCAGAATGACGGGACACTTCAGACCTGGCTCTGCAAAAGGCATGCTCAGGACTCTGGGAAGGAAGAGAAGAAGGAAGGAAGGGGGAAAGAAAGAAAGACAGAAGAAATAAAAGAGGGAGGGGGAGAGGAAGAAAGAAAAGAAGAACAAACTATGGAAAAGGAAGAAAAGAAAAGCAGGAGACAGACAAGGAGGGGAAAAGAAAGAAGGAAATGGGAAGGGAGGAAAGGAAAGGGTGGAGAAAAGAAAGGAAAGGGAGTGAGGAAAAAGTAAAATAATGAAGGGAAAAGAAGAAAAGAAAGAAGGGGAGAGGGAAGTAAAAAGAAAGGAAGGAAAGGAAGACTTGGGGAAAAAGAATAGAAGAGGAAGGAAGGAAGAGGGAGGGAGAATGGAGGAAAGAAGGAAGGGGAGAGAAGGTGGGTAAAGGAAGGAGAGAAGGAAAGGGTGAAGGGGAGAAAGGAAGAAAGGAAGAGGAAGGGAGGAAGAGGGAGAATGGAGGAAAGAAGGAAGGGGAGAGAGGGAAGGAAAAGGAAGGAGAGAAGGAGAAGGAAAGGGTGAAGGGGGAGAAAGGAGGAAGAGGAAGGAAGGAAGAGGGAGAATGGAGGAAAGAAGGAAGGGGAGAAAGGGAGGGAAAAGGAAGGAGAGCAGGAAAGAATGGAAGAGGAAAGAAAGAAGGAACGAAGAGGGAGGAAAAATAATGAAAGGAAGGGGAAGGAAGGGGGAGAAGGGCCAAGGCAGACCTTGATGTCGATGTTGGCGAGGCAGTCCCTCTGGAAGGCGTCGAAGAGGCCACAGCTCTTGAGCTGCCCGACGATGAGGGCAATGAGCTGGGCGTCCCCCGGGGGCAGCAAGGCCGGGTCTGCAGTGCCAGGGCTAGGCCCGCCTCCGCCACCTTCCCTGAGGCCCATGGCGGAGGACGAAGAGGAGGAAGAGGCGCCGCCACCGGGCTCTGCCACCCCCGGCGAAAAGGGCACAGGGCCCGAGAGCAGCAGGGGATGAGGAAGAGGCGGCGATGGGGGTGCAGAAGCAGCAGTCGCAGTGCATTTGTGCCACTCCTCCCTGCTGCATGCTGGGAAACCGAGGCCCAGGCTGCTATGGAGAGCCAGATGCAATCGTGAAAAGAGCCACACCTGGCTCCCGAGCCATAGGTTCCCTACCTCTGGCATAAGCCCTCCTTCCTCCCTATACCACATTCACTGTATATATTCAAACACAGGTATTCCAAATTGCAAAATATTTCTGGTCCCAAGCATTTTGGATATTTGAGCCTCAAGTCACTCAAATTTGAAAGGAAGATAAAACACTGAGCAGTCAAAGCAAAGCCTTAATGTTAGACCTGTGTTGAGAGGATTGTCTCTTGCGCCCATGGTGATGTCAAAAAGTGTGATATTCATTAGAGACATTTGTTAAAAATGTGTTGTTGTGTTTATTAGAGACATTAAAATAAAAAATGTTTATGGCTATCCCTTACTGTATGTTCCATGAAACATGACTTTGTTTAGCAAGGGGTGAAAGTGGGAACCGTTGGGGTCGACTGGTGATTGAATGCTTAATAAGATTCAGATGGAGTCTGTCAATAGTAGAGTTAGTTAGATGAAGAAGAGATAGGGATTAGTTAGATTGAGGACAGTTAATTAGGTTCAGCTAGGATTATGAGGAAATACTGAAAGAGTTAGTAGAGTCAATTAGGATTTGGGCGTGTTGAATAAGTAATCTTTAACTGCATGTTGATTAATTATTTTGGTATTATACAGCTGTGCTTCTGGGAACACGATGGTATTATTGTTGGTTGAATTCAGACACATGATGTCTGTGGTTGCAGCACTATTATTATTTATTTATTTAAAACTTTTATGTCCCGATCTTCTCACCTCCGTAGAGGGACTCAGACCGGCTTACAACAGGAATTCAAAACATCTTATAACAATACAAGATTAAAATACATATAGCACTAGTTCAAGGATGGTGGTAGTGTCTAACTATGGGAATATAGGATGAAAGTGAACCAGAAGGGTATCTAAAAGTACTTCACAAGTGATAATGATAGCAATAGGGCGTGTGGAGATTGCCGTATCTGGTGTCATAGTGGTGAAATAAGTAGAAGTCATCATAACTAAAAATCAGATTGACCTTACAGATGGGCAAAAAGCGAGGTCTCTGTGTCGTATCTTAATGACCAAGAAGGGTGTATGGATGCAGACAACGAAATTAATCTCTAACTATGTAGTATGGCTGCTAAAAAAAAGCCAATCTATCTATCATCTATCTATCATCTATTCGATTCTATGTATATAATAAAAGTCAGTGTTTTATGGAGGTGGAGGAGGGGGGAGGTGCAGAGGAATATGTGCCAGCTTTTCGATTGGTTGCCACTGTGGGATTATTTGCATAAAGAACTCTGATTGGCCAGAAAAACAGAATGCAACTGAATGCTTGAGTTAGCCAAATGACAGTTTTTTTCTGTTGGAAATAGAATGTTCATTTTCTGGGAGGTGCGGAGGTGCCAAGGAATATGTGACAGCGTTTCGATAGGTTGCCACCATGGGAATATTTGCATAAAGGAATCTGATTGGTCAGCCTCAGAACTCCAACATTCTATGACCCCAGACAGAAAGGATTGGTTGCCACTGAAATGGTATTTGCATAAAGGACTCCGATTGGCCATCCGCATTCCAACATTTTAAGGTGACTCAGAGGGAAAAGGAAAGGCCTCAGGCAGTCAGACACTGCGGCCCACAGCAGTGACGGATCAGGACCAAACTTGGCACACAGGGACCCAATGGCCCACTTCACAACGCGACCCTCACCCAATGACCAATACGGACCAAAATTAGCACACAGAGCCCCCTTGACCCACTCTACACCCTGGTGCTGTTTCAAGGAGGATGGACCACAGATGATGGGACTTGAAATACTTTCACTCACCTTCCGAGACTACTTAAACCCTCATCCACAGAATAATCAAGACCAAATGTGACACACAGAGCCCCCATGACCCACTCAACATCCTGGTGCTGTTTGGAGGGGGATGGACCATGGCCAATGGGACTTGCAGTGCCTTCACTAAGTTCCTGAGACCACTGCAAGCAACATACACATCTCATAGGAACCAACCTTGGCACACAATGACTTCCTCAAATAACCCGGGCACCGCCGGGTCCCCAAGCTAGTATGATTATAAGCTGCATCAACAGGACGATAGTGTCCACGTTTTTCATTTTCATTTTCATTTATTGGGATTTCTGCACCGCCGACCTTCCTCACAAGAGCCAATGGCACAGCGCCAGAGGGTTAAAAACATAAGCACATAAAACACAATTAAAACAATGCAATACAACTAAAACAATAGAGCAGCAGCGAATACAAACAGCCCAGTGGGTGGACACACGAGCTGCACCGAAGGCCTGCCCAAACAAATAGGTTTTGCAGGCCTTTCTGAATGGGAGTAGGTCCCTCAGGGCTCTGGCTTCGGCCGGGAGGGCGTTAAAGGGAGTATTAGTAACACTCTATTGTTCTGATTAGACCTCATCTGGAATATTGTATCTAGTTCTAGGCAAAAGTCAAGAAGGATATTGACAAGCTACAGAACATATGTCCAGAGAAGGGCAATCAAAATGATCAAAGTTCTGGAAGTCAAGCCATATGAGAACTGGATAAGAGAACTGTGTCTATAAAGCTTGAAGAAGAGGTTGAGAAGGGACATGATAGCCACGTTCCAATATGTAAAAGAATGTCATAATGAGGAGGGGGCTAGCTTGTTTTCTTCTGCTCCAAAAACGATAGAGCAATAGGTTCAAACTACAGGAAAAAAGATTCCACCTAAACTTTAGTTAAAAAAACCTGTCCTGCTGGGAGGAGCTGTTAGATACTGGAATCAATTGCTACAATCCTGTATGGCTCCTCATAGCATACTATGTCTGCATGTGGACTTTTGCTAGGTTGATCCATGAATCTACCGAAAAGCCTCTGAAGCCCTTCCTCCAGCACGGCCTTTCCTTCTTTTCACACTGATCAGGCGGAATCACAGGCGCATAGCCAGGTCTGAAATGCTGATAGCAGCACTGACATCTTCAAAGGACCCTGATGGAGCTCAGTGCTGATGTCATCATTTCATATCTGGCTTCTGTGATCCCGTCCAGCGGGCTTTAGTAAATTGGATGCTGTGGAGGAAGCCAATGCAAACTCCCACAGTCATCCCATCCCCATTTCCCCCCAAAAAGACATACACACAAGTAAGGAAAACATACCCATGTGTATGTCCCTATCAGGATACCAAACTATCTTGCACAGGTTTTGACTGACCAAAACCACGTAACTGGGTTTTGCATCATTAGAAGTTTCCAAATCATCTCCAAAGAAACCCCCTTGTTCATTTCATTACAGTAGTCTAACCTGGATGTGAGTAGCATATCAAAGACTCCTCCTGTTTTATTTTAAGAGCAGAGTTTTTCACGTGATCTAAACACAAAATAACCAGAAATGAATTGACCAAATATCGTAGTATGCAGGGGCGGTCCTACAGGAAGGCCAAGTAAACGGCCGCATAGGGCGCCATCTGGGAAGGGGGCGCCATCCTGGCCACATGGGGCGCCATCCTGGCCCTGCCGATGTTTCTCAGGCAGCACCGCGGCTGCCTGCTTTTGGGCCCCGGCCTTGTGCGCTCCGATGCCGCTTCTGGGCATGCGCAGTTGCTCCGGAGCTGAAGTTGAGCGCAGGAGCAACTGCACATGCGTGAAAACCTCTGCGCATGCCCAGTAGCTCCCTTGTGCAGAAGCCTGTAAGCAAAGCACTCCCTATCGGGCAGGCAAAGAGTGCTTCCCCTCTCCCTTTGTGTCCGCCGCTTGCGCGTTTGCGGGGAAGGAGAAAAGAATCGGTGAAGGAAGTGTAAGTGAAGGAAGGAATGAAGGGCTTTCCTCCTCCTCTGCGATCTCTTCTCTCCCTCCTTCCTTTCTTCGGCTCTATTTCTGTCTAGACCTGAGGGGCCTGAGGCTATGAGGAGTTGTGGGAGTTGGAGTCCAAAACACCTAGAGGGAGGGAGGGCCCAAGTTTGCCCAGGCCGTGCTGCCTGTATTCGACCTCATTTGAACATTTTGGCTGTTTTTCTATTTACATTTACATTGGGATCCTAATTTTGGACTTATGGGAGACGCCTATGAATTATGAGTCGGGTGATAGGTAATATATTCTGATTTTGATGCATTTATATTGCATTTCTTGTTGATTGTTATACAGTTCTGCTTAATATTGTCATACAATAAAATAAAAATGCAATATAACAATAGAATAATGATATATTTTATATTATTTATTTATTATTTATTTCAGGATTTTACCCCGCTCTTCTCAACCCCCGAGGGGGGACTCAGAGCGGCTTACAGCACGGCACAATTCGATGCCACATCAACAGCGTAAAACCCCAAACCCCACAACACATTAAAATACATTAAGACATTAAAATACAATCCCTCAGCAACATCTACAATCATTCCATTTAAAAACAATATTCAACCATAAAAACATTGACCCTCTTCCTCCCTTCCATTAAAATCCCATCTAATATGCTGCTTAGTGCTGGTGGGGAACGCCTGGTCCCAGAGCCAGGATTTTACCTTTTTCCTGAATGCCAGGAGGGATGAGGTGGACCGTACCTCCATAGGGAGCGCATTACATGTAATATTACAAACAATATTGCAGTATAGTGGTATTGTACAAAATAGTAATATATAATATTTTATTTTACTTTATTTTGGGTTATTTGAGTTTTATAGGAGTAATGAACATATTTAGTAGAGGATAATTTTATTTAAATAAATAATTTTATTTATTATTTTATAATAATAATAATATAATAGAATGTTATATTATATTATGTCAAGATGTTATAATTATATTGTAATGTAGTATAATATAATTATGATATAATATAGTATGAGTATGGTATAATATATTGTATATACATTGATACAATATAATACTACTAATGGTATTGTGATATTATAATTGTATATTTGTTTTACATGGGAGGAGGGCAAAATAATGTTTTTTTTTGGGGGGGGGGCAAAATAATGTTCGCTTACCATTTAAAATTACCTTAGACTGCCCCTGGTAGTATGGTTATGCTACAGCATTCCTGATCAATGTTCTCTTTCCTCTTCTCTTCTCACCAATGCTCAAGAGACAGACCCAAAGCTCTGAAACCGTTTGCATTCACAGGGAGCCAGGGTTGTATGGTGGGTTATGACCCTGGAGACCAGGGCTCGATTCCCTGCTTAGAAATGAAAATCCACTGGATGATCTTGGGTCAACCCATGGCTGTCACACATCAAAATAACATGAAAGCAAACAACAACGAACTTTTAGAGCCACACCAGTATATTTTTCAGCTGGGGGCAAAATGGTAACTCCACCCATGTTTCCACATACATTCAGAAATGAATTGGACTGCCACCTGAATACTTCCTGAGCGCACCATACCTCAGAGCAGCAGGACAGCCTTGTGGCAAAAAGAGATCTACCCTTCAATAACAATAACAAAAATAACAACCTTTCCATGCTTGCCACCACTATCCAGTAGCATCTCAAATATTTTATCATCCCCATCTGCATTTATCACAATGCTTTTGATTTGCAAAGAAATTGTAGTTTATTATGGGTTCCATTTGTTACTACCTGTCACAAGTGGTGTATTAGGCCTCTTTAACACAGCTGTATCAAATCCACATTGAACTGAACTATATGGCAGTGTGGACTCAGACAATCCTGTTCAAAGCAGCTATTGTAGATTATCTGCCTTGATATTCTGGGTTATATGACTGTGTGGAAGGGCCAGAAGAAGCAGAGGATGGAGTTGGTAGACCTGGTATAAATGTCGTGGCGACCTCTTCGCCGCCAGTGGTCGCCACGACTCCTCCAACTAAACTTCCTGTATGTTCCAGGCCCCAGGGAAGTACGTCTCGAGAGCACAAGACGCAGGGCCTTCTCCACCTCTGCCCCTGTCTTGTGGGACTCCTTGCCTCCCCACTTGAGATGGGCCATGCGTGACCTGCGACCCTTTGCTCAGGCACTCAAGGCCTGGCTTTTTAGCAGTGCTTTTAATGTCTAATGCAGTCTATTTGGTATTGTGTATTTTTAATGCTATTGTTTTATGTAAATCGCCTGGAGCATTTTAATGGAGGGCGATTAACAAGTGAAAAACTGATGATGATGATGAATAAAGAAAGAAGTATATAGAAATCTTGGTGCCAGAGAGTTGCTACACTAGGGTCCCAAAGTATGTCCAACCCTTTCCCACATTATCAAGTTAATTCCCAGATCACTCCACAGATCCAATAAATAAACAAGGAAACATATATAAATCCAGGTCTCCACATTTGCTGGGGATAGGGGCACAACACCCCCACCCACAAAAGTGAAAAATTCTATATATTTTATCTGAGAGAACATCTTTATAGGAATCTCTAAGGCCCTTTCTACATTGCCATCTACAATCCAGATTATCTGGTAATCGGGATTATATGGCAATGTAGAAAGGGCCATAATCTTCAAATTTTACTATAGTAAACGTCCAGAGGTTGACCATAGAATTGCACTGGAGGACTTATGAATGTTTAGAGAAGTTACCACCACAACCAGCCGCCTGATATTAGTGAGAAGTGGGTGTTCGGAAAATGTATTTATTTATCTTTGAATCCACTATCACCTCTTTTTATACACACACAGTTATCCCTCCACATATGGAGGTTTGAATTTTTTTTTTTTGGATCTGATTATTCACAAATTTGATTAAAATCTCTAGGAATCTCTAGTCCCCCAATGTGACTCTATGGTCAACTTCCACAGGGGGATCTAGGGAGACTTCTCTAAACATTGATAGGTCCTCCAGTGCAATTCTATGGTCAACCTCTGCTGGACGTTTACTATAGTAAAATTTGAAGATTATGACCCTTTCTCCACTGCCATATAATCCAGATTATCAGATGGCAATGGAGAAAGGGCCTTAGGGATTCCTCTCAGATAAATATATATAGAATTTTTTACTTGTGGTTTTTCACTTTTGTGGGTGGGGGTGTTGTGCCCCTATCCCCAGCAAATGTGGCGGCCTGGTTTCATATATGTTTCCTTGTTTATTTATTGGATCTGTGGAGGGTTCTGGGAATTATGGTTCAAACAGGTAATTGTGCCTGGCTTTCCATTTGGAGCCAGCTGGAATCCAGCCACCGAAGCAGCTTCCCAGGTAAGTAGAGAGAAATGCAGCTGTTCCTGTTTCCGTCGCAGAACTACGCCAAGGTATAAGCTATGACATGTGCATATGGCAGTGGCCGCTCCTTCCTCAGTCCCGCTAGCCACGACTTCTGTCATCACCTCCTGCATCTCTGTGCGTCCATCCCCAAAAGCTCCCAATTAAAGATGGCAAGCGGCATCTGTGGAGGAAGAGAAGGTGGGGCAAGGAGGACTCTGGCAGACAGCAGTGCCGCGAGAGACCCTGGGCTTACCATTCACCTGCTCTGAAAGAAGACGCCAAGCCTGGGAGCCAGATTGGGACATGGTCACCCATTTGAAGATTTCCTCCCCCAAGCCACCCATCTCTCCTTTTTCACCCTGGAACAAGGTCCAGCATCTGGTTGTATAATAACCAGCAAGATTTTTATGAAGATCCCTAGCCCTGGATTACGAGGGTTTTGGCTTTTCGGTTTTTGTTTGAAGAGGGCAGATGGCTTGGTTTTTCTGTTTGGAAAAGCAGAGCATCCTTCCTCTTAATTAGATTCTGCTTCCTTTGGGGGGGGGGGGGAGGCGGTTCTTGAGCTGGAGTTTTCCGAAAAGCCCTAATTAGAGCGTTCCCTGATTTGTTGGGCACTAATTAGGCATCAAAGATTGGAAGTGTTTTCAAACAGAGAGATGGAGGCAACTCAGTCTGAGGTGGCGCTAAACTGGACTCCCCTTCCGCAGCTCCAATAAGAAATAAATAGCCTCCAAGAAATGTGCGTTCTCACAATGCTTCCTTCTTCCCCTCCTTTGGCCAGAGCTTTATTTCCAGAGAGTACTTTCTGTTTCCCACCTAAGGACTAGGGTTGCCATTTTTTGATATAAGAAATAAGGGACATTTACGGGATTTTTCACAAAAATAAGGGACACTTCATAAAAACTAGAAACTCAAACATTAGGTATAAATAATTTTATTAACAGAATAAGATAATGATTGAAACTCACAAAAGTACCTACTTACACCCTCTTAACAGTACATGGTATGTTTCTGCATGTTTTGACATGCACAAAAAACATTATTAGAACTACCATATTTTCTCCATCTGTATTTAGGCCTTGACTTTGCTGACTTTAAAAGCGCACTGTCTAAACATTAAAACAAAATAAATTTTATAAGACAGTACATCTTCATGATTAATAGTTAATGGTATAGTATAGTATGGGATACACAGCATTGTATAGTATTGGGATGCACAGCTAGGCCTATTTTAAGAGTAACTCTCAAGCAACCAGAAACTATCGTTATCCAACATGACCCAACATTCCCCTTGGGTAACGGTTAATTAGTCTACTGTACTTTGAAAAAGTCCTGTATCGCCTCTTCCTTCCAACGGGGGCGCAGGCTGCCCTGCGAGTTGGAATCCCCGGGCAGGCATTGCCGTGGAAACCACAGCACACACTTTCCTCTGGTCAACCCTGCCCAGTCCTGTCCTGCTAGTCAAAAATAAGGGACAGGGCCTGAAAATAAGGGACACAAATTTTAGGGCCAAAATAAGGGAGGTCCCTTAGAATAAGGGACATATGGCAACCCTACTAAGGACAGGTGCTGTTGAAAACACAATCCCACCAGCCAAAGAGTGGGCACATCAACCCGCTTGCCAAAATCAGGTTCACCGCATCCAAAACCAATCAAGTTGTTTGTACCAGGGGGCAGGAAGTCCTGTCCCTGGTAATTTGTTGTTGTTTCGTTCAGTCACTTCCGACTCTTTGTGGCCTCAAGGACCAGCCCACACCAGAGCTCCCCATCGGCCATCGCCACCCCCAGCTCCTTTAAGGTCAAGCCAGTCACTTCAAGGATACCATCCATCCATCTTCCCTTGGTCTGCCCCTCTTCCTTTTCCCTTGCTTCTCATGATGTGGCCAAAGTACTTCATCTTTGCCTCTAATCTCCTTCCCTCCAATGAGCAGTCGGGCTTCATTTCCTGGAGGATGGACTGGTTGGATCTTCTTGTGCCACAAGGCACTCTCAGAACTTTCCTCCAGCACCACAATTCAAAAGCGTCTCTCTTCCTTCGCTCAACCTCCCTTGTGGTCCAGCTCTCACATCCATAGGTGACTACGGGGAATACCATTGCTTTGACAATGCGTATCTTTGTTGCCAGTGCAATGTCTCTACTCTTCACTATTTTATAAAGATTGGTCCTTGCTCTCCTCCCAAGAAGTAAATGTCTTCTGATGTCCTGGCTGCAGTCTGTGTCTGCAATAATCTTCACGCCTAGAAGTACAAAGTCTGACATTGCTTCCACGTTTTCTCACTTGTAATAAATATATACAATAATGAAATAAGTGTCACGATCACGGACTTAGCGGGCCCCTTAATCACACACACAGAGACGTACTGAAGGCTAACTACTTTATTGAGTATAAAAACAGTTCCAAAGAATATATAGTCCAATAAGCAATTGTCCAAAAGGTAGTAAGCAAGATTGTCCAAAGTAACATAGCAAATAAGCTGGAAGCTTGGCAAGGCTCCGCAATCCAATGCGGTTCAGGAAACAAGGCAGATGCAAGGCAAGGCTTGATGACCACGGCTGGCTTGTGGTCCACTCCGCTTCACGCCTATCCAGGAAAGACGTGGCCGGAGAACTGAGGATGCGTTCCCACGGACCCTATACTTAATCCTTCGGCCGAGGTCCGCGACGCTCTAGGCTTCTCCGTCTCCAATCTCTGCTCACGGACCTCGGTCGGTCTAGGACCCTAGACCAAGCCCTCCTGGTAGACTCAATGTCCCGTCTCCTATCGAAGGAGCGACCTTGCCTCTCCGCAGCTGTGTCGCTATCTTCCTGAGAACTTTCCTCCCTAGCACTTTCCCATTCGGCTTCGTCCATGTTTACACTTTCAAACTCTTGGGAATTCCTCCCCCCTGGGTGTTCATAACTCCCTTCACTGCTTCCCATCTCCACCTGGTGATCGGAATCTATGCTGGGCCCAAACATCATCTCATCCCATGCCAAGCTCTCTGCAGGCGAGCGAGGCCCATCCGAAGGGCCCTGTGCTTCACCCCAGTCATCTAGCTCATCCTCTGAATCCACCTCTGCTGCTGCAGGCCCTAAAGCTAATGGGACCCCAGGACCTATTCCCTGCCCTCCAGGCACGAACGAGAACTGCTGTGCTACAATAAGAAACACTTTTCTCTTATTTTCTTACTGGTCAAAACTCCTGCCTTAGAGCAGTGTTTTTCAACTTTTTTGAGCCGCAGCACATTTTTTACACAGAGAAAATACTATAACAGTTTGGTAGGCATTGACCTTGAGTTTTGGAGTTGTAGTTCACCTATATCCAGAGAGCACTGTGGACTTAAACAATGTTGGATCAGGACCAAACTTGGCATGAATACTCAATATGCCCAAATGTGAACACAGACGGAGTTTGGGGAAAATAGACCTTGACATTTGGGAGTCACATTTTCTGGGATTTATAGTTAACACACAATCAAAGAGCATCCTGAACTCTTGCAACAATGGAATTGAACCAAACTTGGCATATTGAACTCTCATTACCAACAGAAAGTACTGAAAGAGTTTGCTTGGGAATTGACCTTGAGTTTGGAAGTTGTAGTTCACCTACACCCAGAGAGCACTGTGGACTCAAACAATTTTATGTTATGTTGTTGTTTGTTTTCTATCCAGAATCACAATGTTGGAAGGAGGCTCACCACTTTAAGGTCCCTAAAACAGACATGGGAAAAATTCGGCCCTCTGGGTGCTTTGAACTTTAACTCCCACCATTCCTAACAGCCTGAGGCCCTTTCCTGCTTAAGTGGCTGAAGGGAAAAAAGGAAAAGAGCCTGAGGCTGCTAGGAATGGTGGGAGTTGGAGTCCAAAACACCTGGAAGGTCCAAGTTTGCCCATGCCAGCTTTTGACAGAGACCTCTCCCTCCCCCTTCCCCTTCGCGCCCTTTCTTCCCCCTCCTGCCCAACACTTACTTTTTCTTCTCCACTCGGGCTCCCTTCTTTGCAGCCTCGCTCTGCTCGCTTTGCCTTGCGACCAGAGCAGAGTGACCCATGTGGGCGCTACTATGCAGATTCCCCCCACGTCTTCCCCCTCCCCTCCTGAACACGCTCATGCTTCCCCCTCGGATCAAAATGGCGGCAGAAGAGGCACCATGAGCAAAGCGAGGCGAAGAGAGCAGAGCGAGACTGGGAAGAAGGGAGCCTGAGTGGAGAAGAAAAAGTAAGTGTTCGGCAGGTGGGGGAAGAAAGGGGATTGGAGGTTCCAATTTCCCACGGCACACCTGATGATCGCTCACGGCACACTAGTGTGTCGCGGCACATTGGTTGGGAAACACTGCCTTAGAGGACCACTGCACATTTCCTAAGAATAGGAATTAATAAAAAATATCCTGCTCTCATTTCTCACAGTTACTACAAACCTCTCAGGGATCTTGGTTGCCCAGTTTGGTTTTTTCTTGAAGTCCCCTGGAACATAAAGCCAATTACACTGGGCAAGAATAATGCAAGGTTCCTTGACCACTAGCAGCTGGAAAAATAGGACTAGGAGTAGTTCCCAATAGGAATTCCCCACCCCAATTATTGGCGATGACAGGTCTCATCATCCACTTCCAATGCCGTTATTTTATCAGAGTTTGTGGATGTTGAAATTCAACAAAAAGGAACCTGAAGTCAGGCACTAATGTTTTGTAGATGCTTTTGAACTGTGGTGTTGGAGGAAAATTCTGAAAGTGCCTTGGACCGCAAGATCCAACCAGTCCATACCCCAGGAAACAAAGCCCGACTGCTCACTGGAGGGAAGGATATTAGAGGCAAAGATGACGTATTTTGGCCACATCATGAGATGACAGGAAAGATTGGAGAATATAATGATGCTGGGGGAAATGGAATACATATACTTTCTGATGGTATAGCCTGCTGTTTATTTTAATTGTAAGTCACTTTGGAAAGTCAGGTGGAATTACTATATTCAATTACTATATTAAACAAACAAACAAACAAGAATATAGGAGTCCTTCAAATTAGTCACCTGAAATGATTTCTCAAATTGATAGCTTGGGGAAAAATACTTTTCAGCGCAAAAATTCTCAATATTCTGACCATCAACCTGAGACACTCTGGGAATGGTAAGCATAAGAACATAAGAACATAAGAACATAAGAAGAGCCATGCTGAATCGGACCTCAGCCCATCTAGTCCAGCATTCTGTATCACACAGTGGCCCACCAGTTGTACACGGGGATCTCGAGCAGAAGGGAGGGCAAAACCCTGACCTGCTCCCAACCCCCACAACCAGTACCCGGGGAAATCCTGCCTACCTCAACCAACTCCGAGGTGGCACTTGAATGTCCTTTTCAGTAACTACCGATACACTTGGTATCCATGAATCTGTCTAATCCTGCCTTGAAGCTGTCCAGGCTGACAGCTGTCACAACCTCCTCTGGAAGTGAGTTCCATAACCCAATGGCCCTCTGGGTGAAGAAATATTTCCCTTTATTAGTCCTAACTTTCCTACCTTGGAGCTTTAGGGAGTGCCCTCTAGTCCTAGTGTTTTGTGACAAAGAAAATAATTTTTCTTTATTCACCTTTTCTATCCCATGCATGATTTTATACACTTCGATCAAGTCACCTCTTAGACGCCGTCTTTCAAGGCTGAAAAGACCAAGGCGTTGCAACCTGGTTTCATAAGGGAGCCGCTCCATCCCTTGGATCATTCTTGTTGCCCTTTTCTGTACCTTTTCCAGTTCCGTTATATCCTTCTTAAGGTGCGGAGACCAGAATTGTACACAGTACTCCAGATGTGGCCTTACCATAGATTTGTAGAGAGGCAATACAACATTTGCTGACCTATTTTCGATTCCCTTTCTGATCATGCCTAGCATAGAATTTGCTTTTTTCACTGCTGCTGCGCACTGGGTTGACATCTTCATTGAGCTGTCCACCAAGACCCCAAGATCCCTTTCCTGGTTTGTCTCGGAAAGCTTTGACCCCATCAATTTGTAGGTGTATTTGGGGTTCTTTGCCCCGATGTGCATGACTTTACCCTGATTCCATGGCTGAAGAGCTTATTTAGGAGCCTTTGGTGAGGGACTTTGTCAAAAGCCTTTTGAAAGTCAAGATAAACAATATCGACTGGGTCCCCTTTATCTATGTGTTTATTTACACCTCAAAGAATTCTAACAAGTTAGTAAGACATGATTTGCCTTTGCAGAAACCATGTTGATTTTCCTTCAGCAATGCCTGTTCTTCTATGTGCCTAGTAATTTTTCTTTAATAATGGTTTCCATCACTTTGCCTGGAACTGAGGTTAGACTAACTGGCCTATAATTTCCTGGATCACCCCTGGATCCTTTCTTGAAGATCGGTGTTACATTTGCCTCCCTCCAGTCCTCGGGTACAGTGCCTGATCTTAGAGAAAGGTTATATATTTTGGCTAGAATTTCAGCAATTTCACACTTGAGTTCCTTAAGAACTCTGGGGTGGATGCCATCTGGCCCTGGTGATTTGTTGACATTTAGTTTAGTAAGGCATGTGAGAACATCTTCCTTGTTTATCTCTATCTGGTTTAATTCATTTAATTCCCTCCCTGAAAAAACTGACTCAGCTGCAGGCATATGTTGTCTGTCCTCCTGTGTGAAAACGGAGGCAAAGAAGTCGTTTAGCCGCTCAGCAATCTCCTTGTCTTCGCTGATTTTCCCTTTCTGACCATTGTCGTCGAGTGGCCCAACTGCTTTTCTAGTTGGGTTCCTGCTTCTGATGTACTTAAAGAAGTTTTTGTATAAGCCTTACTTATACACTGTCTCAGTGCTATGGAATCATGGGAGCTGTAGTTTCACAAGGTCTTTAACATTGTCTTCGAAAGTATTGGCTCCTCAGCAAACTACAATGCCCATGATCCCACAGTATTGATGCCAAACTGCATTAATTCTACACTGTAGAATTGTACACTGCACCCTATTTCAGGGCAGGGAGGTGATATCCTTTGAAGATGAATAGATTTGACTTCCAGTCTGTAGATACAGTATATATTCATTTTGTTTCCTAAATCTTCCTTTTATTCCTAAACTCAATTTTTTAAAATATCTAGCTTCACTTTGGACTACAGTTGAATGAACTGCTATAACCCCTCATTTAGATAGAACAACATTATCTTTACAATAATGTGCCGGAAGTTAAACCCTCTGCCGATTCTTGCCAATTAAGTCCGCTAGGTATTCCGGTGATCTCGGGGCGGGGTGAGTACGGTAGGCGCAGGCCGAATGCGAGATTAACTGCGAGACCCAGGCTGAGTCATAGGCGGACTCGGCCTGGCTCTGACCTGCGTCCTATCCCCAGGCACGCTGTTGATAGACATCCAGCTATCCCTCCTTCCACTCTGGTGCTGGTTAACGCTCGATCCATCCGAAACAAGACCGCCACAATCAGGGAGTTCTGTGAAGACCTTAAAGCGGACCTTTTTTGCGTTACCGAGACCTGGCTCCAGGAGAGTGATTCCATCTGCCTCCAGGAAGTGGTCCCCCCTGGCTACGTTGCCATGCACCAGAATAGGAATGAGGGACGGGGGTGGGGGTGGCAATACTCTCCCGTGATGGTTTACACCTTAGAGCGATCCCTGCGCTCGCCACCTCGGGGCTTGAAAGTGTCGGCCTGGTGTGGGAGTCCCAGGAGAGCCTGGCGTTTCTGCTGGTGTACCGTGTGCCTAGCGCACCGGCAGAGAGCCTGGCGCGGCTGCTGGAGACTGTGTCGGAGTGGGCATTGAGGTTTCCTAGGCTTATTGTCCTGGGTGACTTCAATGTCCACGCCGACGCAGCCTCCGTTCCATCTGCAGCCGCGGACCTAATTTTGACCATGGCGACATTAGGCCTCTCCCTCTGTAGCTCGGGGCCCACACACTCGGCCGGGCACACTCTCGATCTGGTGTTTAGCGCGGGGGTTCAAGTGGACCTAGCCTCCGTAATAGAGGTTCCATGGTCGGACCACTGTGCTCTAAGGATCCGGGTTGAGCAACCGCCTCCCCCATGCAAGGGCGCCGAACAGATTTTGGTTCGCCCGAAGAGACTTATGGAACCCGAAAGTTTCCTGAATGCTCTGAGGGATCTGGAGTCTACCAGCGTCTCAGTCGAGGAGCAGGTTCGGGCCTGGAACACCTTATTAGCTAGAGCTCTCGACGAGATTGCCCCTAGGCGTCCTCTCCGCCCTCGCAACCACCGATCCCCCTGGTATACAGGGGACCTTAGGTCGATGAAGCGAGAGAGGAGACGGCTAGAGCGCGAGTGGAGGAAACTCCGCGACGGAGCCTCAGTATCAGCTTATAAGCTAGTTAAAGAGGCTTATGAGCATGCTGTCAAGGCGGCCAAAAATGGATACTTTTCCGCCTTGATAGCGTCTGCCAGCTCACGCCCGGTCCAACTGTTTAAGGTAATTCGGTCTCTGACGACAGTCCCTACTATCCCAAAAAATAGCGATCAGGCCCTCACCGCCGGTGCTTTCCAGAGCTTTTTCACAGACAAGATACTGAGCCTCCGCCGGTACCTTCCAGCCACGATTGAGACAGTAACAGAGCTTGAGACTCCGTGGCCCTCCGCCGGCCCACCCTCGACCGGTTTCGCCACTGGACGCAGATGCTGTTGATAGGATAGTGGCTGCAGCTAGGCCTACCACCTGTTCCCTCAACCCGTGCCCCTCCTGGCTTGTTAGATCTTGCCTGGAGGGGTTACGTGGGCCTCTGTTGAATATCATTAACAGCTCCCTTGAGCAAGGAGTCTTTCCAGAGTGCTTAAAAGAGGCGGTGGTAGCTCCATTACTGAAGAAACCGTCATTAGACCCTGCGGTTCCCTCCAACTACCGGCCAGTGTCGAATCTTTCGTACCTGGGCAAGGTAGTTGAGAGGGCAGTAATGGAGCAGCTGCAGTCCTTCCTAGATGATGCAACATGGCTAGACCCCTTCCAGTCCGGCTTCCGTTCGGGGCACGGGACAGAGACGGTCCTGGTCTCCATCACAGACCAACTCCGCTGCCAGCTCGACCAAGGCGGGTCTGCGCTGCTCGTGTTATTGGACCTCACGGCAGCGTCTGACACGGTCGACCACAATCTATTGATCCACCGCCTGGCCATGGCTGGAGTGAGGGGGACAGCCTTGAAATGGCTGGCCTCCTTCCTCCACCAGCGGTCTCAGCGTGTGAGGAGGGGCGAGGTGGCCTCCGAGGGCTCCTCATTAGTTTGTGGAGTTCCTCAGGGGGCCATCCTCTCCCCCCTGTTATTTAACATCTACATGCAGCCGCTTGCACAGCTGGTGCGGAGTTATGGGCTGGAGTGTCACCAATATGCGGATGATACCCAGCTCATTCTGAGGATGGAGGGCAGGCCGGGATCCGTCCCCGATAATTTCCAACATTGCCTCGAAGCCGTTACTGGATGGCTGCGAGCCAGTAGGTTGAGGGTGAATCCGGTGAAGACAGAGATCTTGTGGCTGGGCCGCCCGGGCGGGGTGGATGTCCAGCTTCCGACCCTGGATGGTGAGGCGTTATGCCCATCGTCTTCCGTGAAGAGCCTGGGAGTCCACCTGGACTCCCAGCTGACCATGGAGGCCCAGGTCTCTGCGGTCAGCAAGGTGGCCTTCTTTCCGACAGGCAAGGAGGCTGGCTCCTCTCCAGGAACGACCTGGCCACGGTGATCCAAGCCACGGTCATCTCAAGACTAGATTACTGCAACGCGCTCTACGTTGGCCTTCCTCTGTCGGTGACCCGGAAGCTCAAGCTGGTGCAGAACACTGCCGCCCGGCTCCTGTCTGGCACCCCAGCAGGTTGCCACATAACACCTGTCTTGCAGGATCTGCACTGGCTGCCGATTGAGCACCGGATCACCTTCAAAGTGTTGGTTCTTACCTTTAAGGCCTTACACGGCCTGGGGCCAGCGTACCTGAGGGACCGTCTCACTCCATATTGCCCCTTGAGATCACTACAGTCCGAGGATACCAACCTTCTGGAGGTACCTTCGGCGAAGTTGGCACGTCTGACATCCACCCGTCGGAGGGCGTTCTCGGTTATAGCCCCCACGCTGTGGAACGCCCTCCCGGCCGAAACCCGGGCACTGAAGGACCTGCTCCTGTTTAGACGGGCTTGTAAAACCCACTTGTTTAAACAGGCCTTCGGTGCGTAGACCAGCATATTCCAACCGTGCCAGTGTCCTAATCCTATTGTTTTATTGTGCTCTGTTTTTAACTGCTTTTATTGTTCTGTTTCTGTTTTTATTGTGCCCTCGGCTTCTGTAAGCTGCCGTGAGCCTCCGGGAGTCGGCGGCATAGAAACCCGAAAATAAAATAAATAAATAAATAAATAAATAAAAACACAATACTATTATTTATTTATTTACATCATTTATATTCCGCCCTTCTTACCCCGCAGGGGACTCAGGGCGGATCACAATGTACATATACAGGCAAACATTCAATGCCATAGACACACAATACATACAGACTGTCACACCTCAGTCAGGTCTCCGCATTAAACCAGACCAACGCCATGTTAAAACCAAGGAGTTAGAGAGGCTTGGAAACAGGCGGTTGCAGCAACCTTTAGCTGACCCTCAGAAGGCTAGGGAGTGGCGCATCCCTGCGGCGTCTCAGGCCGATAAAGGCACCTGGTACCAAGAAGCGCCAGATCCTCCCCAAAGCAGAGCTGGCCCCACTAACAAGCTACATTCCAACAAGATACAGATACGGTGGGAAGAGAAGGCTTTTCCCAGGTTCCCGTGAGAGAGCTTCGGCGGAGTAGGCGCCTATTAGATCAATATAGCCGAAACCTATAAAGGTTCGGTCCGAACTCCATTCTGAATCTCGTGCCAACGTTTCAGCTACTTTGCCAAGTTCTTGGAACTTTGTCTGGGCCAGGGAAGGCCTCCTTGTTTTGAACTTTGAATCTCATCAAGCTTGTCTCAAGCAGCTTATGGATTTTGCCAATGGTGGCACCAAGATTACTACTGCATTTTTGAACTCTTAAAGACTATTGATTTCCAACCATTGGATGCTGGCAGCATCACTGGATTATTCTTTCTTTGCCTTTTCTACTTATTTTTACTTATTCTAAATAAAGCGTTTAACTGCAGTTGCTGTGTGTGGTTTAGACAGAGAGCACAGCGGAAGATTGCAGGATCGAATCCCAGGCTGAGTTAGACGCCAGCTGTAAGCCCTGTCTACTGTTTACCCAAGCAGTTCAACAGCCCAGCTGTGAATGAACAACAAATTGGGGACCATAAAAGTGGGGAAGGACTTTTGCACAGACTTGTCTGAAATAGGCTGACGGAGAAGGGAGAGGCGGAAGTGGTGGAAACAAGAGGCTCCTGTCATGAAGATGGAACAACAGCACCCCCTTGTGACGTGATGGCGCAATGATGCAGGGACATAACAACAATGAAGTAATGGAGCATTCACACCCAATGACGCCCACCTGTATGACGCAGCCAGGAAAGAAGAAGTCCTTCTAAAAACTGCACTGTATTTGTCTATGTGTAATTGTATGTCTTTCTGACAGGGACTGTCTGTCGTATGTGTATTGTAATCCGCACTGAGTCCCCTTCGGGGTGAGAAGAGCGGAATAGAAATAAACAGTATTATTATTATTATTCAGGGTCTGTCCGAGCTCAGCCCGCAACACAGACACTCAGAGGCAATTCAACATTCCAGCATCTGGCCACCAGGGGGAGCTGTCGCATTCCTTCATTCATTTGCATACTTCCTGGAGAGATTTTATGACCTCATAAATCAGTTAAATTAGCCTCCCCACAAAGTAGTACCTAAATTTCCTACTTGACAGATGCAACTGTCTTTCGGGTTGCAAAGGTCGACAACGAGCTACACAATTTGGTCGAGCGATCACCCCGACCCGGGCAGGCTTTGAACTCATGACCAGTAGAGTTCTCATGCAGCTGACTCCCAGCCAGCTGCGCCACAGTCCCGGTGTACTATTTTCTTACATGTGAATATGGGCATTTTATTTTGAAGGCAGCATTGGAGTTGTCTTGGGATTAAAAAAAGATGATGAGTGCAGGGTAGGATGAATATTTCCATTTCCATTTCCTCCATATGGATAACCTTGACCTAATGTGCAACAAGCCTTTTCCTTCAGGCTGCTATCTCCTTGGTCATATTGTCCTACCTCCGCCCTTATAAGGATGTATGCAACTGCTAAGCATGCTTTATATATTCTTAGCCACACAAGTACTCAGAATTGTGTTTACCTTCTGATTAACTGGATGAATAACTGCTAAATCACTCAAATCGGCATATTCTGCTGGACAATTTATCCAATAAATATAACGGAGCTTTATGAAATGGTGAGTGTTATTACAAACAAATTTGTGTATTTCCCAGAACAGTAAGACATTCAGAGAATACACCTGCCTCTTCCCCTGCAAGAAAAAAACTGAATAGTTTCCCTGGCATTTAGGCAAAGACAAATTGCTACACCTTTAGTACATATTCTGAAAATACCACCTCCATTGCAGAACTGCTTTATTAACGATCACTGGCTCATTAATCACTTAACTGGTTAGAACAAGGTGGTTAATGGGCTAAAAAAGAGATGTTTTCATCTAATAATTGGGCATCTGGCAGGCCATTCTCATATCTGCTCAGCGGTTCTCTTACCTATGACGCTACCAAATTCTATATTTTTGCTACTTCCTTCTCTGTGACATCTTTGGAAGCTGAAATTAGTAATTTCCATTATTGATATATATATATTATGATGGATTTTTAATACATTAACTAAGGAGGAGGGGTCTTCATCAAAAGCATGTGGTGACATCCTTAGGGTACATCTATATGTGAAATGAATGTCACTTGACACCACTATAAGCACTAGGGCTCCATGCTACGTAGTCATTGTAATCGTAGTATTCTGCAATCACTCTCCTCCTCTGACAAAAAGCACTGGTGCCTCACCAAACTACAACTCCTATGACTCCATAGCACTGACCCATGGCAGTTGGAGCAATAACTGTGACAAGATCCACTAGCTCTTCCTGTTTAGGGATAAGACCTTATTGGGAGAATCTAGTAAGAATTTACAAAACGTGCTATTTGCCACACGACAGTGTTCAACAGTCTATTCTAGAAACATTTCTCTCTCTAGTCATTACATTTTCTTGCCTGACAAGGGCAGTGGGAACAGCCTCTATTCCTAATTTAACTTAATTTAATGTGTATTCAATCCTCTCTATCCATGTTTTTCATCCATGAATTCAACCACCCACAACTTGAAAATATTCAAAACAAAATCCAAAATGCAAACCTTGATTTTGCTATTTTAGAAAAGTGACATCATTTTACTCCAGTATCATTGGATTTGAGCATACATGGATTTTGGTATCCATGGGGCTCCTGGAACAAAACCTCAACAGACACCAAGGACCCAGTGTAATGTATTAGTCACATTTAAAACCCCTCTTCTCCGCAAAAATGAAGATATACATGACTCTCTCTTCTTCCACTTAATCTATACAGCAACTCGTTGGGTAGGACAGACTGACCAAAGGCCACCCAAGTTAATTTCATGGCAGTATCAGCTTGAACTGGGACCTCCCCAGACCAGAACTCTTAACTAGTCGCAGACCCGGATTACCCATAAGGCCAACCTAGGCCATGACCTAGGGGCGCAAGCCGAGGGGGGCGCAGAATCACGGACCAAAAGAAAAGTTGAAACAAATAAAAATGCTGTGGCCGCCCCCTGGGGTCTCTCCCAACTCAGCGGCACGCGCCCCCCAGGGACGCCCCATGCCGCTCTGCATATGCCTGTTTCCCTCCCTCCCCGTGTTCCTTCCCATCCGCAGGAGCAGACGGGGAGCCTCCCTTCCGAGCGAGTGAGTGAGTGAGTGAGTGAGCAAGTGCGAGAGATCTATGTGATTAGCCTTTTTTTCTGCCCCAAAATGGGCGGGCGGGTGGGTGAGTGGGCTAGCTTCCTAGCCATTCAGGAGGGTCCCTCTACAGAGGAGATGAAGCCAACCAACTCTCCTGCAGATGTTGAAATCAGAGTTTATAGGCGAGATGGACAACTGCAGAGGGGAAAGGGATTAATATTTGCATATTTATTTATTTATTTATTATTCCATCTTGTATTCCGCTCCTCCCAGCAGGCTCGGGGCGGATAACAGTACATAAAATAGGCTTACATGTAGCATCCATGTAGCCATACAGTAAAAACATAGCATAAAACGCGATATCAAATCCCGAGACATACAAAGAAAACAAGGGCATTCCCTTGGGTCAAAGTACCGATTTCGTGGGAGAATTACATTGGATTTATTTACCTAATCAAAGGCTAGTCTAAACAGAGCGGTCTTGCAGGCCCTGCAAAACGGGATAAGTTCCGTAGCGGCTCGGGCGCCATCCGGGAGGGAGTTCCAGAGCGCCGGGTCCGCTACCGAAAAGGCTCTTTGCCTAGTTGTAGATAAGTGGCAGGCGCGGACCGATGGTACTAGGAGCAAATTCAACTCCTCCGAACGTAGTGATCTCGGGGAATGTACGGGGCAAGGCGGTCCCTCAAGTACGCAGGCCCTAGGCCGTGCAGGGCCTTAAAGGTTAATACCATCACCTTGAAGGCAATTCGGTACTCAATAGGTAGCCAGTGCAACTGCCGAAGGATGGGCGTAATGTGCTCTCTTACTGACGATCCCGCCAGCAAGAAAGCAGCGGCATTTTGCACCAGCTTGAGTTTCGAATTGTCGACAAGGAAGGCCCACGTGAGGGCGTTACAGTAGTCCAGTCTCGAGATGACCGTCGCTTGGATCACCGTGGCCAGGTCGCCCTGAAAGGTAGGGTGCCAGTCGCCTAGCCTGTCGTAGGTGGAAGAATGCCGCCCTGCTGGCCATGGAGACCTGGGTCTCCATGGTCAGCAGGTGGTCCAGTTGGACACCCAAGCTCTTAACAACCGGAGACGGACTAAGCCGTTCACCGTCTAGGGTAGGCAACCGGCACCCACCCAGTCCAGGCCGACCGGGCCACAAGATCTCCGTCTTCGACGGATTCACCTTCAGCCGGCTGGTCCGCAGCCAACCAGTCACGGCCTCCAGGCACTGATGGAAACAATCGGGTACGGTGTCCGGCCTGCTGTCCATTCTCAGCAGAAGCTGGGTGTCATCGGCATACTGATAACACTCCAGACCAAAGTCGCGGGCCAGCTGGGCCAGGGGGCGCATGTAGACGTTGAATAATAAGGGGGAGAGGATGGCCCCTGGGGGACCCACAATCAAGTGGGAGTCTCCGGAGACCTCCCCGCCCCCCTCCACGCGTTGTCCCCGGTCCCGGAGGAAGGAGGCCACCCACTTAAGGGCGGTCCCCCTAACCCCGGAACCGGCTAAACGGTGGGTCAGCAATGCGTGATCTACCGTGTCAAACGCTGCTGTCAGATCTAACAGGACAAGCAGGGCTGATCCACCCTGGTCCAACTGGCGGCGAAGTTGGTCTGTAATGGCGACAAGCACGGTCTCCGTCCCGTGCCCAATACGGAAGCCGGACTGGAAGGGATCAAATCCAGCTGTGTCTTCTAAGAACCGCTGCAGCTGATCCGCTGCTGCCCTCTCAATTACCTTAACAATAACAATACACAGAGGGATTCCAAATCATTCACTTGTATTAGCTTACAAATAAGCACAAACTTATCAATGTTATAAACACAAGAATATCAGTTTACATATAAAGTAGCGCACAAACCGCAATGAAATCACCCAAGTCACTCACGAAACAGATAGTAGCTCACAAGAGCGTCCCAGAACACAATGTGGTGAATCACTTCCTCTGTATGAAGTAAATCTTCAGACCCAATGGTCAAACAAATTTATAATCCACGGCCCGATGGCCCACTGTAATCAACATAATAATTCCCGGGTATCCGTTGGAAAGCCGTGAGTTCCAATGAGTAAATTCCACTTAGTTTGTGGAAATCGCTGGGCAGTCCACCTACGGGTTAATCCTTCTTCGGTTACCGACCCGTTTCGATCTTCTCTTCGTCAGGGTGGCCCCAAAATAGAGATGCACTAGACAATATGTCTGCAATATAAACAATTACAATAGTATCCCATATACATAAAAAGCAGATAGTAACAAAGGGTAGGAGTATTATCTCGATGCTTACCAATATAAATCATAAACTTGCTTAATAGCAATGCTGATCTCACAGCTCACATATGAATCGCCCACATGGCGTTGACCACAATCCGGTAAATGCTAACACTGAAAAGCTGCTTAAGTGCTTCTCCACGGTGCAAACAAATTAACATACAATGAGGTGCGGCTCCTTAAGTGTCTTAAAGCAGCAGGTCTGTTATGCTGAGATTTTCATTGAGGCCTAGTGGTTGCTCGCATCTGGTGCGGATTATCCAGGTACGTTCACACTTGAGTAATGTGGTTTGAGTGTCTGCGTGCGGTGGTATTGTCACTTGTTGTAATCCTACAAACTTAAAGTCTGGCACAGATGCATGCACAGTTTTAAAATGTCTATACAGGAAAGTGTCCTCATTGCCTGATAGAATGCGATTTTTGTGTTCACCTAATCTCTTCCTTAAAGATCTTTTTGTCATGCCCACATAATATTTAGGACAAGAACAAAATAATAAGTAAATAGATTTCTCAGATGCACAGGTGAAGAACTGCTCCAACTTGATTGGAGCAACATTGTCAGGAGTATTATAGTTTTCATAGGTGATACAAAGTCACACATATTACAGTGTCCACATCTGAATGTCCCCGCTCTAAAATTGCTTTTGGCAGCTTGGTATTTGCTATGGTCAGTTCTGATGAGACAGTCCTTGATATTTTCCGTTCGTTTAAATGCTGGCATCGGTGGTTTTTCAAGGCCTTTGATATCCGATATTAAAGGCCAGTGTTGTTTCACAATCCGGATAACCGCTTGGCTTTTTTTTGTCAGATCTCTGGAAGATAAATTCATAGTAAAAAATAATCCGGATTTACCATTCTCGAACCATATCATGCATTGGTGGCGCTTCATAGATGATGTGCTCTTTCTCGTGCGCCCCAATACCAACTTAAAGGACTGTGAGTGTTGGCTATCTAGCTGGCATCCAGATATCAAATTTACCACGGTATACAGTGAAAAAGAAGTTAATTTCTTAGACGTTACAATCTACAAGCAATGTGACAAGTTAGCGGTAAAGCCGTACTCCAAACCCACTGCCAAGAATGCGATGTTGCACTACAAAAGCTTCCATCCTCCAGCATTGAAAAATAATTTGCCATATTCCATGCTGATTAGAGCCAAAAGAAATGCCACACTGGAAAATGATTACCAACTGGAAGCTAAAAGGATCATGGAGAACTTCAGGAAAAAATGTTACCCACAAGATATTATAGCGAAAGCTAAAGGGAAGGCAGATCTGATGAAGCGGGAAGACTTATTAAAACCCAAGACGAGGACAGCCCCAGAGAGGCTTATATGGCCCCTCACATACACACCAAAAAGCCAAGCGGTTATCCGGATTGTGAAACAACACTGGCCTTTAATATCGGATATCAAAGGCCTTGAAACCACCGATGCCAGCATTTAAACGAACGGAAAATATCAAGGACTGTCTCATCAGAACTGACCATAGCAAATACCAAGCTGCCAAAAGCAATTTTAGAGCGGGGACATTCAGATGTGGACACTGTAATATGTGTGACTTTGTATCACCTATGAAAACTATAATACTCCCTGACAATGTTGCTCCAATCAAGTTGGAGCAGTTCTTCACCTGTGCATCTGAGAAATCTATTTACTTATTATTTTGTTCTTGTCCTAAATATTATGTGGGCATGACAAAAAGATCTTTAAGGAAGAGATTAGGTGAACACAAAAATCGCATTCTATCAGGCAATGAGGACACTTTCCTGTATAAACATTTTAAAACTGTGCATGCATCTGTGCCAGACTTTAAGTTTGTAGGATTACAACAAGTGACAATACCACCGCACGCAGACACTCAAACCACATTACTCAAGTGTGAACGTACCTGGATAATCCGCACCAGATGCGAGCAACCACTAGGCCTCAATGAAAATCTCAGCATAACAGACCTGCTGCTTTAAGACACTTAAGGAGCCGCACCTCATTGTATGTTAATTTGTTTGCACCGTGGAGAAGCACTTAAGCAGCTTTTCAGTGTTAGCATTTACCGGATTGTGGTCAACGCCATGTGGGCGATTCATATGTGAGCTGTGAGATCAGCATTGCTATTAAGCAAGTTTATGATTTATATTGGTAAGCATCGAGATAATACTCCTACCCTTTGTTACTATCTGCTTTTTATGTATATGGGATACTATTGTAATTGTTTATATTGCAGACATATTGTCTAGTGCATCTCTATTTTGGGGCCACCCTGACGAAGAGAAGATCGAAACGGGTCGGTAACCGAAGAAGGATTAACCCGTAGGTGGACTGCCCAGCGATTTCCACAAACTAAGTGGAATTTACTCATTGGAACTCACGGCTTTCCAACGGATACCCGGGAATTATTATTTTGGATTACAGTGGGCCATCGGGCCGTGGATTATAAATTTGTTTGACCATTGGGTCTGAAGATTTACTTCATACAGAGGAAGTGATTCACCACATTGTGTTCTGGGACGCTCTTGTGAGCTACTATCTGTTTCGTGAGTGACTTGGGTGATTTCATTGCGGTTTGTGCGCTACTTTATATGTAAACTGATATTCTTGTGTTTATAACATTGATAAGTTTGTGCTTATTTGTAAGCTAATACAAGTGAATGATTTGGAATCCCTCTGTGTATTGTTATTGTTGAGTTACGGCAGATAGTAACTACACTGCATTATATTATTAACTCTCAATTACCTTGCCTAAAAAAGGCAAGTTGGAAACTGGCCGGTAATTGGAGGGAGCCGAAGGATCTAATTTCGGCTTCTTCAGCAGCGGTCTTACCATTGCCTCTTTCAATCCCCCTGGGAAGACTCCTTGCTCAAGGGAGCTATTTATGATCGTGCCAAAGGGGCCTCGTAGCCCCTCCCGGCAAGCTCTAACAAGCCAGGAGGGGCACGGGTCGAGGGAGCAGGTAGTTGGTCTAGCTGCAGCCAGTAACTTATCGACAGCTGCTGCGTCCAGCAATTGAAAACGGGTGAAGGTGGGCCCGCCGAGTGGCGGCGGAGTCTCGAGCTCGCTAACTGTATCAAAGGTGGTGGGAATGTCCCGGCGGAGCGTCGAAATCTTGTCGGCAAAGTAGCTCTGGAAAACCTCAGCTGTTGGAGCCAAACCCCTATCATTTGGGACAGTTGGGATTGCTGTCAAAGACCGAATTATCTTGAACAATTGAGCTGGGCGTGAGCTAGCCGACTCTATCAAGGAAGAGTAATGGACTTTTTTGGCTTCCTTGATAGCTTGCTCATAAACCTCTTTGAACTGTTTATAAGCCGATTTCGATGCTTCGTCACGGAGACTCCGCCACACGTCCTCTAGCTGTCTCTTCCTCCGTTTCATCGCTCGTAACTCCTCGGTGAACCAAGGCGAGCGATTCCTACGGGGGAGGAGAGAGCGCCTGGGGGCGATCACGTCTAGGGCAGTAGAAAGACTGGTATTCCAGGATTCCACTTGCCCATCGACTGAATCGCTGGGAAGTTCCCAGTCCCTCAGAGCATTCAGGAACCTAGTGGGTTCCATAAGTCTCTTCGGGCGAACCAAAATAGGTTCAGCACCCTTACCGAGAGGGGAAGCCACTTCCAGACGGACTTCCAGGACACTGTGATCCGACCATGGAACCTCCGTAATGGAGGTTGGGATCACTCCGATTCCGGCGGCGAAGATCAAATCCAGGGTGTGCCCGGCCTGGTGTGTGGGGCCGGTCTTACAAAGTGAGAGTCCTAGCGCCTCCATGGTGGACACCAGGTCCAAAGCCGCCGTTGAGGGGGTATCGGCGTGGACATTGAAGTCCCCCAAGACAATAAGCTTAGGGAACCTCAATGCCCACTCCGCGACCACCTCCAGCAGCTTGGGTAGACTCCCCGCTGGTGCGTTGGGTGCACGGTACACCAGCAGGAAGGCCACACTCTCACTAAGATCCCACACAAGGCCTGCGCACTCCATCCCTGGAATGTTCGCCGTCGGAATCGTCCTGGAATTAAAAGTGTCTCGGCTGAGAATGGCGACCCCTCCCCCCCGCCTCTCTGTCCTCATCTGATAGCTGGCCACAAAACCAGGAGAAGCTATCTCGTGCATGATGACCTCGTCTCCCTCTTGGAGCCATGTTTCAGTGAAACAGGCTAAGTCGGCCTCCCTCTCAAGGAGGAAATCCCGGATGGTCCCAGTCTTATTTCGCACGGACCTAGTATTGACCAGAATCAGAGTCGGAGGAGAGGTAGTAGGGAACTTCTCAACTGCGTGCCTGGGGATAGCCCGTAGGTCAGACCCATACACACCCAAGGAGGATGCAATGACACTTGCAGTGTGAATGTAAGTGATGTTGTGTCACTTTTGATATCAATTCTGACTCGTTTGGAGGCATTTTAATGCTAGGCTTCAGGTGGAGCAAAACTGTTGTGTTTTGCAATGGTTTTAAGCCATGGGGGAAATTTTGTTTTAATTTATAGGACAGCTGGAATCTTTCAAAGTGATACTTTGAGTCCCACATCCAGTCGATAAGTATTTATTTATTTGTTTGTTTGTTTTGATTTCTTGGCCGCCACTCCCAGGGGCGGCTCACAAATCAAGGCAAGCAACATATACAGTTACACATTAAATCAATAGACACCACACATTAAGAAGGTTTAAAACTGAGCATTACATACAACTAGCACCAACTTAGGTATCAAAAGCCTGTCGGAACAGGCCGTTCTCACAGGCCTTCTGAAACCCCATGAGGTTGCGGAGTGACCTGACCTCCGGCGGTATGGAGTTCCAAAGCGTGGGGGCAATAATAGAGAATGTTCTCCTCCGTGTCGAAGTGAGGCGGTAGGTTTTGGCACTTGGAACAAAGAGAAGATCCTGGTCTTCTGATCTCAGTGATCTCATGGGACAGTATGGGGTAAGGCGGTCCCTCAAATACACTGGCCCCAGACCATACAAGGCCTTGTACATATGTTAGCCTCCAAAAGACGCAGGTTCGCAGTTTGGGTGTGATCCTGGACTCATCGCTGAGCCTGGAACCCCAGGTTTCGGCGGTGACCAGGGGAGCATTTGCACAGTTAAAACTTGTGCGCCAGCTGCGCCCGTACCTTGAGAAGTCTGACTTGGCCACGGTGGTCCATGCTCTGGTTACATCCCGTATAGATTACTGCAATGCTCTCTACGTGGGGTTGCCTTTGAAGACTGTTTGGAAGCTGCTACTAGTCCAATGGACAGCAGCCAGGTTGATAACAGGAGCGCCATTCAGAGAGCGTACAACTCCTCTGTTGTGCCAGCTCCACTGGCTGCCAGTTTGCTACCAGGCACAATTCAAAGTGCTGGCTTTAGCCTTTAAAGCCCTAAATGGTTCGGGTCCAACTTACCTGTCCGAACGCATCTCTCCCTATGAACCATCGAGATGTTTAAGATCATCTGGAGAGGCCCTGCTCTCGGTTCCGCCTTCTTCGCAGGCGCAACTGGCGGGGACGAGACACAGGGCCTTTTCAGTGGTGGCTCCTCAGCTTTGGAACGCCCTCCCTAGAGACATCAGATCGGCCCCCTCCCTCCTGACGTTTTGCAAGAAAGTCAAGACCTGGCTATTTGAGCAGGCATTTGTTGATGAAATATAAGGCTTAATTGGATAGAAGGAATGACGACGATGTGATGGAAACTGATTTCAACATGACGCTGAGGCTGCAATTGTATGTTTTTAATTGTTAAGTTGTTATTATATGTTTTTTTCTGGGGGGGGGGTTGACTTGTTGCTGTGTTGTATTGAGGGCAGAGACTGCCTGTGTAAACCGTCCCGAGTCGCCTTCGGGCTGAGAGGGGCGGTATAGAAACGTGACAAATAAATAAATAAATAAAAGACTCAAACAACACCTCGTGGATACAATGATTTAGCTTTCTTGTTGAGCAGAACCCCTTATTAGCCCACAGGAACTGCTGTACAAGGAATACAAACTATAATATTTTCATTTTTCTGTTAAGATAGAGAAAATACCCCTTCCCATAAAGGCTTGCTATGGAGAACAGTGAAATCCCACCAACACTGGTCCACCCTTCCAGGTTAAGTAAAATTCCAATAGTCACAGACATACAGTATAGTTTTTCTTTGCTCTTTTTTAGACACCCTCGTTCCTGCTAACCAAGCATTAACTCACCGCTTCTTCCCAGAACGCTGAGCTAGGCATCTTGTCTCATTTGGGATGCAGGTCTCTCTTCCTTAGGCTGGCCTGGCAGCTGAGCCCAGAGCGTAAACTTGAAAAATGCTCTTATCACAAGAGGGAGGCCTTCCTCCCTCCATTTTGAAAGGAAGACACCTTCATTGTCCTTGTTTTCATTCTATACCTGCTAAAATGCCTTAATTCCCATGTCTTATTTTTAGAAATGTGACCCATATGCCCCGTAGTGATCAGGAAACCTTACTCCATTGTGTATGCGCGTGTGCACGTGTGCTATCATGACTTCAAAGCTTTCCCAAGCTTTGCAAGCAATTAACATTTTCATTAGTCTCTTTCTCCCTTCCCCTCCCTTGAGCAACATGGACGGCGGCAGCAAGGAGTTTGACCAATCCTGAGGATTATGTGTCCAGCTCCCCATGGCGAGGATTTGGTCTTTGAGCTCATTTTAAATCATTAAGTCTTTGAAACATTCATAATTAAAGTCCGAGGAATTTTCTAGTTAAGCTGGAGACAGTCCGTAATCATTTATCTGAGCCCAGGAAAAAAAGTTTACAGGCATATCAGGGCTTCTTTCAGCCCTGACCTGAGCTAAACCCAAGATTCATGGTTCTCAAGGCTTTGGTCTTCCAGATTTTTTGGACTTCAGAACACTGATTTCAAACCAACATGATCGTGACTAAACGACTATGGGCACTGTTGGTCAAAATATCTGTAATTAGTTTGAGAACTTATTACATGCAATTGCATCAAGCGTCTCTCTCTTTCCACATCCTACTGAGGAATGCCAGAAGACAAATAATAGTCCACCCCATGCCTCACACACATATGCCTACCCTGGATGGCGAGCGGCTGAGCCCGTCATCTTTGATCAAAAGCCTGGGGGTTCAGTTGGACCCATTGCTGGCCATAGAGGCCCAGGTCTCCGCGGTCAGCAAAACGTCGTTTTTCCATCTGCGACAGGCTAGGCGACTGGCCCCCTACCTTTCCAGGGATGACCTTGCCACGGTAATCCAAGCGACGGTCATCTCGAGGTTAGACTACTGTAACAGCCTCTACATAGGCCTTCCCTTGTCGACAATTCAAAAACTCAAGCTGGTGCAAAATGCTGCAGCTCGCTTGCTGGCGGGAGCGTCGGCAAGAGAGCACATTACGCCCATCTTACGGCAATTGCACTGGCTTCCAATCTAGTAACGAATTGTCTTCAAGGTGTTGGTTTTGACCTTCAAGGCCTTACATGGTCTGGGGCCGGTGTACCTGAGGGACCGCCTCACCCCATACGTTCCCCTGAGATCACTGCACTCGGAAGAGCGAAACCTTTTGGCGGTACCATCTGTCCGCTCCTGCCATCTCTCCAGCACAAGGCAACGAGCCTTTTCAGTCGCTGCCCCAATGCTCTGGAACGTATTGCCAGACGATGTCCGGGCGATGGCGGAGCTTATCCCATTCCGGAGGGCTTGCAAAACTGTGCTGTTCAGGCTTGCTTTTGATTGAAGCCCCTGGATATTGTAACTGTCTACTATACTGTCGTTGCATTATTTGCAACTTTTATTTCTTGTTGTTTTTATGATGTACCATTGCTTTGCAGTGCATTTTGATGTGTGCGTGAACCGCCCCAAGCCGGCCGGGAAGGGCGGAATATAAGACTGAACAAATAAATAAATAAATATACGTGATGCAAGAATATTTCACATGCTATTCAAACAGTTCTACTCCAGTACTTACCATTTAGACCAGGGCAACCTGGAACTGCTGTTTGTTCAGTTTTGCAAATACGCTGTGTTCAGGGCCGGATTAAGGGCTTCTGCCGCCCTAGGCCACTCTCTAAATCCCGCCCCCCTGGGGGGGTGCGGCCGCTTGAGGGGGCGTGGCCTCTTGCGGGGGGCGAAGCCGGCGTGAGGGAAAAGGAGCTGGGAGAAGCCTCGCCGCCGCGCCGCCCCTAGGGCGACGTACGTGCCTTCCCCCACTGCCTCCCGTGCAAGCGGGAGAAGGCACATCCGTCGCCCTAGGGGCGGCGCGGCGGCGGTGGTGAGGCTTCTTCCGGCTCCTTTTCTCTCGCGCCGGGCTAGTCCGCCCCTCCCCCCTTCACTGGAGGAGGGGCGGAGCTCAGCCGGTGTGAGAGAAAAGGAGCCAGGAGAAGTCTTGCCGCGCTGCCCCTAGGGCGATGGACGTGCTTTCTCCCGCCGCCTCCTTGCTTGCACGGGAGGCAGCAGGGGAAGGCACGTCCGTCGCCCAAGGGGTGGCGCAGCAGCGGCGAGGCTTCTCCCGGCTCCTTTTCTCTCGCGCCAGGCTAGTCTGCCCCTCCTCCCTTCACTGAAGGGAGGAGGGGCGGAGCCGCTGCCAGCGTGAGGGGAGAAGGCGCCGCCAGAAGTCCCGCCCCTAGGGAGACTCACGCGGCTTCCCCCGCCGCCGCCACGCTCGCACCGGCGCCCCTCCTCCCTTCACTGAAGGAAGGAGTGGCGCCCGCCCGCCCGCCCGAGCGGGGCGGCGGTGGGGAAAGCCTTGTGAGTCTCCCTAGGGGCAGCGGGACTTCCCCTCACCCCTTCCTTCAGGCCCAGAAATGCCGCCCCCCAAAATCTGCTGCCCGAGGCAATGGCCTCGGGTGGCCTTATGGGTAATCTGGGCCTGGCTGTGTTCACTTAGAAGAGGAACGGACATCGTACAGCCATTCTAATGCCAACAGCGTTTCCAGAAGTTCTTTATTTATTTTTTTTTTTTTTGAACTTGTATGCCGCCACTCCTCGAGGGCTTGGAGCGGCTTACAGTCACATAAAAACATACTACAATCAAACAACATTTAAATTGACCAAAAATACAGTAGTTACACAATTTAGCAATCGAAAGCTAACCGAGAGAGATAAGTCTTGCAGGCCTTGCGGAATGATGGTAGGTCTTGCAAGGCCCTGACTTCATTTGGGAGGGTGTTCCAAATTGATGGTGCCACCACAGAAAAGGCTCTATGCCGAGTGGACGCCAGGTAGATAGATTTAACGTTAGGTACCTCAAGGAGGTTCAGGTGTTCAGAGTGGAGTGATCTCTGGGGTTGATAGGGGGTAAGACGGTCCCTCAAATACAATGGCCCCAGACCATGCAAGGCCTTGAAGGTTAGCACCATCACCTTGAAGGTGATCCGGTGCTCGACCGGGAGCAATGAAGCTGCAGAAGGATGGGACTTATGTGACCTCTCACTGGAGTTCCTGTAAGAAATCGCGCAGCAGCATTCTGGACGAGCTTAAGTTTCTGGATCAAGGACAAGGGCAGGCCCATGTAAAGGGAGTTACAGTAGTCCAGTCTCGAGATGACCGTGGCTTGGATCACCGTGGCCAGGTCGTCTCTGGATAAGTAGGGAGCCAGCCACCTAGCCTGCCGCAGATGGAAGAAAGCGGTTTTGCTGACGCTGGAGATTTGAGCTTCCATCGTCAGCAAAGGGTCTAAAGTAACCCCAAGGCTCTTTACAGAAGATGACGGGCGTAATGCCTCACCATCCAGGGTAGGCAGCCGGACCGCCCCACCAACCGGATGCCCCAGCCACAGTATCTCCGTCTTTGCTGGATTCACCCTCAATCTACTGGCACGCAGCCATCCAATGGCTAGTTTGGTTAAGGTCTTCAGCCTTTTCCGCCAAAGAGTGCTAGTGCCTCTTCAAACTACCATTCCCATAATGTCAGTTAAAGTGGTGTCTGACTGCATTAAGTCTACAGTGTAGATGCTTCTCCCCCCTGTATGTCCGCCTTTATCAAAACAATCAGACCATATAAACTTCTGGTTCCCCAAACCCATCCTTTTCAAACATTTTGAGAATACTCTGTAATTAAGGGCGTAGAATTAAACTATAGAATGAATATAGTTTGACACCACTTTAAGTGCCATGGCTCGATAGTATAGAATCATGGAAGTTGTATTTGACTAGGTCTTCAGCATTTCCTGCCAAAGATCGTTGGCACTCCCGTGGTTCCATAGCACTGAGCCAGCGTCAAATTACATTCATTCTACAGTGTAGAGAGGCCCCATGTTTGTCCACTACCAAAATGACCAGATGGCATACTCTTCTGAATGGGGATGGGATGGTCAGTCCTCTGCGTCTATAGACACAGTGTGCATGATTGTTGAGGACAACACGATTTTTGAAACGCTGGCCCTGAGGAAGTCTCGGAAAGGGATGAAACGGCCGCAGCCGGCTTCGGAGGGAGCGCCAGCCATAGGCAGCCTCCCTCGCCGAACGCCCCTTGGCATGCTCCGTTTGGGAGCTTTGTTTACCACCACACGGTTCTCCTTTATCCACCAAACCCTGGATTTACAATACTTCTACGTGATCTTATCAAGTATATATCATCCTGCTGTACTTTGGACCGTGACATTGGGATTTACTACCTACTATATTGACTTCCCTCCTCGGATTACCTCCATTTTCACCTGGATCTACACCATACTTAGCATCCAATAAGGTACTGACTATCTGGGTTGGATCCTTAGCGTTTTTCCTGGACTGGTGATTCTTTGTACTTCTGAGACAAACTTATTGTCATTGCTTCAATGTAATATTGTGATATATATTAATCCTGGTCCTTTTGGGTACTATTGTGTTGAACGTAATGTATTGAACTCAATGTGTTGAACTTATCACTTGTATTGTTCAAAATATATGATATTTTTGATACTGAAATAGGTTTACTTCATTCTATTTGTAACCTCCTGGTTTGCAGTGTTAGAATTATATGGTGTCTTTAATACTCTTCTGAATGCCCATGCCTATTTATTTCCATACCCTTTGAGGCTGCTCTGCATTTAGGTCCCAATCCAAGAGAGTGAAGTGGTGCCACTATCTCTCATTTAGATTTGAGTTCCTTCCTTTTCCTCCTTGATATGTATGAGAAGTGTTAGGGGATATATGGGACTTTTAAGAGGGCGGTAACTGCAGTTCAACCATGGAATATACTATCTGAGAGTGTGGTGGAGTTTCTTTCTCTTGAGGTTTTTAATCAGAGGATGGATGACCATCTGTCAGAAATGTTTAAACTATATATTCCTGCATAGCAGAATGGGCCTGGATTGGATGGCCCTTGTGGGCTCTTCCAACTCTAGGATTCTCAATATAGGATTGCCCAAACTAGGGAAGAATTCCCAATTCAAGGCAGCTAACCGTAAACATGACCTGATGCAAACTTTAAAAACCATGTAAGCACTTTTGAAAAAGAGTATATATAGAGCCAGTGTGTGGTTGCCATGCTTTGGCTCCTACCTGCAAGCAACTGGATCCAGGCACACGTGTTTGATCTCTTTCCTTTTCCTCCTCAGTTAAGCCTGTCTTTATTTGTCTTCACTTGCTTTGAATGGCTGTATTTCAATATGAATATAAATTCAATACTGAGTTGATCGGTATGGTATAGTATGGGAGTATATTATATTATGTTGCTATTTGAGAACACAGCTGTGCTGGGCAGGGCACGTTCGCCTCTATGGTGAACGTGCCACGGGTCAGCGGAAGAGAGGCGCCCCCAAAAAGAGATACAAGGACTCCCTGAAACATCATCTCAGGCTCAGCCAGATTGATCACCAACAATGGTCCACCCTGGCCTCATATCGGGAGGCATGGAGGCGCACTATCCACAATGCTGCGGCCTCTTTCGAGAAGACACGCCAAACGGGTCTCGAAGAGAAACGACAACGCAGAAAGAACCACAACATGGAAACAACATCACCCAAGGAGACTTTCTGCGGTGCTTTCTGCAACCGAACCTGCCTATCTCAGATTGGCCTTTTTAGTCATCAACGCGCTTGTAAAAAGCGTGGTGTGAGTCCTTCCTAAGAATCTTTGTTTGCGAAGTAATGCCGAGGAGGATATAATATTAGGCCTATTTTTAATTGCAAACAACCAGAAATGACATTCATCTAGCATCTACCAATCCCTATGTGTGTGTGTGTGTGTGTGTGTGCTCGCATGTGTGCAGGCACATATATATATCAAAGTAAGATTGAAAGTATGATACCCACACTGGCTCGCAGGCCATATATATACTCTGTGTGTGTGTGTGTGTGTATATATATACATACAGTGTGTGTATATATATATATCATACATATATATATGTATCATACATATATATATATATGTATCATACATATCATACATATATATACATATATACATATATATACACACATATATATACATATATATACACATACATACACATATATATACATATATATATATATACATACATATACATACATATACATATATATAGCCTGCAAGCCATTGCCTGCAAGCCAGTGTGGGTATCATACTTTGAGAAGCATATTGACAAACTAAAGTATGTTCAGGGAAAGTTACAAGTATAGTCAGAGGTTTGGAAGCCAAGCCCTGTCAAGAACAGCTTTGGGAGCTGTGTGTGTTTAGGCCGGAGAAGGGAGGCCTGAGAGGGACATGATATGCATGTTTACAAATCTGAGAGGAAGTCACATTGAAGAGGGGTCAAGCTTGTGTTGGTTGTTTTTTTCCAGGAAAAGAGATTACACATAAACTTTAGGAAGAACATCCTGATAGTAAAAGCTGTTCAACAGTGGGAGGTGCTGCCTCAGAGTGTGCTGTAGTTTCTTTATTTGGAGGTTTTTAAACAGAGTACTTTGGCTCCTGCTTGTGTTCCTGCATGACAGAACGGGGTCGGACTACATAGCCCATGTGGTCTCTTCCAGCTCTGTTATTCTAAACAGGCTGAAGAAACAACAATGGCTGGGGCAAATAAGCATAAGCCTTTTCAAGGACTTGAAGAACTCAGTTGCACTTTTTTGAGGACAATGCCCAGAATCCCCTCATTCAAAGCTCATGGTAATCACATAGATCTCGCCATAACATTCTTAATGCCAGTTTATAAATCCAAACAATTTCAGATGGTGAAATAAGTTAGGTAGCTATATCAAGGAACCAGACTCCCAGTTAACTGGCATCGACCAACCCTCATGGGTGTTCGTCATCTGAGAGTCTACTGTGTAGAATAACAATAACAACACCAACAGAATCAGAGAATAACAAGGGCCATGCAGTTCAACCACCTGCCATGCAGAAAGACACAATCAATGCACCTGACAGATGACCATGCAGCCTCCGCTTAAAAACCTTCAGAGAAAGGGTGCCATCCTTCGAGATCACTGAGGACCCATCTGGAGCCGTGGACACCTCGGAGGTCCCTGTGAGGGCCCCGGGGAAGTGTCCACGGCACCAGGCGGGCCCGCGCCCACTCCAGGGGCCTCGGGCCGAACTCGATTTGATGGTGTCGGCCCCTAGAGACGCCGAAATGGCAGACGGACTAGCACCTCCACCTGGCTCCCCGGAAACTCAGCCAGAAACTCAAATGGCCGTCATGACCGTCAAGCCACATGACCGTCGGAGGAAGCGGAAGCGGTGCCGGAAGCCCAGAATCAGCAGACTTCCTCCCTCTGATTTTACCTTGGAGCAGCAGTGTGGGTCGGCTCCCTACCGAGGCCACCGACCCCTTGGTCTCACCTCATTTTCTGCTAATCGCCTGAGAGAGAGGAGACCCACCTCACTCGAACCCATGTCCTGGAGATCGTTCCGATCCAGAACTTTTTTGGGCTCGTGTTTTAAGCAGCGTGAGCCCCTCTGGACACGTTCGAAGCCAGGAAAATACATCTTTTTGGCAGGTCCGATTCCCCCTTCCAGACCACTGGACAGAGGAAGCCAGGCCACTCGGCTCACTTGCTGCCAGTTGCAAGAGATCTCTCTGAGACCCCCCATGCTTCCTTCGTTCGATGGCAGGGTGGTGCCCACATAGGTCCGCCTGGGCACTCTATTCCATACTCATGTCTTTATTTCCCCTGCCCTTTGCCCCTCCTCTCTCTTTCGGTGTTGTTGTATTGTCCTGTTTGTTGCTCACTTGTTTATTTTGCATTTATGCCTTCTGTAAACCGCCCCGAGCCTCCGGGGAGTGGCGGGTTAGAAGTTCGAGTAAATTAAAAAAATAATAATAAAAGAGACTCCGCCACTCTCCCAGGCAGCTGAACAGCTCTTACATCAGGAGGTTCGTCCTAATGTTGGGTTGAATCTCTTTTCCTGCAGTTTTAATCCATCGCCCCATGTCCTAATCTCCAGAGCAGCAAGAAACAAGCTCCCCCCCTCCTCAATGTGACATGGCTTCAAATATTGAAACATGGCTCTCATGCCCCCTCTCGCCAAGCGCCCTTCCTTCAGCTGTTCCTCATAGGGATTGGCTCCCAGACATTTGATCCATTTGGTTGCCCTTCTCTGGATACATTCCATTTTATAACACAATATTATTTCAGGTGAGGTTGACCAAAGCAGAACAGAGTAGGGCTAGGACAGGCATGGGCAAACTTGGGCCCTCCGGGTGTTTTGGACTTCAACTGCCACCATTCCTGACAGCCAGCTGTTAGGAATGGTGGGTGTTGGAAGTCCAAAACGCCTGGAAGCCTCAAATTGGCCCATACCTGGGCTAGGACTTTCCTTGACACTAGATTCCTATTGATGCAGCCTAGAATCGCATTGGCTTTTTTAGCTGCCGCACCCCACTGTTGGCTCGCGTTCAGCTTGGGATCACCGAAGATGTTGTCCACATCCTGAATAAAGCTGTTGAATAGCACTAGGCCTTTTTGTGGCACCACACTGGCCACTTCTCTCCAGGATGGGTAACAACAACAACAACAACGTGAGTACACATAACAACAACAACATGAGTCCACCGTCAGCGGAGTAGCTTTTCACCACCTCCAGCAGGTGAGGAAGCTGGCTCCCTACTTGTCCCGCCACGACCTAGCCACAGTGGTCCAAGCCATGGCCATCTCAAGACTGGACTACTGTAATGCTCTCGATGTTGGCCTTCCTCTGTTGGTGATCCGGAAGCTTAACCTGGTGCAGAATGCTGCAGCTCGGCTGGTGGCAGGCCTTCCATCTCGCTGCCACATTACGCCTGTTCTGCGCAAACTGCACTGGCTTCCAATAGAGCACCGGATCACTTTCAAAGTGCTGGTTCTGACCTTTAAGGCCTTGAACGGTCTGGGGCCAGTGTACCTAAGGGACCGTCTCTCTCTGTATAGTCCTTCAGGACCACTGAGATCTGAGTCCTCGAACCTCCTGGCGGTGCCGAGCCACGCAGCCCTCCACCTGACCTCAACACAGAGGAGAGCCTTTAGCGCCATCGCTCCTGTATTATGGAACGCTCTCCCTCCTACAACCCATGCGTTGGCCAATCTACTAGCCTTTCGAAAGGCTTGTAAAACCTTCCTGTTCACACAGGCATTTGGTTAGGAATAATCCTGGGGCTTCCACTACATAGTCGTAGGCCACTGCATTATGTAGCGAGTGTGCGTTACTATACGGTTTTAATTATGGATGCAAACTCTTGGCATCCTATTGTGTTTTAATATGTTTTATTGTGCTTACTGTGTTTTATCGTGTTTTTACTATGCTTTTAACATTTGTGAGTCGCCCCGAGCCAGACGGGAGAGGCGACCAATAATTTATTTATTTATTTATTTATTTATTTATATTCCGCTCCTCCCTGCAGGCTCGGGGCGGATTACACAAGCTTACATAAAACAACAACATACATGGCATAATTAAAATTACATAAAAATTCCATAAAATTCATAAAACTCTACACAGTTGAAATAATAAATAAATAAATAAATAAGGCACGGAAAGCAATGTGTGCTTGTCTTGGTTTGGAATCCGATAGCACTGGACCTTTTAGTGACACCACACTGTGGTGGAAACTCCTGCCTTGGAAACTTTTAAACATCTCAGACAGGCGAGGCGGCTGGTCCCCTATGACCCGGAATGACCTGGGCACGGTGATCCAAGCCACGGTCATCTCGAGACTGGACTACTGCAACGCACTCTACGTTGGCCTTCCTCTGTCAGTGACCCGGAAGCTCAAGCTGGTGCAGAACACTGCCGCCCGACTCCTGTGTGGAACACCAGCAGGTGGTCACATAACACCTGCCTTGCAGGACCTGCACTGGCTGCCAATTGAGCACCGGATCACTTTCAAAGTGTTGGTTCTTACCTTTAAGGCCTTACACGGCTTGGGGCCAACGTACCTGAGGGACCGTCTCTCCCCTTATTGCCCAATAAGATCACTGCGGTCAGAGGGAGCCTATCTCTTAGACGTCCCCTCGGCGAGGCTCGTGCGCTTGACCTCAACCCACAGGAGGGCATTCTCTGTCATCGCGACCACACTGTGGAACGCCCTCCCAGCAGAAACACACGCGATCCAGGACTTGCTTGCATTCAGATGGGCCTGCAAGACCCATCTTTTCCGCCAGGCGTTCGACCTGTAGGTCTTACTTTGTGCAGCCTCGTGTTTTTAAGTGTTATCTGTGGTAGCGTGTTGCATCACAGTTTTAATGATTTTATGGAGTGTACTGTTTCTTAGCTAATTTGTTGTTGTTTTAATCATTGCCATTGTTTTTATTGTGCCTTGTTGGCTCCTGTGAGCCGCCCCAAGCCCTCCCGGGAGTGGCGGCATAGAAGCACGCTTAATAAATAAATAAATAAACAAACAAACAAACAAACAAACAAACAGAGGCTCGATGGCCATCTGTCAAGGGTGCTTTGATTGTGCTTTCCCTGCAGGCAGAGGTTGGACTAGATGGCCTGTGTGGTCTCTTCAACTCTTATTATTCTGTTATTCTAAGGAAAGGGAGGCAATGTGTGCCTGTCCTGGTTTGGGATCTTGATGTTGACTAGCAATGGGCCCTTTTGGGTGGTGCCCCAAATAGCAACGGGTGTTCTCGGTGGTGGCCCCCTGGCTTTGGAATCCTCTCCCTAAAGAAATCAGATAGGCACCCTCTCTGGATAACTTTAGGAAAGAACTAAAAACCTGGATGTAGAAGCTGGCTTTCGAAAATGGTTTGACTACTTTTCATTATGATGGTGGTCTTTTAGCCTTGTTAATATTTATTTATTTACAGTATTTTTACCCCTCCCTTCTCAACCCCCGAGGGGGGGGGGACTCAGGGCAGCTAACAAGGCAGCAATTCGATGCCTAATACATACAATCACCATTAAAACATACAAAATAAAAACAGAGCAATTAATTTAACATATCCAACAATCAATTAAAATCACAATTAAAAACAATGTTCAATCCAACTATTGGTTTTTAACTGGTTTGCCTCCGCAGTGCAATCTGGGGGGGGGGGGCGTTCATCTCCATTTCTAAGTCAAAGAGCCGGTGTTGTACAAAGACACCTCCATGGTCATGTAGCTGGCATGACTGCATGGAACGTTGTTGCCTTCCCGCTGGAGCGGTACCTATTGATCTACCCACATTTGCATGTTTTCGAACTGGTAGGTTGGCAGAAGCTGGGGCTAACAGTGGGAGCTCCCCGTGCTCCCCGGATTCGACCTGCAAGTCAGCAAGTTCAGCAAATCAGCAGTTTTACCTGCTGCACCTGGGCTCCTATGATTATTGGATATATTATATTATTTTGTGGCACCATACTGGGCCACGTCTCTCCAGGATGAGGAGGGTCATAATAACAACAATAACAATCACAATATGAATACACATAACTCACGGAAGGCAAGTCCTTGATAAATATGTTAAATAGCACTGGGCCCTTTCGTGGCTCCACATTGGCCACTTCTCTCTAGGCCAAGGAGGGTAATAAGAACAACAACACGAGTACACATAAGGCATGGAGGACTAGTCCTCATTGAAGGTGTTGAATGGCACTGGGCCCTTTTGTGGCACCACACTGGCCACCTCTCTCCAGGACAAGGAGGGAAATAATAACAACAATAACAATAATGACACAAGGAGGGAGCAAGCTTATTTTCTGCTGCCCTGGAGACTAGGTTGCGGAACAATGGCTTCAAACTACAGGAAAGGAAATTCCACCTGAACATGAGGAAGAACTTCCTGACTGTGACAGCTGTTCAGCACTGGAACTCTCTGCCCTGGTGTGTAGTGGAGGCTTCTTCTTTGGAGGCTTTTAAGCAGAGGCTAGATGGCCATCTGTCAGGGGTGCTTTCAATGTGATTTTCCTGCTTCTTGGCAGAATGGGGTTCGATTGGATGGCCCATGAGGCCTCTTCCAACTCAAGGATCCTATGATTCTATGAGTACACATAAGGCATGGAAGGCAAGTCCTGGATAAAGATGATGAATAGCACTGGGCCCCTTCGGCCACTTTTCTCTATAATAATAATAATAACAATAATAATAATAATAACAATAATGACATGAGTACATATAACACATGGAAGGCAAGTCCTTGATAAAGATGGTGAATAGCACTGGGCCCCTTTGGCCACTTCTCTCCAAGATAAGGAGGGTAATAATAATAACAACAACAACAATAACAATAATGACATGAGTACATGTAACACATGGAAGGCAAGTCCTGGATAAAGATGTTGAATAGCCCTGGGCCCTTTTGTGGCAACACATTGGCGACTTCCCTCCAGGATGAGGAGGGTAATGACAACAAGAATAACAATAACAATAACAACATGAGTACACATATCACATTAATGAATATCACTGGGCTCTTTTATGGCACTGCGCTAGCCACTTCTGTCCAGGATGAAGAAAGTAACAATAACAATAACAACATTAGTACACATAATGCATGGAATGGAATTCCTACGTAGAGTGCAATCAAGTCTTATCAAGCCTTGTTGTTTTGTTTGATATTATGATATAGGCTAATCAGTAAAATTTCTACTACTACTACTACTACTACTACTACTGGATAAAGTTGTTGAATAGCACTGGGCCCTTTTGTGGCACCACGCTGGCCACTTCTCCCCAGGATGAGGAGGGAAATAACAACGATAACAATAGCAACGTGAGTACACATAGCACATTATTGAATAGCACTGGGCCCTTTTGTGGCACCATGCTAGCCACTTCTGTCCTGGATGAGGAGGGAAATAACAACAACAATAACAATAACATGGGTACACATAATGCATGGAAGGCAAGTCTTGGATCAAGATGTTGAATAGCACTGGGCCTTTTGTGTCAACACGCTAGCCACTTCTGTCCTGGATGATGAGGGTAATAACAACAACAATAACAAT
Source organism: Anolis apletophallus (assembly GCA_030556195.1). Classification (NCBI taxonomy): domain Eukaryota; kingdom Metazoa; phylum Chordata; class Lepidosauria; order Squamata; family Anolidae; genus Anolis; species Anolis apletophallus. The sequence goes on from JARBWK010000001.1 coordinate 1,849,708, forward strand.
AACAACATGAGTACACATAATGCATGGAATGCAAGTCCTACATAGAATGCAATCAAGTCTTATCAAGCCTTGTTGTTTTGTTTGATATTGTGATATGGGCTAATCAGTAAAATTACTACTACTACTACAACTGGATCAAGATGTTGAATAGCACTGGGCACTTTTATGGCACCACATTGGCCACTTTTGCCTAGGATGTGGAAGGTAATAATAACAACAATAACAATAACATTAGTACACATAATGCATGGAAGGCAAGTCCTATGTAGAGTGCAATCAAGTCTTATCAAGCCTTGTTGTTTTGTTTGATATTGTGATATGGGCTAATCAGTAAAATTTCTCCTTCTACTACTACTACTACTACTACTACTACTACTACTACTACTGGATAAAGATGTTGAATAGCACTGTGCCCTTTTGTGGCACCACCCTGGCCACTTCTCCCCAGGATGAGGAGGGTAATAATAACAACAATAACAATAACAACATGAGTACACATAATTCATGGAAGGCAAGCCCTACATAGAGTGCAATCAAGACTTATCAAGCCTTGTTTTGTTTGATGTTGTGATGTGGGCTAATCAATACAATTACTACTACTATTAGTGGATCAAGATGTTGACTAGCACTGGGCCCTTTCATGGCACCACATTGGCCACTTCTCTCCAGGATGAAGAGGGAAATAATAACAACAATAACAATAACAACATGAGTACACATAATACATGGAATGCAAGTCCTACATAGAGTGCAATCAAGTCTACTACTACTACTGGATCAAGATGTTGACTAGCACTGGGCCCTTTTGTGGCACCACGCGAGCCACTTCTCCCCCAGGGTGAGGAGGGTAATAACAATAACAACATGAGTACACATAATGCATGGAAGGCAAGTCCTACGTAGAGTGCAATCAAGTCTACTACTACTACTACTACTACTGGATCAAGATGTTGACTAGCACTGGGCCCTTTCGTGGCACCACACTAGCCACTTCTGCCCAGGATGAGGAGGGGAATAACAACAACAATAACAGTAGCAACATGAGTACACCTATCATGTTATTGAATAGCACTGGGCCCTTGTGTGGGCACTTCTCCCCAGGGCGAGGAGGGTCGTTACAAGAATAGCCCAACCGGGGGGGGGGTGAGGGTCGTGGGGGGGGCCCTCCCCCACCTATAGGTGATGATAGTACACCTATCATGTTATTGAATAGCACTGGGCCCTTGTGTGGCTCCACCCTGGCCACTTCTCCCCAGGGTGAGGACAGGCACAACAACCCCCCTAACCCCAGGCGGGGGGGGTGTGAGGGTCGGGGGTGTGAGGGTCGTGGGGGCCCCTCCCCCCACCTATAGGTGATGATAGTACACCTATCATGTTATTGAATAGCACTGGGCCCTTGTGTGGCTCCACCCTGTCCACTTCTCCCCAGGGTGAGGAGGGATCACACCTACATGTTAGAATAGCACTGGGGGTGTCAGGGTGAGGGGGAACAACCCCTAACCCCAGGGGTGGTGTGAGGGTCGGGGGCCCCTCCCCCTACCTATAGGTGATGATAGTACACCTATCATGTTGTTGAATAGCACTGGGCCCTTGTGTGGGCACTTCTCCCCAGGGTGAGGACAGGCACAACAACCCCCCTAACTCCAGGCGGGGGTGTGTGTGTGAGGGTCGGGGGTGTGTGAGGGTCGGGGGGCCCCATCTCCCCCCCCCCCCTACCTGCCAGCAGCTGCATCCAGGCGCAGATCTTGTAGACGGTGGCGGTGTTGCAGAAGAAGAAGAGGGCGAAGCAGGTGATGCAGGAGAGGGTCAGCACCATGGAGAGCAGCACGAAGAAGGAGGCGGCCTTGAAGGCGCCCGAGGGGATGCTGCGGAAGTCGGCGAAGGAGCCGCGGCACGTGAACTCCTTGAGGCTGCCCTCGTTGCCCACGCAGTAGTGGAAGAGGCCGAAGTAGCCCGGCTTGGGCGTGCTGACGCTGTCGCCGATCCAGTAGGGCTGGATGAAGACCACCACGTTGATGATGGCGAAGCAGATGGTGAAGATGGCCCACAGCACGCCGATGGCCCGCGAGTTCCGCATGTAGTTGTCATGGTACAGCTTGGACGCCTCCTGCGAGGGCAGCATCCTGGCGGGGCGAGGGGGCGGGGGGGACCCCTCGGGGGGCGGGGGCCGGCCGGGAGGGAGGAAGGGAAGGGGGCCTCCTCCTCCGCCTCTCCGCCTCACCCAGCCATCAGCAGGCTCCCAGGTGGAGGTGGCCCCCGGGCAGGCAGGCAAGGTAGGCAAGGTAGGGAGGAACAAGCAAGCACCAGGCCCCGCCCGTCCCCTCTGGGCTCCCCTCGGGCTCCCTCAGGCTCCTCTTTGCAGCTCCGGCCGCCGAGACTCCATCTTGGCCAACCTGGCTTGCTTCTCTGGCTCGCCTCAGCGGAGCACGCGCACGCGCACGGGGAGGGAGGGATGGAAGGAGGGCGCGCGCCCGCTAGCCCGGCACGCTGGAACGCCGAGCGCGAGCACAAGGGAGGGGCGGGGTAGGTCTAAAGAGAGAGAGAGAGAGAGAGAGCATGGGAAATAAGAGCCAATAGGCGAAACGATGGGAAAAAAGGGGGAGAATGGGAACGCGCATGCGCCAAGCCGAGAGGGTCAAGAAGGAGAGCCGGCAGGCCAGCGCGCAGGCGCAATGAGGGCCACAACATACACATAGTCTTTCCTCAGTGAGGCTGTGAAGGAAGGGAATTGGCAGAAGAAGAATTATTATTATTATTTCTGTACCAGAAGTTTTCTACCAGCCCGCTCTACAGGAAGAACAACGTCATCCCCATGTCAGCATTATATTTTAGGAGGTTTTAGGATGTTAAAGTGTAATCTGTGTAATTTTGCTATGTTGGAAACCGCCACAGCCTTAGGGAGAGGCGGTCTAGCGAATTTGAAGAATAAATAAATAAATAAATAAATAGGCACATCTGTGCTTAACTCCATCCAGCAGTTCACCTCCCTGGGAAGCATCATCTCTTCAGGCGCCAAGATTGGCAAAAAGATAGATCTCAGATTAGCAAAGGCATAGAGTGCATTCGGAAGGCTTCACAAAAGAGTCTGGAGCAACAAGCACCTGAGGCAAAGCACCAAAATCAGTGTGTACAGAGCTATCGTCCTGTCTATTCTCCTCTGTGGGTCTGAAACATGGGTCACCTATCTTCAACACCTATGACTCCTCGAACGCTTCCATCAACACTGTCTTCACACAATCCTAAATATACACTGGACCGACTATGTGACGAATGTTGCTGTCCTTGAGCAAGCAGGGATCACCAGCGTTGAGGCCATGCTATTGAGAACACAGCTGCGCTGGGCAGGGCAGGGCACGTCTCTAGGATGGAGGACCACCGCCTCCCAAAGATACTACTCTATGGTGAACTCACCACGGGTCAGCGCAAGAGAGGCGCCCCCAAAAAGAGATATAAGGTCTCCCTGAAACAACATCTCAGGCTCAGCCAGATTGATCACCAACAATGGTCCACCCTGGCCTCACATCGGGAGGCATGGAGACGCACTATCCACAATGCTGCAGCCTCTTTCGAGAAGACACGCCAAACGGGTCTCGAAGAGAAACGACAACGCAGAAAGAACCGCAACTTGGAAACATCATCACCCAAGGAGACTTTCTGCTGTGCTTTCTGCAACCGGACTTGCCTATCTCAGGTTGGCCTTTTTAGTCATCAACACGCTTGTAGAAAGCGTGGGATGAGTCCTTCCTAAGAATCTTCATTCACGAAGTAATGCCAGAGAGAATAGTAATAATAATCTGAAAATGCAATGAAACAATGGAAAACTGAGTTGTTCGCAGGCAACGAAAGCTATGGAACTGTTGACATCAAGAGAGGAATTTTCCAAGGCAACTCACTGTCACCACTGCTGTTCATCATTGCAATGATCCCACTGTCAGTAATTGTACAGAAAACAAACCTAGGCTGCCAAACAGCAAGACATCCACCAAAACTTTCCCACTTGCTGTACATGGATGATCTGAAGCTTTACGGAAAACCAGAAACTGAAATCGAGTCACTGACCAAGACAGTCAGAATCTTCTGCACTGACATCAATATGGAGTTTGGCCCAGACAAATGTGCCACAGTGACATTAAACAAAGGGGAAATGGCTCGCAGCAAGGGCATAGGTGCCAAATGGACAAACCATCAAGTGCAATCAGCCTGACGCCTACAAATATCTGAGCATACTACAGCTGGACAATATCAGGCATGTGCATGTGAAAAATGTGATCAGGAAAGAATATATCCAAAGAGTCAGAAAGCAAATTAAACGGTGGAAATACGAGCAAGGCTCTCAACCCGTGGGCCATCCCCGTCATTAGATACACAGCTGGAGTTGTGAACTGGACGCAAGCAGAGCTGGGTGCTCTGGACAGAAAAACAAGAAAACTGATGACAATCCACTACTCATTACACCCACGTAGTGATGTCAACTTGACCTGCCCCGAAAATCAGGAGGCAGCGAGAGGGCTTCTGCAAGGGAAACAAACGGTAGAAGAAGAGAAACATGCACAAAAAAATAATGTGCATGGTGGAGGAAGATTAATAATAATAATAATAATAATAATGGTAAATTATATATAAAATTAAATAGGGACTGCCTTTCTCTTTTTCATTGCCAGCGGTCTCCATGACCCGCCCAAGGAAATCTTCTTTACTCAACACAACTCAACTTTACTTCTTATGAGTCGCCCTCCACCAAGGTGCTCTAGGCCAGGGCTGTCCAACTTCTACCGGCCCAGGGGCTTGAATTCCGGTCACTGATGACCTGGGGGGCCATAGGGTCTGCCCCCACCATGGCTCCGCCCCCGGCTCCGCCCTCTCCCACACTCCGCCCCCACCCCACCTCTGCATGCATACAGTCAAATATAATCTTTTACTGAGATAAAATGCAGGGATAAGATATTAAATTATTTTAATTTAATATTAAATATATTTAATTCCATCCTCCCCTCCCCCTTATTTTAATTTAATATTAAGTATATTTAATTGCATCCTCCTCTCCCCCTTATTTTAATTTAATATTAAATATATTTAATTGCATCCTCCTCCCCCTTATTTTAATTTAATATTAAATATATTTAATTGCATCCTCCCTCCCCCTTTATTTTAATTTAATATTAAATATATTTAATTCCATCCTCCCTCCCCCTTATTTTAATTTAATATTAAATATATTTAATTCCATCCTCCCATCTCCCTTATTTTAATTTAATATTTTATTTAATTGAATATTAAATATATTTAATTGCATCCTCCCCTCCCCCCTTATTTTAATTTAATATTAAATATCTCCCCTTATTTAATTGCATCCTCCTCTCCCCCTTATTTTAATTTAATATTAAATATATTTAATTGCATCCTCCCCTCCCCCTTATTTTAATTTAATATTAAATATATTTAATTCCATCCTCCCCTCTCCCTTATTTTAATTTAATATTAAATATATTTAATTCCATCCTCCTCCCCCTTATTTTTATTTAATATTAAATATATTTAATTCCATCCTCCCCTCCCCCTTATTTTTATTTAATATTAAATATATTTAATTGCATACTCCCCTCTCCCCCATTATTTTAATTATTTCATCTTTAAATATATTTAATTTTATATTTAATACATGAGTGGAGATGGGGGAGGGAATGAGGAGCCCCTGAGGAGCCCCTGCTTCGGCCTACCTTTTCCAAACGCGCAGGATCCAGGAGTACCCGGATGACGAGAGAGGCGACGACCGACTGAGTCGAAGAAGGTCCTAATCGTGTCTGTGGGCCTCAGCGATCCAGGAGTAGAGTAGCTGAAGAATATCGCGAGAATACGCAATCCACACGGGATTTCGCTGTCAACGCCAGCGTGATCTCGTGCTGACAGCGAAATCCTGTGTGGATTGCGTATTCTCGCGATACTTGCTCCGAACCCGGAAGTAGGTTTTTTTAATAAAAAAGTATTATTTATTTTATTTTTCAATTTTTATTTTTTATTAAAAAGCTTAGGGGGCCGGAGGGAAGGGACTGGGGGGGCGTATGCGGGTCACGGGCCGCCAGTTGGGCAGCCCTGCTCTAGGCGACTTACACAGTTAAAATAAACAGCTTGTTACTTAACAATCTTAGGCTCTTCTGAAGAGCCATGTCTTAAGTGCCCCTAAAAATGTACGTAGATGGGGAGTGGCTCTTTGGTCTGGCGGCAGGGAGGGAGTTCCACAAGATTGGGGCTGTGATGGAGAAGGACCTCTGTCTTGTGGACTCCAAACGGACCTCTAGGGCCAGGGACATAGAGAAGATGCTCATGAGCTGACCGTGGCAGTCTCTGGTGGTGGAGTGGCATTAAATGGTCTCTTAGATATGGAGGACCCTGACCTCGGAGGGCCTTGAATGCTAGGACCAGGGTCTTGTAGAAACCGGCAGCCAATGCAAGCGCTACAGAGACGGCGTTATATGGCACCTCATTGATGTTCTTGTGAGGAGTCTAGCAGCTGCATTTTGCACAATTTGGATCTTGCAAATTGCTTCTCGAGGTAAGCCCACATACAAAGAACATAAGAACATAAGAAGAGCCATGCTGAATCGGGCCTCAGCCCATCTAGTCCAGCATTCAGTGTCACACAGTGGCCCACCAGTTGTACACGGGGATCTCTAGCAGAAAGGAGGGCAAAACCCTCACCTGCTCCCGACCCCCCACAACCAGTACCCGGGGAAAATCCTGCCTGCCTCCATCAACACAGAGGTGGCACTTGGATGTCCATTTCAGTAACTACTGATTCCCTTGGTATCCATGACTCTGTCTAATCCTGCCTTGAAGCTGTCCAGGCTGACAGCTGTCACAACCTCCTCTGGAAGTGAGTTCCATAACCCAATGACCGTCTGGGTGAAGAAATATTTCCCTTTATTAGTCCTAACTTTCCTACCTTGGAGCTTTAGGAGTGCCCCCTAGTCCTAGTGTTGGGTGACAGAGAAAATATTTTTTCTTTGTTCACCTTTTCTATCCCATGCATGATTTTATACACTTCGATCAAGTCACCTCTTAGACGCCGTCTTTCAAGGCTGAAAAGACCAAGGCGTTGCAACCTGATTTCATAAGGGAGCTGCTCCATCCCTTGGATCATTCTTGTTGCCCTTTTCTGTACCTTTTCCAGTTCCGTTATATCCTTCTTGAGGTGCGGTGACCAGAATTGTACACAGTACTCCAAATGTGGCCTCACCATCGATTTGTAGAGAGGCAATACAACATTTGACGACCTATTTTCGATTCCCTTCCTGATCATGCCAAGCATAGAATTTGCTTTTTTCACTGCTGCAGCGCACTGGGTTGACATCTTCATTGAGCTGTCCACCAAAACCCCAAGATCCCTTTCCTGGTTTGTCTCGGAAAGCTTTGATCCCATCAGTTGATAAGTGTATTTGGGGTTCTTTGCCCCGATGTGCATGACTTTACACTTGTTTAGGTTAAAATGCATTTGCCACTTTGTTGCCCATTCACTCAATTTCGAGAGATCTTTCTGGAGCTCTTGACAGTCAGTTTCATTTTTAACTACCCTGAACAGTTTAGTGTCGTCTGCAAACTTTGCTACCTCAGCATTTACTCCTACATCCAGGTCATTAATGAATAAATTAAAAAGTAACGGTCCTAAAACTGAACCTTGGGGTACGCCACTTCTCACCTCTTTCCATCCAGAGAAATGTCCGTTTATTACCACCCTTTGTTTCCTACAGTTTAGCCAGGTTCCAATCCAGGACAAGACCTGTCCCCGTCAAGTAATCCAGCCTTGACGTAACCATGGCATGGATTGCCGTAGCCAGCACCTCTGTTGGTAAATATTTATTTATTTATTTATTTATTTATTTATTTATTTGTTATTCACTTTTGTATTCCGCTCCTCCCAGCAGGCTCGGGGCGGATCACAGCAAAAATACATGGGCGGCATGTTGTGACATATCAACATGTGGCCCTACAATTGATAAAAACATAAAAACATAAAACCACATTTAAAACAGGTTACATCGTCAAGACACGGGTTAAGAGGACATATATCATAGATCTTAGTCCAGTGTGCCTAATTAAAGGCCAGCCTGAAGAGGGCCGTCTTGCACGCCCTCTGGAACGGGCCCAGTTCCGAGATGGCTCGGGTGCTGTCCGGGAGGCGTTCCAGAGCACTGGTGCCACAGAAAAAGACCTTTGTCTAGTCGTCGACAGGTGGCAGGAGCGGACTGATGGAATTAACAACAGACTTTGCTCATCTGAGCGCAGTGATCTCGGGGGTGAGTACGGGGTAAGGCGGTCCTTCAGGCGCCAACTGCCTCACTTGGCGTAGATGAAAGAAGGCCTTTGACTAGTGGAGGCAATCTGGGCTTCCATCCTCATTTGGGAATCCAGGATCACACCAAGACTCTTCACAGTGGGGGATGAAACTAACGGCTCCCCTTCAAAAGATGGTAATACACCGACCAATTCTGATGGGCGGCCAGGCCACAAGAGTTCAGTTTTTGCTGGATTTACTTTCAATTTATGGGCACGTAGCCATCTTGTCACGGCTCCAAGACACCGGGTGTAGTTATCCGGCACTGAGGTTGTTCCAGGTTCTAGTTTTAGGAGAAGCTGGATGTCATCAGCGTATTGGAAACATTCTAATCCAAATCTCCGGACTAGCTTAGTGAGAGGTCGAACATAAATGTTAAACAGCATTGGCAATAGAATAGCCCCTTGGGTTCTCCACAGTCGAGAGGGGATTTCTCAGGTACTTGGCCCAGCCACTCCACTCGCTAGCTACGCCCTCTCAAGAATGAATTGAACCACGTTATTGCAGATCCTTGAATTCCAATAGCAGCTAATCGTTGGATCAGTAGATCATGGTCTACTGTATCAAAAGCTGCGGTGAGGTCGAGCAACACCAGCAGTACCGATCCTCCCTTGTCTAGATGGCGACGGATGTTGTAAGGACTCACCCATTCTAGGTAGGCCGGGGCCTGTTTTGTAGTTTGGCTCCCTGGTGGAAATAGCTGGCATCCATCTTGGGAAGGGAGTTCAGCAGAGCAGACATTAAGAGTGAGGGAGGTATTGCCAGAGAAAGGGGGAGTGGTTTAGCTGCTTTTCTGTATAGATACAGACACTCCCAACTGATTGGCTGAGAGCCATGGGGGGAGGAGTCTAGCTTGGTAGGAGGGAGGATTCCTGACAGGAATAGTTTAGTCTTGTGAGAGGCTTCAGATGAGAAGCATCTGAGCTTCGTGTGTCTTGTGCTAGGCTGTGATTGAGAAACATCTCAGCCTTAGCAGTCTTGAAGAGGCTTTTGGATAAGCAACATCCTAGCCTCTGAGGTGAATCTGAAACAGTCTATTCTTTAGTGGATCACCTAGGAATTAGTCTGTACTAAGGGGTCAGCTAAGCTGACAGGTCTTAGGGACAGCATAGGATTCAGGGGGCCACTGAGAAGGGTAGAGCCGGTATACACCTTGGAGTCTCTTGTTACAGAGAAAGGTGGGCTCTTAGACTGGGGAGCTAGCACGAGTCTGTTAGCCCCATTCAGAAGCAAGACTCAGGGAACTGTCTTGGAGGAAGTTCCTGGTTGAAACAAGCTGTTCACACTAGTTGCATTTAGTGGAACAGGGGCTATTTCAGTCACGACTCAGCACTGACTGGAATTGCTGGTTTTAAGATCTAAGATTTTAAAAAACCTCTGTTTGTAACCGTACGCTCCAGCACACTTAGATCTTTTAGAAACCATACGCTTTTGCCATTAATTGTTTAACCATACGCTCGTTACCTCAAAGTGAATAACCGTACGCTCGTTGCCTCGTTAGTAGTTAACCATCAAGCTCTGTGCCTCGTTTGTTTGTAAAAGTTAATAAATACTTTCAGTTTAACTTTTACCTCAGTCTCCATCGTATTTCCTCACAGTTTCCTCATAGCTGTTTATTCAATTAGGAGCCTAACTGAACATCTTAGTTAAGTTTTAAAATCCTAATTTAGTTAATTAGGTTGGTGGCAGTGATTTGATTATTGGGTACATCCGAAGTCGTCACAGATGTCATCAGAGATGGCCGCCAGAACAGTCTCGGTCCCGTACTGAAAGGGTTTGCTTGGGAATTGACCTTGAGTTTGGAAGTGTAGTTCACCTACACCCAGAGAGCACTGTGGACTCAAACAATGTTATGTTATTGTTTGTTTTCTATCCAAAATCACAATGTTGGAAGGAGGCTCACCACTTTAAGGTCCCTAAAACAGGCATGGGAAAACTTCGGCCTCCTGGGTGCTTTGGACTTCAACTCCCACCATTCTTAACAGCCTGAGGCTCTTTCCTGCTTAAATGACTGAGGGGGGGAGGAGAAAAGAGCCTGAGGCTGCTTGGAATGGTGGGAGTTGGAGTCCAAAACACCTGGAAGGTTCAAGTTTGCCCATGCCAGTTTTCGACAGAGACCTCTTCCTCCCCCTTCCCATTGGCACCCTTTCTTCCCCCTCCTGCCCAACACTTACTTTTTCTTCTATTCTGCCACTTCTGCTGCCATTTTGATCTGAGGGGGCAGCGTGAGCGTGTTCAGGAGGGGAGGGGGAGGGAGGAGGCGTGACCCGTGCGGGCGCTACTCCACAGTCTCGCCCCAGAGCAAAGCGAGGCAAAGCGAGCAGAGAGAGGCTGGGAAGAAGGGAGCCCGAGCAGAGAAGAAAAAGTGTTCGGCAGGAGGGGGAAGAAAGGGGATTGGAGGTTCCAATTTCCCACAGCACACCTGTTGATCAGCACTGGTTGGGAAACACTGTACTAAGAAATGGGAGGTTAGAGACCGGGTGGTAGTTGGTCAACATCGCAGGGTCTAAGGTGGGTTTTTTAAAGAGGGGGTGGACTCTAGCTTCTTTCAGGGTGTTTGGAAAGATTCCCTGCTCCAGGGAGTTGTTTATTATGTGCATCAGAGGGACCCGGAGCCCCTCTGGGCAATCCATGAGCAACCAAGAAGGACAAGGATCCAAGGAACAGGTAGTTGGTCTTGCTGTAGATAGAATCTTACAGACAGTTTCTGTGTTCAATAATATAAATCGGTCAAATTTGGAGCTAATTGATGTTTGTGTTACCTCCTTCTCATTAGCGGACTCGGTCGTAGGGGACGGTTCTTTGAGGATTAAAACACCATTGTTTGGGCCTCCAACTCCCAGAAGCCCTAGCCACCTTGTCCAATGGTGAAGAATTCTCAGAGCTGAAGCCCAAAACACCTGGAAGGCCACAAGCTTGGCACCACTGATTAAGGGCCCTTCCAGACAGACCCTATATCCCAGGATCTGGTCCCGGATTTTTCGTTTATCTCCATTTATCTGGCAGTGGGGACTCATATAATCCAATTTGATGCAGAAAACCTGGGATCAGATCCTGGGATATAGGGCCTGCCTGGAAGGGCACTTAGAGGAAGGATCAGGAGGTGAGCTCCGGTGTCAATAGAGCAATTTAAACCAAGGTCTTGACACAACTTTTAAAGGAGTTAATCCTGCAAACAAGTTGTAGTCTCTTAAGCAGATCTTTTGACGCACCGCCTTGCCGTGGTTGGAGTGAGGGGGACAGCTGTCCTCCTTTTTCCACAATCGGAAGCAGCGAGTGCAGAGGGGTGGGCTGGTTTCCGGGGGATCCTGTTTGCTTTGCGGGGTCCCTTCAGGGAGCCATCCTTTCCCCTCTGTTATTTAACATCTATATGCGACCGCTCGCTCAAATGGTACGTAGCTTTGGGCTGGAGTGTCACCAGTACGCTGATGACACTCAGCTCATTCTGAGGGGGGAGGGCCGGCCGGAATCCATACCTGATAATTTCCATCTCTGCCTTGAAACCGTTACTGGATGGCTGCGAGCCAGTAGGTTGAAGGTGAATCTGGCGAAGACGGAGATCCTTTGGCTGGGTCGTCCGGGCGATAGGGAAATCCAACTGCTGACCCTGGATGGCGAGGCACTACGCCTGTCATCATCAGTAAAAAGCCTGGGTGTCCATTTGGACCCTCTGCTGTCAATGGAGGCTCAAATCTCCAGTGTCAGCTGAATCGCATTTTTCCACCTGCGACAGGCGAAGCGTCTGGCTCCCTATCTCTCATGGAATGACCTAGCCATGGTAATCCAAGCCACGGTCATCTCAAGACTTGACTACTGTAATGCTCTTTACATTGACCTACCCTTGGCTCTGATCCGGAAACTGAGGCAAGTGCAGAATGCTGCAGCCCGGCTGCTCACTGGGAAACCCGTGAGCTGCCGCATAACACCTATACTGCAGCACCTGCACTGGCTGCCAATTGAATGCCGGATCACTTTCAAGGTGTTAGTTCTTACTTTCAAGGCCATACATGGTCTGGGGCAAGTGTACCTACGGGATCGCCTGATTCCATATAACCCCCCGAGATCACTCCGCTCCGAAGATCAGAATCTTCTTGACATCCCTAGTGTGAAGTCTTTCCACCTGACTTTGACAAGGCGCAGGGCATTTTCAATCATTGCCCCGGTCCTCTGGAATATGTTACCACCAGAAATGCGGGCCCTGCGAAATTTGGTCACTTTCCATAGAGCCTGCAAGATGCATTTGTTCAGACAGGCCTTTGAAAGCTTAAGACTTAACTGTGTTTTTATTTGCTGTTTTATGTATTATTGCACTCTATGTTTTATTCATTGTCTGCTTTTCATTGATCTATGTTGTAAACCGCTCTGAGCCTTTGGGAGTGGTGGTCTACAAATCCAAATAATAAATAAATAAATCTTTTTAAGTTCAGACTAAAATCCAGAACAGACTTGCCACTTGCTGGGTTGCACCACATTTCTTGTGCGGTTTCCACCCAAAGATAGCCCATAAGACTAAAAATTCATCCCAGTGAATCTCTGCTTCCCGAAAGGAATGGGATTGGCACAGGGAACCAGCTTCCCGGTGAGCTTCATAACCACGTTCAGGATCATGTCTCTGTCACATCAGGGACACCTTGGTAGGGTTTCCATCTCTACAGAGGACGGTTTTTCCTAAGTAAAAAGAAGCATTTATCGTAAGAACACAGGCGAGGACTTCCTCAGCGTTTAAGTACATAAGAACATAAGAAGAGCCATGCTGAATCGGACCTCAGCCCATCTAGTCCAGCATTCTGTATCACACAGTGGCCCACCAGTTGTACACGGGGATCTCGAGCAGAAGGGAGGGCAAAACCCTAACCTGCTCCCGACCCCCCACAACCAGTACCCAGGGAAATCCTGCCTACCTCAACCAACTCCGAGGTGGCACTTGAATGTCCTTTTCAGTAACTACCGATACACTTGGTATCCATGAATCTGTCTAATCCTGCCTTGAAGCTGTCCAGGCTGACCGCTGTCACAACCTCCTCTGGAAGTGAGTTCCATAACCCAATGACCCTCTGGGTGAAGAAATATTTCCCTTTATTAGTCCTAACTTTCCTACCTTGGAGCTTCAGGGAGTGCCCTCTAGTCCTAGTGTTTTGTGACAGAGAAAATAGTTTTCTTTATTCACCTTTTCTATCCCATGCATGATTTTATACACTTCGATCAAGTCACCTCTTAAACGCCGTCTTTCAAGGCTGAAAAGACCAAGGCGTTGCAACCTGGTTTCATAAGGGAGCCGCTCCATCCCTTGGATCATTCTTGTTGCCCTTTTCTGTACCTTTTCCAGTTCCGTTATATCCTTCTTGAGGTGCGGAGACCAGAATTGTACACAGTACTCCAGATGTGGCCTCACCATAGATTTGTAGAGAGGCAATACAACATTTGACGACCTATTTTCGATTCCCTTCCTGATCATGCCAAGCATAGAATTTGCTTTTTTCACTGCTGCTGCGCACTGGGTTGACATCTTCATTGAGCTGTCCACCAAGACCCCAAGATCCCTTTCCTGGTTTGTCTCGGAAAGCTTTGACCCCATCAATTGGTAGGTGTAGTTGGGGTTCTTTGCCCCGATGTGCATGACTTTACACTTGTTTAGGTTAAAATGCATTTGCCACTTTGTTGCCCATTCACTCAATTTCGAGAGATCTTTCTGGAGCTCTTTACAATCAGTTTCATTTTTAACTACCCTGAACAGTTTAGTGTCATCTGCAAACTTTGCTACCTCAGAATTCACTCCTACATCCAGATCATTAATGAATAAATTAAAAAGTAACGGACCCAAAACTGAACCTTGGGGTACGCCACTTCTCACCTCTTTCCACCCAGTTTGTTCCCAGGCTTTTCCGCTCCCTCCTTTGGGATATTTCCTTTCATCTAAAATGTTTTTCTTAATTAAAACTTTTAAAACACAATAAAAAGAGGGAGAACATAACTAGAATAGGAAAGTAGGAAATTGTGATAGTGGGCGATAGAGAAGTGGATAAAGGGAGGCAGGGTAGGTTGTGGTTTGCAGGTAGTGGGTAAGCGGGGGTAAAGGGGGGTGGGTGGTAGGATGGGGTGTATACTTTGACTTCCAATCTTCTTCAGGTGACTTTATCTTCCTTTATTCAAAAAGTCTCTTGCGAGAAATTGTCCAGCTCCTTCTTGTGATCTTCTTAGGAGCGTTAGTTAGGGTATTTATTTATTTTTTTACTATACTTTTATACTGCCCCTCTCAGCCCAAAGGTGACTCGAGGCAATGAACACACGGCAACAAATGCCCACAGATAAAATACATCATAAAATATTAGTTAAAACAACCATATAAAAACAATACAATTAACAGTCAAAATTATAAAATACAAATCTCAGCGTCTCATTCTTAAAATCGGTTTCCATTGCATCGTCATAATATTCCGTTGGTCTCAATTAAATAATTACAGCTCATCTGCGAATGCCTGCTTGAACAGCCAAGTCTTGACTTTCTTACGAAATGTCAGGAGGGAGGGGGCTGATCTGATGTCACTAGGAAGGGCGTTCCAAAGCCGAGGAGCCACTACTGAAAAGGCCCTGTCTCTCGTTCCCGCCAATCGCGCCTGTGAAACAGGCGGGACCGAGAGCAGGGCCTCTCCAGATTATCTTAAACATCTCAATGGTTCATAGGGAGATATGTGTTCGGACAGGTAAGTTGGACCCGAACCGTTTAGGGCTTTCAAGGCCAAAGCCAGCACTTTGAATTGTGCCCGGTAGCAAACTGGCAGCCAGTGGAGCTGGCGCAACAGAGGGGTTGTGCGCTCTCTGAATGCCGCTCCTGTTATCAACCTCGCTGCTGTCTGTTGGACCAATTGAAGCTTCTGAACAGTCTTCAAAGGCAGCCCCACGTAGAGTGCGTTGCAGTAATCTATACGAGATGTAACCAGAGCGTGGACTACTGTGGCCAAGTCAGACTTCCCATCTTATATCTATTATCCATTTCAGGTTTTCTTGCATTATAGAATTCTTTATGGGGGACCAGTCTGTTTTTGGCATCTTCAAGTTCTGCTTATACTCATCAATTGGGCTAATTAGTCCATATTCACAATGTCTATAGTTTTGATTAGCCATTGTTCTTGTGTTGGGATCTCTCTCGTTCTCCAAAATCTTGCATAGTTTATTCTGGCCGCAGTCAGCTGGTAATTGGGATATTTCCTTTTTGTCCTTCTGGCAGCAAGTGAGGATTTTCCTGTGCCAACAGGTAATTGACTACAATAGACTTTTAATGGTATACTTTCTTGCTGATTTTTCTATTCTGTCTCTCAATGGATGTTTAAGTGGTTTTAATTCTATAGATTGCTCACTTGAATTTAAAATATAACACACACACACATATGATATATATAGATCGAGATAGTGTAAACCATTCTGAGTTTCAGCACAAATGCGTAAGTAATCATTAACGTTCCATCATGCCTTTCCTGTAAACTCCTTGAAGAGGATTGTCAGGCCATTGCTGGTTAGTGGTGTGTGGTGGCTTCCAGGTCATTGAGGAGCCAATTGACTCCACGTTGATTAAATGAACTATCCATGGTGCTGAATTCGTTTAAAGATGGCATTCAATACCTTGAAGGTGAGAAAGTGAATTGGCTCCAGGCTGTCATTTGATGTTTAGATGAGCTATCCAAGGTGCTGAACCTCTTTGTGGAACTAAAGCAGTGGTGTCAAACCTGTGGTCTTCCAGGCGTTTTGGATTTCAGTTCCCAAAATTCCTGGCCATTGGAGAAATTGCCTAGGACTTCTGAGATTTTATAATTAATTTATTAATTTATGCTTCACATTTATAGACCACCACTCCCCGAAGGCTCGGAGCGGTTTACAATCGTATGCATAAATACAATCCAACATACACATATAATAACCAAACATTACATAACATTAAATTATAGTAAATACAATAAGGTGGAGGTGAACTAAGGGTTGCGTATCAGGTGGGATCGATAGTCAGTTTAGGGGCCGCAGGTAAGGTTAGGGACCGAGCAGCCCTATAGTCTGGTTTTAACCTCAATGCGGCCACACCTCCAAGTGATGGGGAAGGGACTCCAGTCGGATGGCAAGGAGGGGTCTCAACCATGGCGATTTGGGAGGCCCTCACCACTCCGTACTGAGTTCCTTTAGGAAAGTTTACGGTTTCAGTCCGACTCCAGCTCCCGGTCATCAGACCCCAGAAAACTCTGGGGCCAAACCGCCGGTGCTGAAGTTTACGTCGGTTGACTCTGTATTTCAGATGCTCCACTGGTTCAGCTTCCGGCGCCCATGTTTCAGTCCGCTTGCTGTTCTGGGCAGCCGGAGCAGCCGCTCTGCACTCCTTCCACTGTAGAACTCTCTGGTTATTGCCGGATGTGGCGCTCTGTGACTGGCGCCCCCTTCGCTTCCTCCCAGCTCTGCAACCACGTCGATGTCGGGAGTGACCGATGGGTTGCTGGGAGGAAGCTTTCCCGGCGACATCTGCCTTCAAGCTGGTGGTCTCCACGTTGGCGACTTCAAGGTCAACCGCCATCTTTCTCAAACCTTGTCTCTCCGAGAGGGAGAGACAGCGGCATCCTCGTCAATCTCCTGGCGCTCGGGGCACTGCTGGAGGACCGGGATCCCTCTCCCAGGCCCCGGGGGAATCCAGCATCTCCAGCCCCAGGCTGCCAGGCCTTCCCTCAACCTCCAGAGGCACATGGTCTCCCCATTGCCCCCAAATCATCTACCATCGGTCTCTCCTCTTCCGACCACCCCTCCATAGACCCCTCTGCCGACAGGTCCCAGGAGTGATCCCAGTCCATCTCTGGGAGCTCTCGCCGGCTGGTCAGAGGTTCCATGGGGATTTGCACTCCGCACAGGGGTAGTGGGGATGTAGGATATCTAGATATAGGGCTCTTCCACACAGCCCTATATCCCAGAATATCAATGCAGAAAATCCCACAATATCTGCTTTGAATTGGGTTATCTGAGTCCAGTTCAAAGCAGAACATGTGGGATTTTCTGCCTTGATATTCTGGGATATAGGGCTGTGTGGACGGGCCCTGGAACATCTGGAGGGCCACAAGTTTGACACCTTCTGACTAGAGGTTTTTTAGCTCTTTTGATGTTATTTATTTGTTTATTTGTTTACAGCATTTCTACCCCCCCGGGGAGGGGGAGAGGGGGACTCAGGGTGGCTAACAGAGGCAGCAATGTGGTGCCTAATACATAAATCGCCATAAAAACATACAAAATTGAGATAAAAACATTAATTAAACAAAATCCAACAATCAATTAAAAGTAACAATTAAAACAATGTTCAATCCACACATCCAACTGCTAAAACAGTAAAACCGTGTCCTCATCTCTGTCATCAAGCCAGTCCATTCCACTTAAAGTGCTGCTATGTCATTGTGCAAAGGCCTTGTCTCACAACCAAGATTTTACCCTTTTCCTAAATGCTTGGAGAGATGGAGTCGATCATATCTCACTTGGC
The DNA here is from genome assembly GCA_030556195.1 of Anolis apletophallus. NCBI lineage: Eukaryota > Metazoa > Chordata > Lepidosauria > Squamata > Anolidae > Anolis > Anolis apletophallus. Next base: position 1,867,533 of record JARBWK010000001.1, read on the forward strand.
AGTGCCTTTCCACAGGCGTGGAGCCACAACCGAGAAGGCCCTGTCTCTCCTTCCTGCGGCTGCATTTGAGATGCTGGCGGAGGCGAGAGCAGGGCCTCCCCAGATGATCTTAAGGAGCGAGGTGGGACGTAGAGGCAGATGCGTTCAGACAAGTAAGCTGGGCCAGAACTGTATAGAGCTTTATAGGTCAAAACCAGCACTTTGAATTGAGCTCAGAAGTGGACCAGTAGCCAGTGGAGCTGACACAACAAGGGGGTGGTATGCTCCCTGTATGTAGCTCCTGTTTGTAATGTGGCTGCCGCCCGTTGGACTAGCTGTAATTTCTGAACTGTCTTCAAAGGCAGCCCCATGTAGAGTGTGTTGCAGTAATCTATTCGGGATGTGACTAGAGCATGGATGACTGTAGCCAGATCAGGCTTCCCAAGGTACTGTCTGATAGCTGTCTGGCATTCAAAACTGCAGTTGTATGCATATTTGTCTAAAAGTAAGTCATAGGAATCTGAAACCTATCAGGTCAGTCCATTGATCCATTTAATCAGCATCTGACAGGGAATCTTTCCCATTGATGCTAAGGGCTGGGGCCTCCTGCATACAAAGCAAGTCTTCTGCCTGTGAGCTATTCTCATCAGGGCTGGCTCTGGCACGAGACAGAGCAACATGTCTGGTTCAGTTCCAAATGGCCAGTTATTAATTAATCATTATTGCATTGCTGCAAAAATGGAAAGACATGCTCTGCTGCAAAGGACAGAACAAATGGTTTCCATCTTTGAATTTTAGGAGATGGGCAACTTCAGGCAGCAAAATGTCTTCAGTGACTCTGATGGTTGTTGTGGAGTCCCTTCAAGTCATTTCCAACCTACACAACTCTAAGGCAACCTATCATAGGGGTTTCTCAGCAAATTTTGTTCAGAATATGTTTGCCATTGCCTTCCTCTGAGGCTGAGAGAGAGTGACTTGCCCAACGTGTGCTGGTGCAGAACACTGCCGCCCGACTCCTGACTGGTACGCCAGCTGGATGTCACATAACACCTACCTTGCAGGATCGGCACTGGCTCTTAATTGAGCACCGGATCACCTTCAAAGTGTTGGTACTTACCTTTAAGGCCTTGCACGGCCTGGGGCCAGCGTATCTAAGGGACCGTCTCTCCTCATATTGCCCTACGAGATCACTGCGGTCGGAAGGTACCAACCTACTAGACATTCCATCTGCGAAGTCAGCTAAATTAACGGCAACTCGTAGGAGGGCGTTTTCCGTGATTGCGCCCACACTGTGGAATGCCCTCCCAGCCGAAACGCGCGCCATCCAAGATCTCCTGCCTTTCAGGTGGGCTTGCAAGACCTATTTATTCCAACAGGCTTTTGGCCTATAGGTCCTACTATGCATAACCTGCCATGTCTGTAATTTTTTACCTGTTGTGCCTGTATTTCTCACATCAGGCTTTTAATTCTGTTGTTTTTTAGACTGTGTTGTACATGCTGTGTTTTTAACCCGTTTTAATATGTTATTGTATCTTGCGTATGTGAGCCGCCCCGAGCCTCCCGGGAGTGGCGGCATAGAAGCCCAATAAATAAATAAATAAATAAATAAATAACGTCATGTGCTGAGTTTCTGGGCTGAGCAGGGATTCAAACCCTGGTCACCAGAGCTGTGGTCCATTAGGACATGCTGGAATCACTTTAAATTCTGCAGTAATTCCACACAGTTCTGAATCAGCCGCCGCAGCATTGTCCTTGCGTTGGACGTTCTGCCAGGCTTCGTAATGCTATTCTTGTTCTAGTGTCCCTTTTTTGAAAGAAAAGAAGAAAAAGATAATTTTAATCTGTGCATTAGCCATTTCTATCTCCTGTTCTGAGAGGGAAAGATAAGATGGTTCAGGATTAACATATGTACACAAGAAAGGGAAGAAAAAGCTATTTAATGTATTAATCAATTATGGGTTTTTTTTATCCGACTTTCCCGAGGAAAAGGAATTGCCTCCCAAAGTGGCTTCCAGCAAATTAGAATTCAACACACCAGGCAGCCTGCAGACGCGTACACAACTGGGGGAAGGAACAGGCCCTGCCCTCGGGCTTACAGGCGGAATGACAATATAAATAAGGGAAAGGGCACAGGAGTAAAACAGGCAAAGCACAAGGCGGGAGCAGCCTGACAAAACCAAAATAGAGAGGCCAGTTGTCAAATTACACAACCTTGGTATCCTGCCCTTTCTTTCTCCAAGGATTTCTCAGTGGTTTATTAGATCCACAGCTACATCCTCATCTTGTGTTTTAATTTCGCAATAACCCTGGGAGGTTTGTTAAGACTGAGACCTCCTCGAGGCTGGCCTAAAGCTTTGGGATTCGGCACAAGTTATACCGCAGTTATTATTCAACATCTATATGCGACCACTTGCTCAGCTGGTACGTATTATTATTAATAATAATAATACGACCTGGCCACGGTGATCCAAGCCACGGTCATCTCGAGGCTCGACTACTGTAATGCGCTGTACATTGGCCTTCCCTTGTCGGCGATCCGGAAACTCAAGTTGGTGCAGAACACAGCAGCACGTCTGCTTACAGGAGCCCCAAGATCTGCTCATGTCACCCCACTCCTGCGCGAACTGCACTGGCTCCCTATTGAATTCCGGGTCTCCTTCAAGGTGTTAGTCTTAACTTTTAAGGCCTTATATGGTTTGGGGCCAGTGTAGCTGAAGGAGCAGCTTACCCCATACGTGCCCAGTAGATCACTGCGTTCAGAGGGGCTTAACTTACTGGAGGTGCCTAATATTAAGACCTACTGGTTGTCGAGTACGCGGCAGAGGGCGTTCACAGTGGCTGCGCCGAGCCTCTGGAATTCGTTGCCTGTGGAGACGCGAGCCCTACGGGGCTTGATGGCGTTTCGCAAGTCTGTAAAGACTTGGCTGTTTAGGCAGGCATTTGGTTCCGACTGATGCCTGCTATAACCTGCCACCCTGCCGCATCTTGCTATCTGTATTATTGTTGTCTGCTGGGATTTTAATGCTGGGAGCGGGGCTTGAACTTGGTTTTTATAATGTTGTTTTATGTGTTTTTATGTGCTTTCATCTGGTTTTATCTTGTGAACCGCTCTGGGCTCCGAAGAGAGCGGTATACCAAATCGAATAAATAAATAAATAAATAAATTTATTATTATTATTTATTTCAGCTTGGTAGACCGCTCACTCTGAAGCTCAGAGCGGTTTACAACAATAAAATACCAATAAAAACACATAACAACATTAAAACAACGTAGCTTTGGGCTTGAGTGTCACCAGTACACTGACGACACTCAGCTCATTCTGAAGATGGAAGGCCGGCCGGACTCCGTACCCGATAATTTCCATCGTTGCCTGGATGGCTGCAAGCCAGTAGGTTGAAGGTGAATCCAGTGAAGATGGAGATCCTTTGGCTGGGTCGTCCAGGTGGTAGGGATGTCCAGCTTCCAACCCTGGATGGCGTGGCACTATGCCCGTCATCATCAGTAAAAAGCCTTGGAGTCCTTTTGGACCCTCTGCTGTCAATGGCGGCCCAAGTCTATGCTGTCAGCAGAGTGACATTTTTCCGTCTTCGACAGGCTAGGAGGCCGGCCCCGTACTTGTCCCGGCACGATCTGGCCACGGTGATCCAAGCTACGGTCATCTCAAGGTTAGACTACTGTAACGCTCTCTACATTGGCCTGCCTCTGACAGTGACCCAGAAACTCAAGTTGGTGCAGAATGCCGCAGCCCGGCTGCTCGCAGGATTTCCTGTGAGCTGCCATATATATTACACCGATCTTGCGGGAACCGTACTGGCTCCCAATTGAGTACCGGATCAGACTCGAGCTTTTCGTAAAGCCTGTAAGACCGCTCTGTTTAAGCAGGCTTTCGAGTCCTAATAATACACAGGTTAAACTGTATTTTATTGTAACTGTTTTTATTGTATTGCTTTGTTCTGAGTGTAAACCGCCCCGAGCCATTTGGGAGTGGCAGTTGATAAATCAAATAAATAAATAAATAAATAAGTAAATTTATTGAAATTCTTAAAAATCCATGTGATGAACTTTCTGCCAAAGTTTATTTCCCATGAATTTCCAGAAAGTGACAATAATAATAGTAATAATAATAATCTTATTATTAAGATTGGGACTAGGGGCAGCTTTCAAAGTACTCCAGGGTGCACATATAACATACAAGTGGTAAAAACAGTACAAAAGTATAAAACGAGTCACATAAAACTATAACAACAACCCCTCATCAACACATGTTAAAATCAAAACAATACAATTTTAAAACAACAGTAGATAAAACTAACTGCCGTCAATTCACAGGTGCCAAGGGTCAGTGTCATATGGACCCATTCAGCCTACTTAAGGTCAAAGACCTGTCTGAACACCCATGTTTTCAGGTTGGATCAGAAGGATTGAAGGGTGGTCACTACTCCAATCTCTTTTGGGAGGGTATTCCAGAGCTGGAGGGGCGGGGGGGGGGGGGGCACCACAGAGAAGTCACTCTTTCTTGTCCCCACCAACCACGCTTGAGATGGTGGTGGGACTGAGAGGAGGGTCTCCCCTGCCGATCTCAGAGCCCGCGGCGGTTGGTGGAAAGAAATGCAGTCTTGAACATAGGTTGGACCCGAAGCGTATAGGGCAGTGTTTCTCAACCAGTGTGCCGGGGCACATTAGTGTGCCGTGAGCGATCATCAGGTGTGCCGTGGGAAATTGGAACCTCCAGGAGGGGAGGGGGGAGAGTCTAGTGTGTTGAAGTACAAAAACCCTAAGAGACCTACCTCAATAAAGGCACAAAATTACAAACACCCCCCCTCCCCACCCGTTGTCTACTTGGTCTCTCCCTCTCCATGCATTGGGAAGGCCCGCCTCCCAAGTAGAGACCTTCTCTTGCCTCCTGGGGGTTCTGTGTGGGAAGTTTGGCCCAGTTCTATCATTGGTGGGGTTCAGAATGCCCTTTGATTGTAAGGGAACAATAAATCCCAGCAACTACAACTCCCAAATGTCAAGGTCTATTTCCCCTGAACTCCATCTGCATTCATATCTGGGCATATTGAGTATTCGGGCCAAGTTTGGTCCTGATCCAACATTGTTTGAGTCCACAGTGCTCTCTGGATATAGGTGAACTACAACTTCAAAACTCAAGGTCAATGCCCACCAAACTCTTATAGCATTTTCTCTTGGTTATGGGAGTTCTGTGTGGGAAGTTTGTGTTTTTCTGCCATTCCTGCCAGGATATCTATGTTGTGTTCATCGAAACAGGCCCAGGTTTCACACTGAGTGTATAAATACATTTAAAACATATCAACTATATGTATGACTGTGTTAGAGTGTCATTTTGGGTCATTTTGGTTGGTGGTGTGCCCCAAGGTTTTGCAAATGTAAAAAGTGTGCTGTGGCTCAAAAAAGGTTGGGAAACACTGGTATAGGGCTTTATCGGTAATAATCTGCACCTTGAATTGAGCCCGGAAACTTGTCAGAAGCCAGTGGAACTGCTTCGGCAGGGGCTGACATTTGTACTCCGGTCTTCTCAAGAGATTTGCAGGATTTGTATAATCTATGGATATGGAGGGCCAAGTGGAAATCATCTCTGGTCATTATTTTTGCTTCCTTGATGCCCAGCTGTAAACCAATTTCCATGTCTCTTCCCTTCACATCTAACACAGTTTGATAAATGAGCATAATGAAATGCAGCCTTGCCTGACCTCCTTGTCAATTGGAAACTGTTCTGTCCTGATGGAGACCTGTTGCCGTGAGGCCATGCTTAGAAGGCACGACATCCAGAAACAGAACAAGCTAGCATTTACTGGAACTACGTACTATGCCTATTGCAAGAGTACAGAGAAAAAATGACAGTCCTACAGCCTCCAGTGAGCATGAATGATAAGCATTGATTCTCATGTATTCCTAGCTCAAGGCAGGCGGTTCCCTCCTTGGTGCAACTTCTCAGGGATCCTTCATTCCCAACACAGAGGGTTCTTCCTCTTGCTGCTGCTGCTGCAGTCCCAGGGCATCTGGCCAGCTGTGCCATTAGGCAGAGGGAGGCATTTGTTTGGAAGGCAGATCCTGGCAGGATTGGTGAAGATTGCCAGATCCCTGTCCCGCAGTTTAAGCCTTCAGGTATGGAGGTGTGGTTTGGAAGAAAGGTTCAGCCGCCAGACCAGTTTCCTTCTGTGTATGAAAAGTGAGGGGTGCCATCTTGTTTTTCCTATCAGGCAATCTGTGTTATTTCTTTAGGGAAGCCAAGCTCCCTTAGGCCCCTTGTTCTCTTATCATTGAATAGGAACATGGGGTCTGCTTGGACTGCAAGAAGGACTGCAAGTCGGTACTCAAGGAAATAAAGCCCAACTGCTCACTGGAGGAAAGGATATTAGACACAACGTTGTAGTATTTTGGCCACTTAATGAGAAGACAAGGAAGCTTGGAGAAGACAATGATGCTGGGGAAAAGGAAGGAAAAAGGAAGAGGGGCCGACCAAAGTCAAGGTGGGTGGATGGCATCCTTGAATCATAGAATCATAGAGTTGGAAGAGACCTCAAGGGCCATCCACTCCAACCCCATTCTGCCAGGAAGCAGGAAAATCGCATTCAAAGCACCCTTGACAGATGGCCATCCAGCATCTGCTTAAAAGCCTCCAAAGAAGGAGCCCGCACCACACTCTGAGGCAGAGAGTTCCACTGCTGAACAGCTATCATAGTCAGGATGTTCTTCTTCATGTTCAGGTGGAATCTCCTTTCCTGTAGTTTGAAGCCATTGTTCCACATCCTACTCTCCAGGGCAGCAGAAAACAACCTTGCTCCCTCCTCCCTATGACTTACCCTCACATATTTATACATGGCTATCATGTCTCCTCTCAGCCTTCTCTTCTTCAGGATAAACATGCCCAGCTCTTTAAGCTGCTCCTCATACGGCTTGTTCTCCAGACCCTTTATCATTTGAGCGACCCTCCTCTGGACACAACATCTCCCTTCAATTGTCGGAGTGACTGGCTTGACCTCGAAGACGCTGGGGGTGGAGACAGCCAATGGGGAGCTCTGGCATGGGCTGATCCATGAGGTCACAAAGAGTCGGACGCGACTGAACAACAACAGGTCTTCTCAGCATTGGCTATGAAATTTGGCAAATCCATTGCCACTACTCAGAACCAAATACAGCTAGAATCTCACTTCCAAGTCTCACCTGTGAGCTGAATAGGGGAAAAGACAAAATGCAACCAAGTGGGATGTAAATAAACACATAAAGGGGACCCAGTCGATATTGTTTACCTTGACTTTCAAAAGGCTTTTGACAAAGTCCCTCACCAAAGGCTCCTAAATAAGCTCTTCAGCCATGGAATCAGGGGACAGGTCTTGTCCTGGATTGGAACCTGGCTAAACTGTAGGAAACAAAGGGTGGTAATAAACGGACATTCATCTGGGTGGAAAGAGGTGAGAAGGGGCGTAACCCTAGGTTCAGTGTTGGGTCCGTGACTTTTTAATTTATTCATTAATGATCTGGATGTAGGAGGGAATTCTGAGGTAGCAAAGTTTGCAGACGACACTAAACTGTTCAGGGTAGTTAAAAATGAAACTGATTGTAAAGAGCTCCAGAAAGATCTCTCGAAATTGAGTGAATGGGCAACAAAGTGGCAAATGCATTTTAACCTAAACAAGTGTAATGTCATGCACATCGGGCAAAGAACCCCAACTACACCTACCAATTGATGGGGTCAAACCTTTCGAGACAAACCAGGAAAGGGATCTTGGGGTCTTGGTGGACAGCTCAATGAAGATGTCAACCCAGTGCGCAGCAGCAGTGAAAAAGCAAATTCTATGCTTGGCATGATCAGGAAGGGAATCGAAAATAGGTCAGCAAATGTTGTATTACCTCTCTACAAATCGATGGTAAGGCCACATTTGGAGTACTGTGTACAATTCTGGTCTCCGCACCTTAAGAAGGATATAACGGAACTGGAAAAGGTACAGAAAAGGGCAACAAGAATGATCCAAGGGATGGAGCGGCTCCCTTACGAAACCAGGTTGCAACGCCTTGGTCTTTTCAGCCTCGAAAGACGGCGTTTAAGAGGTGACTTGATCGAAGTGTATAAAATCATGCATGGGATAGAAAAGGTGAATAAAGAAAAATTATTTTCTTTGTCACAAAACACTAGGAATAGAGGGCACTCCTGAAGCTCCAAGGTAGGAAAATTAGGACTAATAAAGGGAAATATTTCTTCACCCAGAGAAAGGGTCATTGGGTTATGGAACTCACTTCCAGAGGAGGTTGTGACAGCGGTCAGCCTGGACAGCTTCAAGGCAGGATTAAACAGATTCATGGAGACCAAGTGTATCGGTAGTTACTGAAAAGGACATTCAAGTGCCACCTCGGAGTTGGTTGAGGTAGGCAGGATTTCCCTGGTACTGGTTGTGGGGGTCGGGAGCAGGTCAGGGTTTTGCCCTCCCTTCTGCTCGAGATCCCCGCGTACAACTGGTGGGCCACTGTGTGATACAGAATGCTGGACTAGATGGGCTGAGGTCCGATTCAGCATGGCTCTTCTTATGTTCTTATGTTCTTATGATGGCTGAATGGTTACCAAAGCTGTCGTGCAATGCTCAAATCACTGCACATAATACTCCTCTATCAAGCCTGCAGACATTAAAAACATGGTGAAGCAGCAGCTATACTTCTACTGAGAGAATGCTGTATCTGTTACTTAAAGACAGGAGTGTAAATAGAAACGAGACAATATAAGGAGTCTCCCCTGCAAGAAGATTTGACTTCAGTCCTCTCATCTCTAGACTGAGTAACCTAAAACTTTCATCAAACGTTTAGACATTTTGACAACTATTAGACATGCTGGCTAGGGAACTCTGGGAGTCGCAGCTCAAAAAAAGAAGCTTTACAAAACCCTTGAGCCCAGAAATATACAGAAGTGGAAAAGTCATGCAAGCACCCCAAAGGACGCTGAGTGATTTCAGCTCCACAAAAGCTGCAGGTAGGTTTGGAAACCTGGTGTGTTCAGGTCTCCAAAGGACCGAATCAGGCACAGGCGGGATGAATGGAAAGATCAGAGGTGTTTATGCACCTTGACCAAGTGTGGGTGTTAGCAGAGTTCGCGCTCCAAAAACTGACATAATTCAGTGCAAACAGACAGAAATATTGATAGCGCCCTGACAGCAGTTTGAAACAAAGGATTTCGCCACACTGGTTGTTGATTGGTCCAGTTTGTAGCTGGCTAGGATCTGCACGCTGGTTGGCAGGGATGTTTGTTTATTATTTATTTACTATTTCGATTTGTGTACCACCCTTCCCAAGGAGGCTCAGGGTGGTTTACAACGACGAACAACACAATCACAGTAAAATTAAAACATAATGAAAAAACATAATGAAACAGATTAAGGCCAGAGTGGAATTAGCAGCCTTAGAGATTAAACGCCTGTCGAAAAAGATTGGTCTTGCAAGCCCTCCGGAAGGCCTGCAGATCCATAGTTGAACGGGCCTCCTCTGGGAGGATGTTCCAGAGGGTTGGCGCTACTACCGAAAACGTGTGCTGACGCGTCGATGACAGGTGGCAGACCTTAAGTGATGGGACCTCCAGTAGGTTTTGATCTGTGGACTGTAGTGGTCTCTGGGGAATGTGCAGGGATAGGCAGTCCTTCAGGTACACTGGCCCCAGGCCATGCAAGGCCTTAAAGGTTAACACCAACGCTTTGAAGGCAATCCAGTACTCAATAGGAAGTCACTGCAACCGCTGTAGGACTGGCGTGATATGGCACAATGGTGTCACTCCAGCCAGTAGTCGAGCCACAGCGTTTTGCAACAGCTTAAATTTCTGGATTACCGACAGAGGAAGGCCAATGTAAAGGGTGTTACAGTAGTCCAGTCTTAAGATGACTGTGGCCTCGATTATCGAGACAAAGTCGCCACCAGAAAGGAAGGGTGCCAGCTGCCTTGCATGGCGCAGGTGGAAAAACGCTGCTCTGCTGATGGTGGAGACCTGAGCCTCCATCGTCAGCAGAGGGTCCAGTTGGACCCCCAGGCTTTTAACCAGGGGTGACGGGCTAACCACCTCGCCATCCATAATTGGCAACTAAGAACATAAGAACATAAGAAGTGCCATGCCACCCCAGCCCATCTAGTCCAGCATTCTGTATCACACAGTGGCCCACCAGTTGTACACGGGGATCTCGAGCAGAAGGGAGGGCAAACCCCTGACCTGCTCCCGACCCCCCACAACCAGTACCCGGGGAAATCCTGCCTACCTCAACCAACTCCGAGGTGGCACTTGAATGTCCTTTTCAGTAACTGGAGCTCCCCCCCCCGGGGGGTGACCCAGCCACAGAACCTCCGTGTTTGATGGGTTCACCTTCAACCTGCTGGCCCGTAGCCACCCAGTCACAGCTTCAAGGCACTGATGGAAATAATCGGGTACAGAGTCCGGCCGGCCATCTATCCTCAGCACTCCAGACCAAAGCTACGCACCAGTTGGGCCAGTGGATGCATGTAGATGTTAAATAATAGAGGATAGAGGATAGCCCCTTGAGGGACCCCACAATTAAGGGGGACCCTTTCCAAGACCATCCCTCCCCTCTCCACCCGTTGTCCCCGATCTTGAAGAAAGGAGGCCACCCATTTAAGGGCGGACCCCCTCACTCCCATCATGGCTAAAGGGTGGATCAATAGTGAATGGTCGACTGTGTCAAATGCTGCCGTGAGGTCCAATAACACGAGCAGCGCTGACCCACCTTGTTGTTGCTGATTGGTTTGGAGATAATCTTAAGAAATTGCCATGGCTCAGTTTCATTCATTCATTCATTCAGTTTATTATTTGTTAATCGCCCTCCATCCAAGATGCTCCGGGCGATTTACATAAAAGGATAAAACATTGAGACATACAAATATTAATATCAGAAATTATAGATCAAAGGCTCTGCCAAAAAGCCAGGTCTTAAGTGGCTGCGCAAAAGGTCGTAAATCACGCATGGCTCTCAAGTATGGAGGCAGAACGTTCCATAGGACAGGGGCAGAGACCGAAAAGGCCCCGCGTCTCGTACTTTCAAGATCCACTTCTCTGGGACCGGGAACGTACAGTAGGCTTCATTGGGAGGAACGTGGCGACCACAGATGATGAAAGGGGGAGAGGCGGTCTCTCAGGTACGTTGGCCCCTGGCCATACAAGGCTTTGAAGGTCAAAACCAGCATCTTGTACAGGGCCCGGTGCTCAGTTGGGAGCCAATGAAGATGTTGCGGAGTTGGTGTAATATGCCATTTTATGGATGTTTTTGCAAGTAACCTGCCTGCCACATTCTGAACGATACGAATCTTCCGGGTCGTTGATAAAGGAAGGCCAACGTACAAGGCATTGCAATAGTCCAGCCTGGATGTAACTGTAGCATAGATGACTGTTGCCAAGGCCTCTCCAGAAAGGTAGGGTGCTAATTGCCTTGCTTGACGAAGATGGGAAAAGGCCTGTTTGCTGACAGCAGCGATCTGAACCTCCACAGTCAGCTGTGAGTCCAAGACAACACCCAAAGTCTTGACAGTAGAGCAGGGCTGTCCAACTTCTACCGGCCCAGGGGCCTGAATTCCAGTCACTGATGACCTGGGGGGCCGTAGGGTCTGCCCCCGCCTCCGGCCCCGCCCCGCTCCTGGCTCCGCCCTCTCCACGGCTCCGCCCCCACCCCGCCCTCACCCCTGCATGCATACAGTCAAATATAATCTTTTACTGAGATAAAATGCAGGGATAAGATATTAAATTATTTTAATTTAATATTAAATATATTTAATTCCATCCTCCCCTCTCCCATATTTTTATTTTATTAAATATATTTATCCCATCTCCTCCCCTATTTCATCTTTTAAATATATTTAATTTTATATTTAATACAGGAGGGGAGCTGGGGGGAGGGACTGAGGAGCCCCCAGAGGAGCCCCCTGCTTCGGCCTACCTCTTCCAAACGCCCAGGATCCAGGAGTACCCGGACGATGAGAGAGGCGACGACCGACTGAGTCGAAGAAGGTCCTAATTGCGTCTGTGGGCCTCAGCGATCCAGTAGTAGAGTAGCCGAAGAGTATCGCGAGAATATGCAATCCACATGGGATTTCGCTGTCAACGCCGGCGTGATCTCGCGTTGACAGCGAAATCCCGTGTGGATTGCGTATTCTCGCAATACTTGCTCCGAACCCGGAAGTAGGGTTTTTTTTAAAAAAAATTATTTATTTAATTTTTCATTTTTCATTTTTTATTAAAAAGCTTAGGGGGCCGGAGGGAAGGGGCTGGGGGGCCGTATATGGCCCCAGGGCCGCCAGTTGGACAGCCCTGCAGTAGAGGATTTTGAAGATTTGTGACTTTTGCTTGTTCTGCCTCTTATGGGTGTAGGAAGGGAAATAATGTGGGTCGGTTTGAGACAATGGGTACTAATGATGATAATTTCCCCAGCCTGAGTGAGGACAATGGCCCGTGGTGGCGAAACAATGGGTAGCAATGGGTGTTAACCAGCCTGAATGGGTTCCCAGGAGAAGAATAGAGGCAGAGCGTTGGGCAACTCCCATCATCTTTGGTTTGGCTCCATTGTTTGGTGTGCAGAAGAATTATCAAAGGTGTGTGTCTACTGCGTGAATGGGTCATTGGATTTTTCTATGTTCCCCCAACAAATGCTTGTGAAACTTCACAATTGTACAATGAGTTTATGAGGAAGGGTCAAAATACCACTAAAGGGCACAAGCTTTTGGGATGCCCATAACTCCTTTGTAAGCCAAGAGGCACCAAAGTTTTAGGCAAAGTAACAGAACAGCTCTCCAATTTGACCTGGTGTTTTGGCCACGAATTGAACACTTTAAATCCAGCCTGACGACTGAGATCTGCAGCCCGAATGCTGAACCACTGGTGGTGGGTGTTTTGTCAGTGCCTGAACAGACCTAGCTGCTCTTTCTGGGACAGGAAAGCAGTGACAGACCCAGTTCTGAAAACTAAACTTGGAGCTGTGAACATGATAGTAGGAGTCAATACATATTTTGAATACCCGGTGTTTTCAGGTCAAATCTGTCTCTTACTTTGGGGGGAAAACATAGGTCTCTGAGTCAGTCTCAAGCAAAAATATGAAAAACCATAACCATGTGTTCATTTTGTGTGTGTGTGTGTGTGTGTGTGTGTGTCTTCAAGACTTAGGCAAAGAATATTCAGAGGTGGTTTGTCAGCTCCTTCCTTTGAAATGTAGCCTACATCAATTGGCATTTCCTGGTACGTAGTAAGGGGCGGTCCTACCGGTAGGCAAAGGACGCCGCTGCGTGGGGCGCCATCTGGGTAAAGGGCGCATTCCCCTGCCCGCCAGACAGCGTCCAGCCGATGTTCCGCTCCCCCTCCCTCCCTGCCATCCAAACAGGATGTGGCCCTGGTGCCTCCTCCCCGCATCCAGCCCCCATCCCTGCCCGCCTCCTTCGGCCTCCTCTTTAGCCACCTGCCACCCGCTCCCTCCTTTCCTCTGAGTCTCCTCAGTCGCGGGAGGGGAGGGGGTCCTCCGTGAGTCACGCTGGGGAGAAGCGGGGAAACTCCAGCTGCTCCGCCAGGGCCAGCGCTTGGGCTGAGGCGCATGCGCACATGTGCAGCCTGAAGCCTCCCCCGAAGCTTCCCTTCCTTCTCCCTCCTTTCTCCCTCAATCTCTCTCCCTCTCTCTTGCAGGCTGGGTGCTGAAGTTGGGCGGATGGCAGGCAAGCATCCCTTGTCTTCGGCTTTCACTTATTCCCAAGGCAGCAAACATGTCTGCTGTGGCAAAGACGAAGTAATAGGCATGGGTGGGGGTGGGGATGGGGTGGATGTGGGCAGGGCAGAGAACTTGGGGGGGGAAAGGGAGGGGGTAGAATAGAAGAGGCAGTGCTGTGTTTACAGGCTTCTGGGCCTGCGCACAGGAGCTTCTGGGAATGCGCTGGGGGAGAGGCGCCAAAATAATGGTTTGGGGGAATAATGTTTTTGGGGGGTGCCAAAATAATATTCGCTTACCATTTAAAATTACCTTAGACTGCCCCTGTACGTACTTTTCTCATCCAAGGACTAACCAGAACTGACCCTGCTTAGTATCCAAGATCAGACACAAACTAGTGCCTTTAGGTTAGTTAGGTCTTTGTACGGTATTTATTACTAATGTGGAAAAGGACAGTAAAAAAGGCAGGGGGAGATAATGATTGGACGGATTCTCTGATGCATAATATGCTGACGATTCTCTTCCAATCTATATTGTGTCTTCGGGAGAATTGCTTTTTATAAGCAGAAATACTCAGCAATGTTTTATTTCATTACCAAAATGAACAATCAAACCTAATAAAAAAGCAAGGAAAAGACCAATAGTAATGATCAACACATAACACTGGATTCTCAGTCATTTCTTATGCCAAACTCAATCATTCTATAATTATTTACAATTAGCCATTAGTCATAATCCATTTTTCCAAAGTAGTATTCCATATATTCTTTGCCTAATCAAATTTAACTCCACTTTCCAAGTTGACGCAAAAAACTTCAAGAAGTCAAAGCATCTCTATCAGTAGCTATATAGTCAAAATGTGTTTGTATGTATGTACCTCCTACACCACTTAATGGATCTGGACCAGGCCTGGGCAAACTACGGCCGTCCAGGTGTTTTGGACTCTAACTCCCACAATTCCTAACAGCCGGTAGGCTGTTAGGAATTGTGGGAGTTGGAGTCCAAAACACCAGGAGGGCCATAGTTTGCCCAGGCCTGATCTGGACCAAACTTGGTACACATACCCTTCATGATCCAACAACAATTACTTGTAAAGTTGGGGTGGGATTTAGAGAAGAGGATGGAAGTTGTAGTCCACCCGCATCCACAGAGTTGTGTGAATCCCATCAACAATGGATCTAGACCAGGGCAGTCCAACTTCTGCCGGCTCAGGGGCTGGACTTCTGGTGAGTGATCACCTGGGGGGCCGCTTGGCCACGCCCCCGGCCACGCAGCTCCGCCCCCTCTCCCAAAGCGTCAGAACAACTGTTCTGATGCTTTGAGAGAGAGGGAGGCGCCGCGGGGGACCCCCTACCAAGGCATCATGGCTGCTGAGCCCATCGCTGCGGCTGCCGGCGGGAGAAACCATCGGCTTCAGTGGCTGCCGTGTCAGAACAGCTTTGGGAAAGAGGGAGGCGCCGCGGGGACCCCCCTCCCAAGGCATCATGGCAGCCGCGGAGGCATCATGGCAGCCGCGGGAGAGCTGGTGGGACCCCCTTCCAAGGCCACCGGCTTCCCCACGGCTGGCGTAAAGCTTTGGGAGAGGGAGGAGCCACTGGGGGCTCACCATGGCTCTGCCCCCCCTCCCAAAGCATCACGCCAGCGTCAAAAGCAGGTGAAACTGCGCACGTGCGCACTGTTTTTGGAATTTTTGGGAATTTTTTTAAAAAATTTCGGTAATTTCTTTTAGATTTTTTTTTACGGAGGAGGGCTGTGGGCAAGGGGCTCGAGGGCTGTGTACGGCCCGCAGGCTGCCTGTTGGACAGCCCTGATCTAGACCAAACTCTACAAATAAATCCATCATGACTATCTTAAAATACTGCTGGGGTTTGGGGGAAATGACAGAGGATTATGAGAGTTAATGTCCACTCACATCCACAGAGTTTCATGATTCGTACCCATGACCGATCGTGCGGGTCTTCTCCAGGCCAGTTAGTTGGCTCAGTCTACTTACAAGAATATATCTCCCAACATCCTCCCTGCGGATGATGGGTGTTGCAGCCCAAGAAGAAGCCTGAGCTGTCCGACTGGTTAGGAGGATACAGCCCCCAAAGTGCAACCCAGCCAAATCTGGGTCCGAAGGGAGTTGCAGCTGGCCAGAACCAAACGCAAGAGGGCTTTAGGGCTGCTAGAGCAGAGCTTTCCAAACTACAGTATGTGTCATGACACATTACTGGATCAGCTGCAGTGTGTAGGTGTGTAATGCAAACACAAAAAGAAACCTTTGGGTCTCTGTGAAATAAGCAATAAATCATCTATTTCCATAAAAGTTCATGAGATAGTCATATGTTGTGTCTCCATACATTCCATTGTTACAATCTATGTCTGTGTCATGTCATCAACATGATAGCATCTTGAGCTTTGAGCATTACCTGGGAAGGGATCCCACTGGAGCACACCCAAATACCTGGGAGTTACCCTGGACCGCGTTCTCACCTACAAGAAGCACTGCCTGAATATCAAGCAAAAAGTGGGTGCTAGGAACAATATCATACGGAAGCTGACGGGCACAACCTGGGGATCACAACCAGTTATAGTGAAGACATCTGCCCTTGCGCTTTGCTACTCTGCCGCTGAGTATGCATGCCCAGGCCCGGATTACCCATAAGGCCATCCGAGGCCATGGCCTCGTGCGGCAGATTGGGGGGGGGGCGGCATTTCCGGACCTGAAGGAAGGGGAAGTCCCGCCGCCCCTAGGGAGACTCACGGAACTTCCCCACCGCTGCCCGCTCGCGCGGCGGGCACCACTACTTCCATCACTGAAGGGAGGAGGGGCGCCGTGTGGCGGGCGGCGGCGGGGGAAGCCGCGTGAGTCTCCCTAGGGGTGGGACTTCCGGCGGTGCCTTCTCCCTCACGCTGGTAGCGGCTCCGCCCCTCCTCCCTTCAGTGAAGGGAGGGGGGCGGAACCGGCGAGAGGAGAAGGCGCCTCTGGAAGTCCCGCCCCTAGGGAGGCTCACGCAGCTTCCCCACCGCCGCCCTGCTTGCCCGTGTCCCAACACTGAAGGGAGCCCCGGCCCGGGCGGAAGCACGGCTCCCTAGTCCACCTCGCTTCTCCCTCTCGCTGGTTCCGCCCCTCCTCCCTTCAGTGAAGGGGGGGAGCGGGAGGAGGAGGTGGATGCCCTAGGGAGCCACGCTGCACCCTGCTCGTGGGGCCCCGGCCCCACGGCTTCCGTCCACCTGCCTCCTCCACCTCCCTTCCGTTCACCGACCAAAAGGAAGGTGGGAAGAGGAGGGCAGGACTTCCCTTCATCCTCCTCGCGCCTTCCTTTCGATCGGGAGGTGGAGGAGGCGATCGGACAGCAGTCAGAAGCCCCATGAGCAGTGCCGCGCGGCTTCCGTCCACCTCCTCCTCCCCCGACCGAAAGGAAGGCGCGAGGAGGATGAAGGGAAGTCCCGCCCTCCTTCTGGCCGCCTGGGCCGCCCGCTTGCAAAGGAAGGAGGCGGCCAGGAGGAGGAGGAGGGAAGGGAAACCCGCTGGCGGGCGTGCATGCGCATGCATGCATTCCCGCCCGGCGGGGCGGGGCTTCCTTCCTCCTCCTTGCCGCCTCCTTCCTTTGCAAGGGGCGGCCCAGGCGAGGGAGGGCCATTCCCCTCCTCCGCCCCCTCGCAGCGCTCTCTCCCCGCCCTCTCCCAAAGTATGATGACTCTCTCGGGAGAGGGCGGAGGGAAAGTGCTGCGGGGGGGCATTTTTTAAAATTAAAAATAATAATGTTTTCGGGGGGCCGAATCCGCTGCCCCCCAAAACCTGCCGCCCGAGGCCATGGCCTAGTCTGGCCTTATGGGTAATCCGGGCCTGGCTGTATGCCAAAACCATCAGTACAAAACAAAAAAGACCTGAAATATTTCAGTGGGTGTGCAAAGACTCCAAAATATGAAAGTTTAATTTGTATCATTACATTATGGAAAACAATGAGCTTTAGCACTAGATGCTAATTTTTTGAGCAGGACCTGTATACACATATACACACATATACACACACAGAGAGCACATATGCACAGACGGGGCCACAGCAAGGCATGGCAGGGAACGGCTAGTTTCCAATATTGAAGTCAGAAGTGTCACAGGTTCTTTGGCAGTGCAAGGAAGCATCATCATCCCTGTACTGTGATTAAGCAATCAGAGGAGAGCATTCATACCTCTGCATTCTCGGTGGCCAATCCCGTGGCGTCTTAAAGAGAGGGGGAAACTCAGGGCTAGCATCAAGACAGAAAGAAGGGGGGGGTGAATCTAGAGGGTAGAATTAATGCAGTTTGACACCGCTTCACCTGCCATAGCTCAAGGCTATAGAAGCGTGGGAATTGTAGTTTTACAAGGACTTTAGCCCTGGTTCCTCACCCAATGACAACTCCCAGGTTTGCATTGCATTTCAAGTGGGGATCAAACTGCATCAAGCCTACAGTGTGGCTGACCTCCCAAATCCCTCTCCAGAGCTGTGCCCATTCATCCTTGTTGCGAAGTTGCTTTCCTGGAACCCAGGTTGTTGCCACCTGCGATTGGACAACAAGGAGGCAGGATTTTGGCTTTCTATAGGGTTTTTTGGGGTGGGGGTGGTATTGCAAAAAAATGCAAATGGTAAACATTAATCCTCAGTCTTGTAAAGCAGGTAGGTTTGGCTTAGCTCCCAACTGCAGGGGATGGCTGGATGAAACACACTGTATTTCTGCCTTGATTGTGTGTTGTTGTTGTTGTTGTTTGAAGACCCAGGGAATTTCCTGGCACAGACCGTCTTGCTGCTTCAGTCCTTCTGCAGTGAAATTCTCCAAGGAAATCGATGGGTAGGGATCTATTTCTAGAGCTGCTGCGTATTACAACCAGTAGTAAAGCCAGCTTTTGTGGCTGCTGCTGCTACTTTGGCTCAAGGTAAAGATGCAAAAAGGAAGAAGAGCTCCAGCGCCACCTGCTGGCCGCACCTCACAACAACCCCAATTTGGGAAGAACTATTTTTAGGAGGGGACAGAGAGGGACTCCCCAGTGCAAAAGCTGGCTTGCAGTCAGACATGGAAAAAACCCAAGATGATGGCAACCAGACTGAGGGATCACTGGCAAACAGAGGGAGAAAAAGATGGAGGCCGTGACAGACTTTGGCGCAAAGATAACTGCAGGCGCAGACTGCAGCCAGGAATTCAGAGGATGTTTACTTCTTGAGAGGATAGCAAGGACCCATCTTGATAAAATAGTGAAGAGTTCTTTGTTTGCTTTTTACGTGTCAGGAGCAACTCGAGAAACTGCAAGTCGCTTCTGGTGTGAGAGAATTGGCTGTCTGCAAGGACGTTGCCCAGGGGACGCCTAGATGTTTTCGATGTTTTATTTTATTTATTTATTAAATTTATTCAGTTTTTTATGCCGTCTTTTCCCAAGGGCTCAGGACGGCTTACAGAGATTATAAAAACACACTGTAAAAGAACTGAAAAAATTAAACTCTTCGCTAAAAACTATGTATAAAAACTATTTTAAATTTTTTAAAAGTCGTGGACTGACTTTCAATAGATCGCAGTGAGGGAGCTGCTCTGCTACGTACGAAACCCCGACCCAGAATCAGGTCGCCTACGAATGATTTAGCGCCGGGCACCCCGTAAACGTGCGTTGCACTACGGGCGAGAGGCGGCCCCCTTCCGGCCGCACTCTGCTCCCGAGACGGACGTCTCTCCACACCGGCCCTCCCCTGGGAAGGGGCGACCGGCCCGGCTATCCGGGACCCACCGACGCTCCTCAGCACTGCAGTATCATTCCCTTTAGGGGGGATTCTGACTTAGAGGCGTTCAGTCCTAATCCCACAGATGGTAGCTTCACCCCATCTGTAGAAGACAGTTTAAAACCAAGGGATTCATAGTTTTCTCAAGAACACCAGGCTGGAAGTGATCCCATAATCCCCTATCTGTCCCCCACATGGGCACCTAAGGCTCTTCCCATGGCCCCATGGTCCCACATGACAATGTCTCTGTAACCCACACTTCAATCCTCAGCCAAGCACATACACCAAATGTCTGAACCTGCGGTTCCTCTCGTACTGAGCAGGATCACTAGTGCAACGACGCACCATCATTAGGGTAAAACTAACCTGTCTCAGTCCACGTACATATTCGTACATAAAAACTATTTACAGCTGGTTAACCAGATCAGACCCCGGGGAGGCCTTGCTCTCGCTCCCGCCGACTTCTCAAATGCGGCTGGTGGGGACGAGGGACAGGGCCTTCTCGGTGGTGGCTCCCCGCCTGTGGAATGCGCTCCCTATGGAGGTACGGTCCACCCCATCCCTCCTGGCATTCAGGAAAAAGGTAAAATCCTGGCTTTGGGACCAGGCGTTTGCACACCAGCACTAGGCAGCATGTAAGATGGGGATTTTAATGGAATGGATGAAGAGGGTCAATGTTTTTATGGATTGAATATTGTTTTTAACTTGGAATGACTGTGTATGATGCTGTTGAAACTGTATTTTAATGTATCTTAATGTATTTTAATTGTTGTGGGGTTTTGGGGTTTTATGCTGTTGTGATGTGGGCATCGAATTGTGCCGTACTGTAAGCCGCTCTGAGTCCCCCCTCCCTCGGGGGTTGAGAAGGGCGGGGTGAAATCCTGAAATAAATAAAATAAATAAGCCTGCTGGAATAAAAACGTCCTGCATTCTCTGCGGAACCTTGTTAGATCTCTCAAAGCTCGCAGATCTTCCGGCAGAGCGTCCCAAAGAGTTGGAGCTGTGAATGTAAAGGCTCGACGTCTTGTCGATGTCAGCCGATATGAGCGGCAGCTAGGAATCACCAAAAGATTTTGGTCAATGGAGCGCAGTGACCTCTGGGGTTGATACAGGGTGAGACGGTCCCTCAGGTACGACGGCCCCTGACCATAGAAGGCCTTGAAGGTGATAACTAACACTTTGAAGGAGACCCCGTGCTCCACTGGTACCCAATGCAGCTGCTGCAATATTGGTGTTATGTGAGCTCTCACCGGCGTACCCGTGAGAAGCCTAGCAGAGGCATTTTGCACCAGCTTGAGCCTCTGGATTGCCAACATAGGTAGGCCAAGGTAGAGGGCATTGCAGTAGTCAATTCTGACTGACTGACTGACTGACTGACTTTATTATTTCTGAGTCGCCCTCCACGTGAGTGCTCCGGGCGACTTACACACAACAAATTCCACAATTAAAATAGAGTATTTAAAACTAGATTAAAATATTCAGTGGTTAAATGCAGGGGCCAGGCTCGGTATTTGAGTTCCTGGTTCTGCATTGACCATGGGCTTTCCTAAATAGCCAGGTCTTCAGAGCGGTCAGGAACTGGGGCAGGTCGAGGGAGGCTCTCTGGTCCGGTGGCATCGAGTTCCAAAGAACGGGGGCCACAAGGGAGAACGATCTCCGTCTCGTGGTCTCCAGGTGGGCCTCTTTCAAGCCTGGTACGTGAAGAAGGTTCTTGTTTGCTGGCCGCGGGGTCCTCGAGTAAGCAGGCATCAACAAGCGGTCTTTTAGGTATGTTGGGCCCCGGCCCCGTAGGGCTTTGAAAGCCAAGGTCAAGGTCTTGTGTAAGGCTCTATACTCAACGGGCAGCCAGTGCAGGCGCTGCAGAGATGGTGTAATGTGGCATCTCATCGGTGTTCCTGTGAGAAGCCTGGCGGCCGTGTTCTACACGGTCTGGAGCCTGCGGGTTAGTGACCGGGGTAGACCTACATACAAAGCGTTACAGTAATCCAGCCTTGATGTAACCGTGGCATGGATTACTGTAGCTAGCGCTTCCGTCGGAAGATAGGGCGCCAATTGTCTCGCTTGGCGCAGGTGGAAGAAGGCCCTTTTGCTCGT
The DNA here is from genome assembly GCA_030556195.1 of Anolis apletophallus. Taxonomy (NCBI): domain Eukaryota; kingdom Metazoa; phylum Chordata; class Lepidosauria; order Squamata; family Anolidae; genus Anolis; species Anolis apletophallus. Next base: position 1,889,021 of record JARBWK010000001.1, read on the forward strand.
GGAGGCAACCTGGGCCTCCATCGACAATTTGGAGTCCAGGATAACACCAAGGCTTTTTACTGAGGGGGACGGGGTCAGCGGTTCCCCTTCAAAGGGGGGCAGCGAGAAAGGTGGTTCTCGAGGTGACCGTAGCCTGGATCACCGTGGCCAGACCCTCCCTGGTCAAATAGGGAGTCAGTCACCTCGCCTGCCGGAGATGGAAAAAACCACTTTGCTGGCATTGGAGATCTGAGCCTCCATTGATAGCCGAGGGTCCAGCAGGACTCCCAAGCTCTTCACAGAGGACGACGGACACAGGGATACACCGTCAAGGGTAGGCAACTGAACAGTCCCTCCACCAGGGTGACCCAGCCACAAGATTTTACCATCCTTGTGGGAGGCTTCTCACACGAGGAGTTGGAGCTGACAGAGGGAGCTCATCTGCACTGTCCCTGGATTCAAACCTTCAACCTGTCAGTCTTCAGTCCTGCCGGCACAAGGGCTTAACCCATTGTGCCACCGGGGGCTCCTTATAGTGAAGAGTAGAGACATCACACTGGCAACAAAGGTCAGCATAGTTCAAGCAATGGTATTCCCCATAGTAACCTATGGATGCGAGAGCTGGGCCATAGAGAAGGCTGAGCGAAGGAAGAGAGATGCTTTTGAGCTGTGGTGTTGGAGGAAAGTGCTGAGAGTGCCGTGGACCGCGAGAAGATCCAACCAGTCCATCCTCCAGGAAATAAAGCCTGACTGCTCATTGGAGGGAAGGAGATGAGAGGCAGAGAAGAAGTCCTTTGGCCACATCATGAGAAGACAGGAAAGCTCAGAGAAGACAATGATGCTGGGGGAAAAGGAAGGAAACGCACCGGGTATGTGGCGCAGCTGGCTGGGAGTCAGCTGCATAAGATCTCTACTGACCAGAAGGTCATGAGTTCGAGGCTTGCCCTGGTTTGGGGTGAGCGCTCGACCATTTGTGTAGCTCGTTGTCGACCTTTGCAACCCGAAAGACAGTTGCATCTGTCAAGTAGGAAATTTAAGTACCACGTTGTGGGGAGGCTAATTTAACTAATTTACGAGGCCATAAATCTCCAGGAAGTGTGCAAAGGAGTGCAACAGCTCCCCCTGGTGGCCAGAAGCTGAAATGTTAAATTGCCTCTTGAGTGTCTTGTCTATACATGTTTGTATGTCAAAGGGCATTGAATGTTTGCCTGTATATGTGCATTGTGATCCGCCCTGAGTTCTTTGTGGGGTGAGAAGGGCGGAATATAAATGATGTAAATAATAAATAAATAAATAAAAAGGATGGAGGGCTGACCAAGGGCCAGATGGATGGATGGCATCCTTGAAGTGACTAGCTTGACCTTGAAGGAGCTGGGAGTGGCCACGGCCGACAGGGAGCTCTGGCGTGAGCTGGTCCATGAGGTCACGAAGAGTCGGAAACGACTGAACGAATAAACAATAAATCATAGAATAAGAAAAGTTGGAAAAGACAAAACGGGCCACCTACTCCAGCCCCATTCTGCCATGCAGGAAAAGAACAATCAAAGCACCCCCAACAGATGGCCATCTAGCCACTGTTTAAAAGCCTCCCAAGGTAGAACTGACTATATTAACAATTTAATGCAGTGGGTTGCTGTGAGTTTTCCAGGCTGTATGGCCATGTTCGAGAAGCATTATCTCCTGGCGTTTCGCCCACATCTATGGCAGGCATTCTCAGAGGTTGTGAGGAATGTCCAGTGTGGGAGGAAGAACTCTTGTCTGTTGGAGACAGGTGTGAGCGTCGTTCGTTTTGTTCATTCAACCAGAGAAGCCAGCCCTAGCAGAGCACCTGAAGAACCAACCTGGACACCGCATACCATTTGAGAACACAGGAATGCTGGACCACTCTCACAACCACCGTGTCACACTACACAACATGTGAGCAACTTCAACAGAAAGGAGGAAACCATAAAAAAATTGGCAACCAGTATTTAAAAACTCTAAAATCAGGACAGTAAATAAAGAACAACTCAGAAAACAGGGGAATTCCAGACAAAAAACAAGCATAGCCAGCTAACACCTCCCAACAAAGGATTCCCCCAGGCAGCAACCAACCAGGCTGTGAAGCTGCAAGGCCATTAAATGCTAATCAAGGTGGCCAATTGCTACTTTCACACTCAAACAGACAAGGGTTCTTTCTCCCAGCCTGGACATTCCACAGACATATAAACCCCACTTGTCCTAGCTTCCAACAGACCTCTCTGAGGATGCCTGCCATAGATGTGGGCGAAACGTCAGGAGAGAATGCTTCTGGAACATGGCCACACAGTCTGGAAAACTCACAACAACCCAAGGACAATATAGACAAACATACTTCTCCTGCCCTGGACATTATTCCAGAGATAGATAAACCCCACTTGCCTAGTTTCCAACAGACCTCACCACCTCTGAGGATGCCTGCCATAGATGTGGGCAAAACGTCAGGAGAGAATGCTTCTGGAACATGATCGTACAGCCCAGAAAACTCACAGCAACTCAGTGATTCCGGCCATGAGAGCCTTTGACAACACATTTAATGCAGCTTCTCACGGTGCAGGCTATTACATTGGAAATCCTGGAAGTGATAATGAACGGAATTTGGGGGTCTTGCCATGAAGGCAGACCTGCTAGACCCACCAAAGAGGGCCCATGTCAAACCTGGTGAGAAAGGAAGCAACCAATCCCATATTTTTCCTAAAATGTCCCAATTTAACAGATCTCACCAAAGCCTGAAGAGGGTGCCACTGAGGTTTTATTCAGTCCAGCTGGAAGGGATTACAGCCGCAAATCATTCGTCCATGCTGCAATGCAGCTACATTGGTGAACATCCCTTTTATAGGGTTACAGATTTGAATTTCCCTCTTCCCACCCCCGCTGCTGATTGGCAGATGTCATCACTTGCAGGCGGGGCACAGGCGGTCCCTGTGCATGGCCCCAGCCAATGAGGGCGAAGAAGGAGGAATAATGAGAGAAGGGGTGTTCCTGAGTGTGCCATGAGGCTGGGCTTCAGCCCAAACCAGTTTTTCTGAGTTGCAGACAAAGGCCTTATAATCTGTGATTTCCTGTTGGCCAAGCAAGACCAAAACTCCTTTTGTGTGAGTTTCAGTAAATTGGAGGGTAAACAAAAGAGCCTAGGGTGTAAGATAAGGTCTTTGCCCTTATTCCCTTCCTTCCTATGGTAGGGAGATACCAAAAGGTGCAATATTGACTGGATGGCTGAGACAATGATAATTATTTTGAGGGGCAAATGAATGTATGGTTAATGAGTCACAGGTCAGGAATTCAGCTTGGAAACCTTGCCCAGGGAGCTAGAGCAAATGTGGCTTTTTAAAGTGGCGATCCCAATATTTTCACTATATTACAGACATGAAAAACACATAAGGAAAAATCAGGGGTCATGTAGGGAGAGCACGCCACCTTTTATCACCTTCCCTTCACCCCCAAAGAGATATAAAGTTTATTACATTCATGAGATCGGTCCATAAGATCTTGAAAAAGGGAAAGAAAAGTGCTTAGCAAGTCTGCATGCTGCAGGGAAGTGTCCAAAGCGTTGGTATGATGAATCGGGAGCTGGAGTCATTGAATGACGGGGAAAGTTCATGAAAATAAGTCTTTAGGGAGTCCTTGGAAGTTGGGAGAAAGATCAATTGGAAAAGCATGTGCTGAGGAAAAGTCTTGTCCTTATAAGTAGAAGCGAACTATAGTCCCCAAGCCACCTTGCCTTTCTGGGGCTCCCCTGGATCAGCACAAGGCAAACCCACATGGGGCACAGCCCTCTGGAATCTATAAGTCATAAGAAATGTCCTTAAAACTGAACGGAAAGGGAGATAACTTGGTGTGTTTGGGTTTTAGAAAACCTTTCAATACACGACAAAGTAATCACTATTGCAACTTCTATACACACTGCTAAACCACAATGTTTAAAGGGGCAGTGTCAAAGGAATACCAAGACATAGCATATATAGGTAAAAACCACTATATTGTATGGCAGAACAATATTACAAACAGTACAATGTAATGCAAATAATCAATCATGTGATTAATACACAGTATGAGCATGAATCACAAGCCCATATGCATGGTTGGGCGAAGGAGTATTCCACTTGGCACTGAGTAACCCTTAGTGAAGTCCTGGGTATGATGACCCATGGACCTGCGACTGAGTCAATAGGGGAACCTTGGTAGGTGGCAGGGCTGGTGGCTGCTATGGTGGGCAGGCGCCAACGGCTGGAGGTAAGCTGACGACGCCAAGATGGCCGTTTCACGTAACCGCTTCCTCAGGGCGCTGATCACTTCTGACCGCTTCTCCCCAGTATTGTAGTAGACCAATTTAGGTGTGTTTGTGTGGTGGGTGTTTGTGTGGTGTGTGTGTGTGTGGTGTGTGTGTGGTGGGTGTGTGGTGTGTGTTTGTGTGGTGTGCGTTTGTGTGGTGGGTGTGTGTGTGTGGTGTGTTTGTGTGGTGTGTGTTTGTGTTTGTGTGGTGTGTGTGTGGTGGGTGTGTGTGTGGTGTGTGCGGTGTGTGTGTGTGGTGGGTGTGTGGTGTGTGTTTGTGTGGTGTGTGTGTGGTGGGTGTGTGTGTGGTGTGTGTGGTGGGTGTTTGTGCGGTGTGTGCGGTGTGTGGTGGGTGTGTGGTGTGTGTTTGTGTGGTGTGTGTGTGGTGTGTGTGTGTGTGGTGGTGTGTGTGTGGTGGGTGTTTGTGTGGTGTGTGTGTGTTTGTGTGGTGTGTGTGTGTGGTGTGGTGTGTGTGTGGTGGGTATCTGTGGTGTGTGTGTACTACTAGACCCTTCCTCCTCCCAGGCCCAGCCATTGGCTATAAATAACCCGCAATCCCCAGCCCTTGCGTCAGGCCTCCTTGGCCCCGCCCCTCTGCCGCCGCGCATGCGCCCTTCTCTTCCTCCCTGAGGGGGCGGGGCTTCCCTCCCTCTCTCGCCCGGGAAAGCAGAAGAAGAAGGGTGACGTAAGATCCGGGCGCGTCGCGCTGCGATGACGTCCCCGCCGCCCTGGGTTCCCGGAAGCGGAAGCGGAGCGGGATGGGGCAGGCGTTGGCGCGGCTGGGGAAGCAAGCGGCGCGCTGGGTCCCGTGAGCGCGGGGCGGGCATGGCCGGGGCCCGGGGCGGCGCTGCGTCGGTTCAGGCCGCCGGGGCCTTGGCCGAGCTGCTGCTGGAGTTCTCCCGGGCGCAGTACAAGGCCCGCGACGGCGGAGGAGGCGGAGGCCCCGGCGGAGGAGGAGGAGGAGCAGCCCTCGTCGGGGGCGGCGGCGGAGGGGCTGGAGGGAACGCCAAGGTGGGTTGTGGGCGTGGGAGGGAGGCCTGGCTTGCAGGGGTGGGGAGGCCGCAGCGTGAGGCGGCGGCGGCAGGTCGGAAGCCCTAGGCCAGGCCTGGGCCAACTTGGGCCCTCCCTCCCTCCCCCCCCCGGGCGTTGTCGACTCCAACTCCCACCATTCCTCTCAGCCTTGATTAGCATTGAATGGCCTTGTAGCTTCAAAGCCTGGCTGGCTGCTGCCCGGGGGATCCTTTGCTGGGAGGTGTTAGCTGGCCCTGATTGTTTCATGTGAGGGATTCATCGAGGGAAGCTGAGGAGGAAGCACAAGATACAGGCTGCCTGCAGACCCACACGGGAAAGGCCGCATTCAGGAAAGGACCGGAGGGGTCCTCTCAGCCAGTGTCTCCCTACCCTTTTTTGAGCCGCGGCACACTTTTTACATCTGCAAAATCCTGGGGCACACCACCAACCAAAATGACACAAAATGACACTCTAACACAGTAATACATATAGTTAATATGTTTTTGAATGTATTTATACACTCAGTGTGAAACCTGGGCCTGTTTTGATGAACACAACATAGATATCCTGGCAGGAATGGCTGAAAGACACAAACTTCCCACACAGAACTCCCATAACCAAGAGAAAATGCTATAAGAGTTTGGTGGGCATTGACCTTGAGTTTTGGAGTTGTAGTTCACCTATATCCAGAGAGCACTGTGGACTCAAACAATGTTGAATCAGGACCAAACTTAACATGAATACTCAATATACCCAAATATGAACGCAGATGGAGTTCAGGGGAAATGAACCTTGACATTTGGGAGTTGTAGTTGCTGGGATTTATAGTTCCCCTACCATCAAAGAGCATTCTGAACCCCACCAATGATAGAACTGGGCCAAACTTCCCACACAGAACCCCCAGGAGGCAAGAGGAGGCCTCTACTTGGGGAAAGGGAGGCGGGCCTTCCCAATGCACGGAGAGGGAGAGACCAAGTAGACAGCGGGTGGGGGGGGGTTTTGTAATTTTGTGCCTTTATTGAGGTACGTTTCTTAGGGTTTTTATACTTCAACACACTAGACTATCCCCCCCTCCCCGAGGTTTCAATTTCCCACGGCACACCTGATGATCGCTCATGGCACACTGGTTGAGAAACACTGCTCTAAGCCAGTGATTTTCAACCAGTGTGCCGCGGAACACTAGTGTGCCGTGAGAGATCATCAGGTGTGCTGTGGGAAATTACAGTGTAGGTCAGTGTTTCCCAACCTTTTTTGAGCCGTGGCACACTTTTAACATTAAAAGAATCCGGGGGCACACCACCAACCAAAATGACACAAAATGACACTCTAACACAGTAAAGAATGGCTCGGGGATGGTGGCCTGCTGGGAGCAGCTGCTGGGAGTGCCAAAGCCGGGGAGGGGGCGGAGCCAGGCCGAGCCATGCCCCTCCCCCTCCCACAGGTTCGCCAGCTTTGAGAGGGCAGTACCAAGCCACCGCTGGCTTGGCACTGCCCCCTCAAGGCTGGTGAAGCTGTGGGAGTGCTGAAGCTGGGGGGAGGGGGCAGAGCCAGGCTGCGTCATGCCCCCCTCCCCCCGGTTTCAGCTCTCCCACAGAGGAGGAGTATGAGTAGTGGACGGGCTTCAGTAGGTGGGGCTCCTCCTCTGCGCGGCTTCAACAAGTAAGGGGCGGGAGTCATGGCGGATTGGAGGCTGGTTGGGGAAATGGCCGAAGGAGGCGGCGCCCTGGTCCCTTCTTCTTTTTCTTCGCCGCTGCCCGGCCCTTCCTCCTCCTCCCCCCCCAAACAGCAGGAGTTCGGCCGGAGGAGGGGGGAAGGAAGGGGGGCAGAGAGCTTTTCTCGCGGCACACCTGATGATCGCTCACGGCACACTGGTTGAGAAACACTGGTGTAGAGAGAGAGAGAGAGAAAGCCTAGCAGGAAACTTCAGGCAGCGGAAACGAGGCTTTCCTGGCCGAAGCAGCAATGCCAGCCAGCCTGGCTGCAGTCAGGGAGAGCCCTCAGCGTCCAGAACTTCCCTCCCTCTGCGCGCCAAGGGCTAGCTGGCCGGGCTGCGGCTCCTCCTGCTTCCTGGCTCCTGGCGCTCTTCTGCCCTCCTCCCCTCCAGCAGCAAAGAGGAGGAGAGGGAGGAGGAGTCCGCGGGAGCTGCCCCCGTCTGACCCCACTCCCGGAGGCTCGAGGTGAGGCTTTCTGCCCTCTAGCCCCTCCGTGCCGGGGAACGGGAGCAACCCCTCATCTCCTGGCCTCTCCTGGCTGGGCTCCGGGTTCACTGCAGAGCAGAGCAGAGGCCGGGATGCGCAGCTCCCCAGCCCAGCTTGGTTCCTTCCCAATCTGGCTCCAAGGTGACAGCAGGGAAGCCGAAGGGACACGGGGGAGGGAGCACTCCTGGGGGGCTGAACCCCTTCGGGAAGGAGAGCTGGGGGTGGCGACGGCTGCGAGCCTCCGCCACAGTTTCCTCCGAGGCTCGGAGCCACCCCATGTGCTCAATTCCTATTTGTCCTGCTCAGCCGAGCCCGCATGCGCTTTGGCCACTCAGCGCAGCCCCCCCCCCCCCCGCAAGATGGTGACAGGCTTCCTGCGCGTGGGCCTCCTGGAGGAGGGGGCGGGAGGGGGGTTTGGCAGAAGCAGTGGCGTCACGAGGGGGGAGGGTGACAGTTAGTAAAATGACAGAGTGTAATTTTGTGTCATTTTGGTTGGTGGTGTGCCCCAGGATTTTATAAATGTAAAAAATGTGCCATGGCTCAAAAAAGGTTGAAAATCACTGCTCTAAGCACCTCTATAGGAGTCTACCGTATGCCGTGCAGCTGTGGACAAGTCTACGTAGGGACCACCACACGCAGCAGCCGCATGGCCCAGACACGAACCACTGAACATGAAATGCCCTGCGGACTCCGTCAGCCAGAGAGGTCAGCCATAGCAGAGCGCCCCAGGAACCAACCTGGACGCAACATATTATGTGAGAACAAGGCGGTGGGAGCCGAGAGTAGGGCCTCTCCAGATGACCGGAGAGATCGTCTGGCTTCATAGATGGAAATGTGGTCATGAAGGTAGGCGGGTCCCAAACCGTTCAAGGCTTTGTAGGTAAGAACCTGCACCTTGAATTGGGACCGGAAGGTGAACGGCAGCCCTTGTCGGGGGCAGCAGCGGAGGGCCTGGAGGAAACGGCAAGGTGGGTTGCAGGGCTGGGAGGGAGGCCGCAGCTCGAAAGGCCAAGGCCAGCCTAGGGTTGCATATTGGTTTTTTATTGAGATGTATGTAACTTTTTATTGTGTTGCTTTTATTTTGTTGTAATGTGTTGTCTGGACCTTGATAAGCATTGAATACCCTTGCAGCTTCAAAGCCTTGCTTATTGTACATTGTTGTTTGCGCTTGGCCTCGTGTGAGTCTCCCCGAGTCCCCAGTGGGGAGATTATTATTATTAGGGTTAAAGGCCAGGCCTGGGCAAACTTGGGCCCTCCCTCCAGGTGTTTTGGACTTCAACTCCCATAATTCCTAACAGCCTACCGGCTGTTAGGTATTATGGGAGTTGAAGTCCAAAACACCTGGAGGGAGGGCCCAAGTTTGCCCAGGCCTATTCTAAAGGATGGACTTTAGAAACCCACTTGGACTGCACCGGTATGTGCCTGGGAGTCAGCTGCATAAGATCTCTCCTGACCAGAAGGTCAAGAGTTCGAGGCCTGGCCGGGTCGGGGTGAGCTCTCTGCCAATTGTTCAGCTGGTTGTCTGCCTATATATGTTGTCATGTCAAATGGCATTGAATGTTTACCTGTCTATGTGCGTTGTGATCCGCCCTGAGTCCCCTGCAGCGGGGTGAGGAGAAGGGCGGAATATAAATGATGCAAATAAATCAATAAATTCCCAAGAGCCAATAGGAAGAGCGGCAAGGCCGAGAACATCTCAGAAGTGAGATGCTTGCCATAGATGCAGCCAAAATGTCAAGAGAGAATGCCTCTAGAGCAGGGCTGTCCAACTGGCGCCCCGGGGGGGGGGGGCGTATACGGCCCCCAGCCTCTTCCCTACGGCCCCCTAAGCTTTTTAATAAAAAATAAAAATTGAAAAATAAAATAAATTTTAAAAAATACCTACTTCCGGGTTCGGAGCAAGTATCGCGACAATACGCAATCCACACGGGATTTCACTGTCAACGCGAGATCACGCTGGGGTTGACAGCGAAATCCCGTGTGGATTGCGTATTCTCGCGATACTCTTCGGCTACTCTACTACTGGATCGCTGAGGCCCACAGACGCGATTTGGACCTTCTTCGACTCAGTCGGTCGTTGCCTCTCTCGTCGTCCGGGTACTCCTGGATCCTGCGCGTTTGGAAAAGGTAGGCCGAAGCAGGGGGCTCCTCATTCCCTCCCCCATCTCCCCTCATGTATTAAATATAAAATTAAATATATTTAAAGATGAAATAAGGGGAGATGGGATACATTAAGGGGGGAGGGGAGGATGGAATTAAATATATTTAATATTTAATTAAAATAAGGGGAGAGGGGAATTAAATATATTTAATATTACATTAAAATAAGGGGAGAGGAGACGAGGGAATTAAATAGATTTAATATTAAATAAAAATAAGGGGAGAGGGGAGGATGGAATTAAATATATTTAATATTAAATAAAAATAAGGGGAGAGGGCGCTGGGGGAGAGGACAGAATCGGGGGCGGGGAGGGGGCGGAGCTGGGGGCAGACCCTATGGCCCCCCAGGTCATCAGTGACCGGAATTCAGGCCCCTGGGCCGGTAGAAGTTGGACAGCCCTGCTCTAGAGCAGTCGTGGGCAATTGCTGGCCCTCCAGGTGTTTTGGACTTCAACTCCCAGAAATCCCAGTCAGTTTACCAGCTGTTAGGATTTCTGGGAGTTGAAGTCCAAAACACCTGGAGGGCCAGTAATAGGCCAGGTCTGCTCTAGAACATGGCCATATAGCCCGAAAAAACCTACAACAACGCGGTGATTCCGGCCATGAAAGCCTTTGACAATACATTGTCTTTCTTTCTTTCTGTTGAAATTGTCCACATGCTTGTGGATTTCTGTGGCTTCTCTGTGTAGCAATGACATGGTAGTTGTGAGACTGGTCCAGCATTTCTGTTCTTAAATAATATGTTGTGTCCAGGTGGGTTCATCAGGTGCTCTGCTATGGCTGACTTCTCTGGTTGAAGTAGCCTGCAGTGCCTTTCATGTTCCTTGATTTGTGTTTAAGCAATGCTGCGTTTGGTAGTCCCTATGCAGACTTGTCCACAGCAGCATGGTATACGGTAGACTTTTGCAGAAGTCAGAAGATCCCTCTGGTCCTTTGCTGAACCGTAGCATTTGTAGGATTTTCATAGTGGGTCTGCAGATAGTTTGTATGTTGTGTTTCCTCATCAGCTTCCCTCTGCGGTCAGTGGTTCGCTTGGTGTATGGCAAGAACCCTTTTCCTCTGGGTGGATCTTTGTCTTGACTCTCGAGGCTTATTATCAGTCTTGCATCTCTTCTGATGTCTGTGGTGGAGACATCCTTGACCATCAAGCAAGTAAAAAAAGAAGCACCATTAAAGCCCTGGCAGAATGTGCAAAAAGAATCTGCGAACCTCACTTCCTTCAAGATGAACCGAACCACCTAAACTGGGTTTTACAGGCCAATGGAGACTCCACCACAGACATCAGAAGAGCTGCAAGACCAAGAACAAACCAGGAGAGTCAAGACAAACATTCACCCAGAGGCAAAGGGTTCTTGCCATACATCAAGGGAACCACTGACCGCAGAGGGAAGCTGATGAGGAAGCACAACATACAAATGATCTATACACCCACTAAGAAGAGCCAACAAATGCTACGTTCAGCAAAGAACCAGAGGGATCCTCTCCCCTTGGCAGGAGTCTACCATATACCATGTAGCTGTAGACAAGTCTACATAGGGACCACCACACACAGCAGCATGGCCCAGACACGAACCACTGAACATGAACTTTATTATTATTTATTTAAAACGTTTATATACCAATCTTCTCTACCTCTGCAGTGGGACTCAGGCCAGTTAACGGCAAGGATTCAACGCCAAATTACAATTTTAAACACCATAAAACTATAAAAGATTAAAATACAAGTAAAATAGATACATATAAATTCATATGTACATACAGGCTACTTCAACCAGAGAAGACAGCCATAGCAGAGCTCCTGATGAGCAACCTGGGCACAGCATATTATTATTTGCGGATACAGAAATGCTGGACCACTCCCACAACCACCATGTCAGGCTACACAGAGAAGCCACTGAAATCCACAAGCATGTGGACAATTTCAACAGAAAGGAGGAAACCATGAAAATGAACAAAATCCGGCTACCAGTATTAAAAACTGTTAAAATTGTAACACTAAAACAACACTCAAACACAGGAGAACTCCAGGCAGGAAACAATCAGGTACAGCTAATCTCTCAACAAATGATTTCCCCAGGTAGTAATAAGCCACACCTAAAAACTGTCAGGCCATCGAATGCTAATCAAGATGGCCAATTGAAACATTCACACCTAGCTCCAGCAGACAAGAGTTCTTTCTCCCACCCTGGATCTTCCACAGATATATAAACCTCATTTTCCTAGTTTCCAACAGACCTCACAACCTCTGTGGATGCCTGCCATATATGTAGGCAGGACGTCAGGAGAGAATGCTTCTAGAACATAGCCATACAGCCCGACAACAACCCAGCCAGTAGGCTGTTAGGAAGTGTGGGAGTTGGAGTCCAAAACACCTGGAGGGCCCAAGTTTGCCAAGGCCTGGCCTAGATCAAGGGAAGTCATAGTCCCATTCTGTTCCGCTCTGACTTCACTGGGAAAGGGTCTCGTTCTGGGCCCCACAGTTCAGGAAAGATATGGACAAGATGGAAAGTGTCCCGAGAAGGGCGACCAAAATTATCAGGCCAAGCTCTATGGGGAATGGCTGAGGGAACTGGGTCTGTTTCGCTAGAAGGAGGGAATGTTAAGAGTGGACATGATCGCCTAGTTAAAACATTTGGAATGTTTGTACCTGCAATTGGTGTGCAGAAAAGGAGGTTACAACAGGTGTTGCTTGTTACTTGGATGTATGACAAGCTGGCCTGTTGAAATTCCTGGAATCACAGATGGAAAAGACCACAAGACCCACCCAGTCAAATCCCCTGCCGCGCAGGAACAAACATTCAAAGCATTTCATTGGATGCAACCATTACAAAGAGGCACTTGCAATTATCACTCTGGCAACCCTAACCTTGGCAACATGTAGAATGATTGTGATTTTTGCCACATCAACTGGTACTTCAGTCATATAATTTCCAGTTTGATGAGGCTCCAGCAGTCTTTGTCAGATCTCATCAACTTACAACTCAGCAGTTCTGAGTCCCCTTCAAGGTGGAGAAAGAATGGTGTAAAATGCATTAAGTAAATAAAATAAACTCCTTTGATTCCATAGCATTGAGCCATGGCAGTTAAAGTGATGTCAAACTGCATTTGTTCTACAGCAGGGCTGTCCAACTGGCGGCCTCGGGGCCGGATGCGGCCCTGTAGCCTGTTGGACACGGCCCCACCTATGCCCTCAGCCGCCATTTTTAAATTTGAAAAAAAATCGATTTTTTAAAAAATGGCAGCCGGGGGAGGGGGAGGCGGGGCAGGGAGGAGGAAGAGAGCTAGCTCCTCCTCCTTTTCGGCGCCCCCCCTCACTACCTAGGGCGGGGGGAGCTGCCGAAAAAGGGCAGAAGGCGGCGCCAAGAGCAGAGCGTCACAGGCCTGGCGTGACGCGCTGCTCCTGGCACCGCCTACTCCTCCTTTCGCGCCCCCTCCCTTCCTAGGGCGGAGGGCGCCGAAAAGGAGGAGTAGGCGGCGCCAAGAGCAGCGCGTCACAGGCCTGGCGTGACGCGCTGCTCCTGGCACCGCCTACTCTCCTTTCGCGCCCCTCCCTTCCTAGGGCGGAGGGGCGCCGAAAGGAGTAGCGGCGCCAAGAGCAGCGCGTCACGCCAGGCCTGTGACGCTCTGCTCTTGGCGCCGCCTACTCCGGCGCCCCCTCCCTACCTAGGGCGGGGAGCAGCCGAAAAAGGGCAGAAGGGCGGTGTCAAGAGCAGCGCGTCACAGGCCTGGCGTGACGCGCTGCCCCTTGGCGCCGCCTACTCCTCCTTTTCGGCGCCCCCCCCTCCGCCCTAGGAAGGGAGGGGGGCGCCGAAAAGGAGGAGTAGGCGGTGCCAAGGGGCAGCGCGTCACGCCAGGCCTGTGACGCGCTGCTCTTGACGCCGCCTTCTGCCCTTTTTCGCCATTTTAGGAGGGGCGGGGTTGGGGGGTGGGGCCTGGGGGCGGGGCCTGGGGGCGGGGCCGAGCGGCCCCGAGCGGCCCCCTAGGTCATCAGTGACCTTTTATCCGGCCCTGGACCCCGTAGAAGTTGGACAGCACTGTTCTACAGTATAGATCAGATATGGTCAAACTTTAGCCCTCCATGTGTTTTGGGGGCTGATAATAATTGTTGGTTAACTCTCCATTGGTGCCCCCTTGTTGCGGGGGAGGGGCTTGCGTACCCTAATGAAGTTGTGAGCTATGCTGACGGTGGCATAATAGCCACGGGTAGGGCCTCCCATGCCAGACAGGTCACAACCAAAGGGTCTGACAAAGAGCGTCAATGGGCAGAATGGGCTCTCTAGCCTTTTGGCAACCATCCCAGGAGAAGGAAAACTCTGATTTCAAACCCGGGCAGATGGTGCTCGTCTAACCCTGTAAGGCCAACCATCTAGAGAAGGAAACTCAAATCAAACCTACGACCTGAGGTCCTTGCTGCCACCGTCCAAGCTTGCTAGGCCCCGGCAGACGAACCTTTGGTTTAAAGAGCAAGGCCAGTTTTGTGCATGCTGCGCTCCACCAGAAAAATCCATTGCACAGGCTCGAAGGACACATCCCACTTCCAACGCGCTTGTAAAAAGCATGGGACGAGTCCTTCCTAAGAATCTTCATTCATGAAGTAATGCTAGAGAGAATAATTGTGGGAGTTGGAGTTCAAAACATTGGAGGCCCGAAGTTTGCCCATGCTTGATGTAGATGTACCACTGACTCCTCAGTGAAAATCCGAGCCGCGTTTTGTGCTGCATTGTAATTGACTGTCAGAGAGAAGGGTGCACTTTGCCTGTGAAACATGTCCACACCTAATAATGGCAAAAGTGACATTTTAAACTTGCTTTTGCAGACCAGGTTTTGAATCAAATGGGTCAATGTTTTCCTTAGTTGGTAGGTATGTTTTGGTTGCTGTTTTTGCTCAGACAATGGACAGAAAAATGACATCTCTGTTTTCAGCAAAGCAGGTCGCTATTATGATTGCAAAATGTTAACCCTATTCTGGTTCAGTGTTTTAAAATACACATGACTACAATATTAGGCACATTAGAAAAAAATAGGGGATTTGGGAGAAGTTTTCTGTGAAGCAATAAGTATACAGTCTTTGGTCAGAAATACCCAGTGCAAGCATCCTATTTGGTGGGAAAGTTCCAGGTATATAGTTTGTGCAGATCTGCAGAGACTAAGTAGTATAACATGTTGGATAATCTAATGCCAATGGTGAGCACTTCTGGTGATGTATCTTCCCTGTGTATAGATTGCTAATCACTTTTATTGTTATTGTTTAACTTTATTTATACCCCGCCACCATCTCCCAGGGGGACTCGGGGCGGCTGACATGAGGCCAAGCCCAATAACACATAATAGCAACATAGGAACAATTATAAAACAATACAATCAATAAAACTCAAACACAAACTGTAACAATTTAAAACCAGAGCAGAATGCAGAGCAGAAAGTTTTCCAATGTTTTATTTTTCCATGGAAATTTTTGTCTTTGTACTTTTCTCTATCTGCACTATTGGACAATGGAATTAGAAAGCCTGAATAGGAATTTCATATCTGCTCCCCCCACCCCCATGGAGAAATGCACTGACAAGCTCTGGTATCAGAGTGGCAGACTAACTAATGGTACCAATTTTTTTGGCTTCTTAGGTGCAAGTAGTCAAACTAAAATAAAATATGTTTCATGAGCCCAAAGATTCACATTATTATTTTAGTGAAATGGGATGTTCACCTAGTTGTACTGAATCACTTATTTTCTCAATGTGAAATGGAGCTGAGAAGTAGTGCAGAAAGCATCTGAGTGAAGCTGGTGGTATTACATTTAAACCTCACAAAGAGAAAGTTAAACTGTTAATATAAGGTCTATTAAGAGCAGCTCTCTTTATTTATTTATTTATTTATTACTTCAAATTTCTAGACCGCCACTCCCTGAGGGCTCGGAGCGGTTTACAGCAATAGTACTTTACCTTTAAAAAAGTGTTCTTTCATTTAATATTTGCTTTCTTAAATGTATAGGTTTGCACTAGAGTTGACATACGTCAAAATGCCTTGGAGGCACAAAACTAAATATGCTATTTTTTTTTTACTCTGGCACAAATATTCCAATAAAATAATTGCTAAATAAATGTTTGAATTTGTTTGAGCATAATATTTCAATCAAACAGTCTAGACCAGGGCTGTCCAACTGGTGGCCCGCGGGCCGTATACGGCCCCCAACCCCTTCCCCACGGCCCCCTACCCTCCTGCAAGATACCTGCTTTTTAAGATTTTTTAAAAAAAAACTTTTAAATATTTTTTGAATTTTTTTTTGAATTTTTTTTGGGGGGGGGTGGGGTGAGGGGCGGGGCAGGGAGGAGGATCAGGCTACCTCGCTCCTCCTCCTACTTCCCTCCCTCCCCCCTCTCTCCCTCCCTCCCTCCTCTCTCTCTTTCCCCCTTTCATTCCTTCCCCCTTCCACCACCTGAAAGAAAGAGGGAAGGAGAGAGTGCACCAAGCGAGAGGGGAGTGGCCAGAGCGAAAAAGGGGCGGGGCCGAGTTCGGAGCGCGCGGGGGAGGGGGGTGCTCATCCATTCCCTTTCCAGCTTCCTCCTCTTCTGAGGCTTCGTGCCAAGTTTGGTCCTGATCCATCATTATTTGAGTCCACAGTGCTCTCTGGATGGAGGAGAACTACAACTCCCAAACTCAAGGTTCAGTACTTTCTGTTGCTCTCATGATTCAACATGGCTGAGGAATGCTTTGATTGTATTTTCCCCTTATGGCAGAAGGAGGTAGGACTGGATGGCCCTTGGAGGTCTCCTATTCTAGGAACCCATTGTAATTAATATTATTATCATCATCATCATCAGAGGCTGAATGGCCATCTGTGAGGAATGCTTTGATTGTGTTTTCCCCTTATAGCAGAAGGAGATTGGACTGGATGGCCCTGGATGGCCCTTGGAGGTCTCCTACTCCAGGAACCTGTTGTTGTTGTTATTATTATTATTATTATTATTATTATTATTAGCAGAGGCAGAATGAATATTATGCCTTATCATTCAGGGTTATAGGCCTGTGTGGAAGGGCCCTGGCTTCTTATTTGACTTCCTTTCCACACATCTGAATAAAATCCCATGTTATTTGCTTTAAACCAGATTATATGAGTGTGGACTCCGATATAATCAAAGCAGGTATTCTGGGTTATATGGCTGTGTGGAAGGGCCCTGAGTCCACACTGCAATATAATCCAGTTCAAAGCAGGTTTTGTGGGGTTTCCTGCCTGGATATTCTGAGTTATATGGCTGTGTGAAGGGCCCTGAGTCCACACTGCAATATAATCCAGTTCAAAGCAGGGACTGGGACTTGAGACTGGGATTTTGGTGTTCATCTCTATCTCCAAGTCAAAGCCCCGGTGTCCTCCACAGACACCTCCAAGGCGGGGAGAGGGTGAAGCCAGGGAGGGGGCGGAGCCAGGGAGGGGCCGGAGCCGGGGGCGGAGGCAGACCCTTCGGCCCCCAGGTCATCAGTAACCGGAATTCCGGCCACAGGTCCGGTAGAAGTTGGACAGCCCTGGTCTAGATCAGATAACAATTGTAGCACTGGGGAAAAAAAATCACACTTCCGTTTTTTCTGGAAAATTCCACATTGCTACAGTGTTGTGAATAATAAACATTTCAAAGGTGTGCTAGTTTGTCAAATCATGTAAATAGATAGATGTTGCCTATGAGGAATGTTTTGGATATTTGGTGTGGCAAAGTTTCCCTTTATTCCAAACACTGATCTGCATAGAATGGGGAAATGTACCTTATGTTTAATGCAAATAATTTAACTCCTCTGTTGTACAATGGGCCGGGATATTTCTTAGAACCTCCTCCTGGCTTTTCGAAAGTAATTAAAGGCATGGTTTTGGGACCAGGCTTTTGGACAATAGATGTGAGCAGCACCTTAAAGGGACGAACTGGAATGATGATATGACTGACGAGACTGGTTTACTGTTTTAATCATGGCGTATGTATTGTTTTAAATATGTATTGTTTTTCATTATGATATGTTCAATTTGTGATTTTATTATTGTAATTGTTCTGTAATAGCCTCGTAACGGGGCCCACTGTAAGCCGTCCCGAGTCCCCCTTCGGGGGTTGAGAAGTGACGGGATAGAAATGCGGGAAGTAAATGATAAATAAATATAAAATATCTGTAATAATAGCCGCAGTCGCTTTTTTAACACGTGTAATAACCTTTCCATTATACATATAGGTAGATCGCATTGAAAAATGCTGCCTTGAGCTATTCAGCAAGGACTATTGCTACAGCCTAATCCACAACATGAATGGTGAAATATGCAGCCACTACCCCCGGCTGATTGTCTTCTTAGAATATGAGAGCACCGATCAAGAAAGACACACGTGAGTTATGACTATCTTTAGGCAGATCATGTTTGTTCCCTATTAAATGATAGAGGTGGCCTACTAAGTGCATGATATGTTCCGTTGCGGAGTGCCATTAGCAAGTCACCACGAGTGTTCTCTGCATAAGTATTTCCCCTCCTCATTTCCACAGGACGGTCAAGTTAATTGAAGTCACATGGAAACTTACGAGATCCATTTCCTGAGAGATAGCAGAGTAATATTTTTCCTGTTGTCAACAGGTGTAGTGTAATTAATGTTTTGAACAGTTCAGGGTTGGATATGTGTAATGCGCCCTGCCATACCTCAGAACAAGAAGACTTGCTTTCAGACCATTTGTGGGCAGGATAGATAAGCGAATATGTGCATTAGTGTCTGAATGGTATGACAGGACTTTCCTAAAAAATGAGTTTGAGGTGTTACTATTTGGGCTTTGCTTTAGGCAGCAACATGCCAGCCTTATGGATATTCAAGAGATATCTCCTATGTCACTAATTTGTCAGACAGTAATTATTTATTTGTAGGCCATTCTGTATCTCTCATATATGGATATTCACATGTAGTTCTTCTCACTGTGTGTGTGCACCAGGAAATCACCTGTATAGACTACATTGCTGTTGTATTTGTATGTGAAGAATGAGACCAGTTCCTCAAATAAGTCCCAGATGTCTTACTAACTAAAATTATTGCTTGGCCACTGCTTGTGGTGCATTCAATATTTTAAACAAAAAAGAACATGAATGATAACTTTTCTTCACACCGAGGAGAAAGCCCTTATGGTGCAGTCCTGTGTGGGTTTTATCGTAAATAAGTGCTACAGCAGGGGTCGGGAACCTTTTTGACTCGGAGAGCCATGAAAGCAAAATATTTGGAAATTTATTTCAGTGAGAGCCACATCTATATATATAAAAAGAGAGTGGTTGTGGGATGGCCATTATGCACGGCCAAACTATACGCCCCAGAAACACAAATCCCATGAAACACATTCCCCCAGACCACGAGGTACATACATGGCACAAAAAAACCCACCTCCCTACCTTGCAACCCCTCCCAAAAACAGCCCCAAAAACCGCCCATTGCCTCCCGTTATGCGCTGGCGCGAGCTGGAGAGAGGGGAGAGCAATCGCGCAGGCGCACTCCGACTCCCCCAACCCATCCCGTCACCCTCTCTCCCCACTCACCGGGACCTTTGCACCCACACCGGCGGCGCCATAACCGCCTCCTCGCCATCCTCGCCCGTGCCCGCACGTCCCCGGTCCCAGAGCAGCTCTGGGGCGCCGCACTACACTTCCCAGAAACCTCTGCATAAACCGGAAGTGGCCATGCGGGGCCTTCTGGGAAGTGTAGTCCGAAAGGCGGGACTTCCCCCGCCCTCCGCCGTGTCCCCCGCGGTTCCAGCGGCCGCGCCTGAGAAAAGGTAACCTCCTGGGCTTACCTTGCTTCAGGCGCGGCCGCTGGAGCCGCTGGAACCGCTGGGGATACGGCGGAGGGCGGATCGCCGATCTCCCGGCCTGCCTCCCGCCCTGGTGCGCATGGCCAGCGTCGTGCCGTCCCGCCCTTATTGGCAGAGAGGGAGTGAGAGAGACGGGGGGGCTGAGACAAAGAGGGGGGAGAGAGGGGGAATCAGACAGAGAGAGAGGGAGGAGGGGAGAGAGGGGGGGAGAGTAGACAGAGAGGGAGGGGGAGAGAAGAAGGGGAAATCAGACACGAGGGGGGAAGTGTACAGACACATACATACACATACACACACACATACATACACAGACACACACAAACATACACACACTGTTTCAGTACTCAGTTCACCAGTACATTGCTCCATGAGTATACATGTGGGTCTCTTTCTGCTTCATGCTTCAAGTAGCTCTCTTCTTATTTTCCATATGTGTCTGGGTAAATGTCAGCTATCTGTTTTTCCTTTCCTTTCGAGCACAGCTGTCCTTCCTCTTGGTGTGCTTATGTGCTGCGAGGTTCTTCCTGTGGGCTGTTGGCATGCCTTCTGTGCTTGAATAGCTTTTGTTGATTCTTCTGCTTGGTGTTTTCACTTCGTTTTTCTACAGATTAAAACAGTGCATCTCTAAGCTGAGAATTTAAATAGAACAGGAAGGTAATAAGGTGTCTGCAACAGAACCATGAAATATGGTGCCTGGCTACGAGTGTGGGTACATAATTAATCAGATATAACAGCAGGGACTTGTTTCTATGCGCCTCACAAACCCTGCCAGGAGGGACTGCAGTCTGAAGAGCTGGCTTTCGCTTTGCTGGCCTCTTCAGAATCCCCCTGAGGATGTAGAATAGATGAAGGAAGGCGAACAAAGCTGTTTTCAGTCAATATTTACAGGTGGCCAGTGCTTTGCTTCAGCCAGGAGGGCTGTCATGTTGTGAGGCCCAGCTGTGTGTTAGCCAGGCTTCTTATAGCAGATACACTGACACAGCCCTAATACGTTTGGGAAACTAACCAGGTGGTATTCTGTGAGGATGCTTCAGGTGTGGCTTACGTGCCTTTGCTTACATCTTGGAGGTTAAGCTATTCCGGGGAGGCCCTGCTCTCGATCCCAAGAGACAGGGTCTTCTCGTTGGTGGCCCCTCGCTTTGGAACTCCCTCCCCAGGGAAATTAGATCGGCTCCCTCCCTCTTGACCTTCAGGAAGAAAGTTAAATCCTGGTTGTGGGACCAAGCATCTGCACCATGATTTCCAGTGCGACAACGATTTCTCAGTGTAATAATGAACAGTGACAATTGGAATGGCTTCTGGAATATGCTTCTGGACTGTGAGATTTTAAGGCTGACCTCACCATTTGAGAAAGGGTGCATCTACACTGATGAATCAATACGGTTTGATATCACATTAGCTGCCATGGAATCATAGGAGTTGTAGTGTTGCAAGGTATTTCTCTGCCAATGAGTGGCGATGCCTCATCAGACTCCCACGATACCATACCATTGAGTCATGACAAAGTTGTATCAAACTACCTTCATTCTACAGTGTAGATCAGAAGTGTGAAACCTGTGGCCCTTCAGATGGTATCCAAGTCAGACTTCAATAGTGTAGATCAGTGTTTCTCAACCAGTGTGCCGTGGCACACTAGTGTGCCGTGAGCGATCATCAGGTGTGCCGTGAGAAAAGCTCTCTGCCCCCTTCCTTCCCCCCTCCTCCTGCCAAACTCCTGCTGCTTGGGAGAGGAGGAGGAAGGGCCAGGTGGCGGCGAAGAAAAAGAAGAATGGACCAGGGCGCCGCCTCCTTCAGCCATTTCCCCAACCAGCCTCCAATCCGCCATGACTCTCGCCCCTTGCTTGTTGAAGCCGCGCGGAGGAGGAGCCCTGCCTACTGAAGCCCGTCCACCGCTCATGCTCCTCCTCTGTGGGAGACCTGAAGCCAGGGGGGGGGGAGGCGGGGGGAATGACGCAGCCTGGCTCCACCCCCTCCCCTGGCTTCAGCGCTCCCACAGCTTCGCCAGCCTTGAGGGGGAAGTGCCAAGCCAGCGGTGGCAGAGCCACCATAATGCTGGCTTGGCACTGTCCCTCAAGGCTGGAGAAGCTGTGGGAGAACAGAAGCCGGGGGGAGGGGGCAAGGCATGGTGCGGCCTGGCTCCACCCTCCCCGGCTTCAGCGCTCCCACAGCCGCCAGCCTTGAGGGGCAGTGCCAGAGCCAGCGGTGGCAGAGCCAGCACAATGCTGGCTTGGCACTGTCCCCTCAAGGCTGGTGAAGTTATGGGAAAACTGAATCGGGGGGGGGGTATGGCATGGCCTGGCTCCTCCCCCTCCCCGGCTTTGGCACTCCCAGCAGGTCACCATCCCCCAGCCATTCTTTACTGTGTTACAGTGTCATTTTGGTTGGTGGTGTGCCCCCGGATTTTTTAATGTTAAAAGTGTGCCACGGCTCAAAAAAGGTTGGGAAACACTGGTGTAGATAAATCCAGAGAGCAAAACATTCCATACATTAGATGCTGGCTTGGCGGGTGGGGAGAAGCATAATATTGTGGGGTTTAAGCCGCCTTCTGTTCTGCAGCCCCGGAATTAGCTTTGTGTGCTCAGATGTGGCAAAGGACACCATTTTGTTGTCAGTGTTGCTGTAAAATTCAACTCCACTCTGACTGGATTTTCTCTGTGGACTAGGATGTGAAACAATGGCTTCCAACTACAGGAAAGGAGATTCCACCTGAACATTAGGAAGAACTGTGAGAGCTGTTCAGTAGTGGAACTCTCTGCCCTGGAGTGTGGCAGAGGCTCTTTCTATGGAAGCTTTTAAACAGAGGCTGGATGGCCATCTGTTGGAGGTGCTTTGTGATTTTCCTACCTCTTGGCAGGTGGTTGGACTGGATGGCCCACGAGGTCTCTTCGAACTCTATGATTCTATATTTGACACCATATTTTGGCCCAGTTTTGGATTTACTTCATGCCTTCCTTGAGTATGTACCGTATGTATGTGTGAGTGAGCATTAGCGTGGGCGTGTTTTGAATTCTTGTAATACTGTTAAAATAATTGGCCCATTAGGAAATAGATGTTCTGTGTTAGCACTTAGCTGACTGGGTAAGATAGCTTTTCACTGGGCTGCGTTGCCAATTGGATTATGAGAAATGCTCAGAGTCCAAGAATGTTCTGCATCAATGGACATTAGCTAACGCTTCTTGCTTGTCACTCACCCTTCAGGTTTTAAAAATGGGAAACGCTGTAACTTGATGTATTTTTCATAAGCAGGGGCTCAGGTTGCCATAGCAATCTCTCGCTTACAAAAAGCTTTTAGAAGTGCCTGGGAACTTTAATGGAATTGGTGCAAAATCGTTGCACTTTAGGCACACTTCTCTGGAGGGCCACGACTCCGGTTCCATTTAATAATAGCACTCCCCTTGATGCCTGAGGAAACTGCAGTTGTAAACTCAAAGTATTTCATTCTCTAGTGCTACTCGGTGAATTCATTCCTGTGTTAGTAGGCTCTGGTCTGTGGAGGCAAGGTGACATTGTGTGAAGTGTTGTGTGATTGATATTATTATTTACACTGCAGTGGCATCTGTGTCAAACAATGGGACTGGCTTTATCCCGATCTGCAATCTTCCCTTTCTGGGAACAAATTTAACATGTTTTGTTTTGCTTTCAAGTCCACTCCAACTTATAGCGAACTTATTTTTCCAATAGGATGTGTGTTTATGTTGTGATGGAATCTGCCTTGAGTGTTCCTTTCTGAAATGAAATGGTGTGAGAGCAGCACTCGGGTGATAAAATAGTCCTTCTATAAATGCCCTAAGGGCACCAGGTCCCACCTGATCTTGGAAGCTCTGGTTAGTACTTGAATGGTGGACTATCAAGTACTTGAGTATTGATTATCTGCCATTTGGACTGGGGATAGTGGGTACTGCAACCCAACAGCACTTGTGGGTCTGGGATTGGGGAAAGATTCAAGGACATTTTAAAGTTGGGCATCATGCCCACAAGACTTGTACCCGATAATTTCCAACTCTGCCTAGAAGCCGTAACTGGATGGCTGCGAGCCAGTAAGTTGAAGGTGAACCTGGCGAAGACGGAGATCTTGTGGCTAGGCCGCCCAGGGGGGGCGGGGGCGGAGGGGGGAGGTCCAGCTGCCGACGTTTGATGGCGTGGCACTATGCCCGCAGTCCTCAGTAAAGAGCTTGGGGGTCCGGCTAGACCCCCAGCTGTCTATGGAGGCACAAATTGCTTGTGCCTGCAAGACAGCCTTCTACCATCTGCGGCAAGCGAAATGTCTGGCTCCCTATCTCTCCCGTCGCGACCTGGCCACGGTGATCCAAGCCACGGTCATCTCGAGGCTAGATTACTGTAACGCGCTGTACCTTTGTCAGCGATCCGGAAACTTAAACTGGTGCAGAACGCGGCAGCCCGCCTGCTGCTAGGAGCCCCAAGAACGGCCCATATAACGCCACTCCTGCGCGAACTGCACTGGCTGCCCATTGAATTCCGGGTCTCCTTCAAGGTGTTGGTTTTGACTTTTAAGGTCTTATATGGTTTGGGGCCAGTGTACTTGAAGGCGCGGCTTACCCCATATGTACCCAGAAGATCACTGCGTTCAGAGGGGCTTAACTTACTCGAAGTCCCGGGTATGAAGTTCTGCAGGCTCTCTACTACGCGGCAGAGAGCGTTTTCAGTGGCGCCGCCGGTCGTATGGAACTCGCCGCCGGAGACACGAGCCTTGCGGGACCTGATGGCTTTCTGCAGGTCCTGCAAGACCTGGCTATTTAGACAGGCGTTTGATGTCTTACGGCGCGTAATTAACACTTGCCACTACCACTCTGCATGAACCAGCTATGTCTGGCCACTACCACTCTGCATGAACCAGCTATGTCTGGCTATGATTTTATGTGACTGTTTTAAGATGTAATTTTTTATGTGTTTTTAACTTTGTGTGTTTTTATATGCTGTTTTTATATGCTGTAAACCGCCCTGAGCCTCGGGAAGGGCGGTTTATCAAATCGAAATAAATAATAATAATAATAAATTCAAGCCTCACTATCCTGACTAAACAGAGCAAACTATCACAATTCCCATCAGTTCTATTATTTATTTATTTAAAACTGTTATATCCTGATCTTCTCCCCTCTGTAGAGGGACTCAGATCGGCTTAGTCTAGTCATGATGTCTAATGTTGAGGAATACAGGACTTGCAGTCCAACACCCGGGGGGGGGGGGGGCACATAACATGTGCCTTGAGTTTGACACATGTTGTAGGCAATATTTCAGAGGAACTGGCCAGCAGGTCCCGACTAATCTTCTTTCTAAGCTATTTTCCCAACTGAAGTCTTAGCAATGTAACAGTAATTTCCACAGGGCTTTGCTTTGGCCATCCTCGGGTCTCAGTTTGGAAGCACGCATGTCTTCATTGATGGTTTCCACCCATCTTTTCTTTGGCTGCCCACATGCTTGCCATCCTGCAATCTCCAAATGTAGTGCTGTGTTTGCTACTGATATTGGTGCTCTTCTCATGACATGGCCGTACCACCTTGCTTCCTGCATTTTCTTGCTAATCTCTTTTATTCCTAATACTTGATGGATGTTATCATTTGGCACATGGTCAAGGAGTGTCAAGCCAAGTGTCCACCTCGGCATTTTCATTTTCAAGGCTTGTTCATGTTTCTTTGTTGCTGGCCAGCACTCTGCCCTGTAGAGAGCTACTGGGTGAACAACTGTAGTGTAGATCTTAGCCTTGAGTTGTTCAGGCATTTTTGAGTCACACTGAATGCCAGTAGTTTGCCACCATTTCAACCAGGTTGAATTTATTTGTGACTATACCTCTGACATTGTGTCGCCATCTATGGAGACCAGTGGCCGTAGGCATCTAAATTGGGTGAACTTCTTTAGTGCTTGTCCATTAATTTTAATTATTTTCCCAGTTTGAAGGCCACGTTCCAGATACTCTGTTTTTGTTATGTTCTGTTGAAGTCCATTTTCACGGAGTCTATCACTCTGTGTCAGAAGCTATTGTTGGAGGGCTGCACATTTTTTGTGGCCGAGTGCAATGTCATCTGCATATGGGAATGAATGTCCAGGGATGCAGCAGTGTCCTTGCGGAGTATGAACAGTAATGGTGAAAGTGTTTACCCTAAGAAAAACCCTATGAAATGCAAGGAGTGGATATAAGTAGACAAAGGACTTGGAAGGCAGACACGTATACAAGCTAACTTTCAGGAGAAGAGATTGCAGACTTCTTTTGGCTCCCAAAATAGAGTAACTTTCCCTCCTTGCTTTTTGGGTGGGGGGCGCTTCCTGAAAGATTGGGCAGGATGAAGTGGGAAAACAAAGAATTAACAGATATGAGAGTAACCTGCTGCATATAAATTATATGAGGATTTAGTAGAACGTAGGGATATAGAGTTTTGGCAAAGTTTGTATGCAAATAGATGGTTTCAGGGAATCTCTGAGATTGTAGCAGTGCAGCCGGTGTGCCAGAAAGTGTTCTGTTAGCAAGCCAAGACTGTTTCTGTGCAGTGGGGATGTGTCTATTTCAAGAGAGCTTGGCACTGAGTTGAGGCTTTGAGCCAGAAGCGGTGTCTGGGCAAGATTTGCCTGAGCCGAGCTGGTTGGGGATGACTCCAAGTTTATTTGGGAGGGCTTTGTATCCCAGTTACTTATTCAGAAGTACAGCCTGCTTAAAATGAACTGAATTCAACTTGAACCTCATTAAGGAAATGAGGAGTGGGTGAGGCAAGCCTTCTGATCTGAGCTACAGAATAAGGTTGAAACGAGCACGTCCTAATTGGCATCCCTTGGGAATGTGCTGCATCGCCCCATCGATCACTGCCTCCTACCTTTTTGCCTTTAGGTAGCTCTCTTCTCCAAGCCACTCTTTCAACTACACCTTGTTTTCCCCGTTCTACTTTCCTCTCTTCCCTCTTCTAATTTTGCATCTTCCTCTAAGAAAATATTTCCCGAGAAGAGATTTGAAGACACTCGTATTTTGTCATATAAGCTAGGTTTGGGCAATGATGTCTCAGTTAATTAAGCCGTGGGCAGAAGGAGCCGTGCCTTATCCCTTCTCAACAATCACACCTAGAAGTTTTCAGTTCTTTGTATTGTTGAAGGCTTTCACGGCCACAATCACAGGGTTGTTGTAGGTTTTTTGGCCTGTATGGCCACATTTTAGAAGCATTCTCTACTGACGTTATGCCTGCATCTATGGCAAGCATCCTCAGAGGTTGTGAGGGCTTTTTTCCAGTTTCCCCCCATCCAAACCAGGCAGCTATGATTATCAAATTTAAAACCAGGTAGGGTATTTATCCAACCTCAAATCCTTGAATAAAAATTGGCCTTGTTTTGAACCTAGCAACCATTGTTTTACCAGTTTAGATGCAACAGGAAATTATAGATACCAATATATTTTCTGACTTTTCATGAAGGGCTGGTAAGGATGTTGGGGATTAAGGGTAGAGTCCCCGGGGAGAAAAGGCTCATTGGTAACATACAACATGTCTGCCTAAATGTACCTTAATTATACTAATTAAGTTAATATAATTTCTAAATCTATTCCTCCTACCTGTATTCTCTCTACTCTGATTAAATACTATCATGGGATGAAAAGATAGGTATGTACTCATAGTATGTCATTTTGGGGCAATATGGTGAGGCATGTCTTGAATGTCAATGCCAGGTAATTTGAGTTGAGATAGATTATCTAAATTCATTTCTTTCTAGTTTGAAGCATGATTGTGAATTAGAGGAAGCTTTTGCCATGTTGATGGATGATCTAACCTAGGAACAGGGCAGGTGCTTCCCTATTGCTTTTCTCTCTAGCACATTTTGTAGGTTTTGGCCTTCTCTGATCAAGATCAATCCATCAAAGACTGAGATTCTATGGCCGGGACGCCCAGAGCCACCCATTCCGCTGCCTCTCTTTGAGGGAGAGCCGCTGATCCCGCCCCCGTCGGTGAAGAGTCTCGGTGTGATACTAGACTCGAGACTCTCACTGGAGGCCCAGGTTGCTGCGACAAGTAAGGGAGCTTTTTTCCACCTACGCCAGGCACGTCAACTGGCACCTTACCTTCCATCAGATGCGCTGGCTACGGTGGTCCATGCCACAGTGACATCACGGCTGGACTACTGTAATGCCTTGTACGTGGGGTTGCCGCAGTCAACCACTCGTAAAATCCAGCTAGTGCAGAATGCAGCCGCCAGACTCCTCACCGGGACACCACTGAGATGCCATATCGCGCCATCTCTACAGCGCCTGCACTGGCTGCCAGTCGAGCTCAGAGCCATCCACAAGATCTTGTCGCTTACCTTTAAGGCCCTCCATGGCGCCGGCCCAGCTTATTTAAAAGACCGCTTGTCCGAACCAGCTCATTTAAGGTCGCCGCGTTCAGGAAACAGGGACCTTCTCCGCATCCCAGGTGTGAGTGAGGCCCGCCTCGACACCACGAGACGGAGAGCCTTTTCCATCGCGGCCCCTGTTCTTTGGAACTTGATGCCGGCGGATCAGAGAGCTATCCGGGACATGCCCCAGTTCCTGACCGCACTGAAGACCTGGCTCTTCCGAAAGGCTTACGGCTAAGGACACCCTCCAGACTTAGCCTGAGTTACTGGAACTATTTTAATTAATTTTCCTATTCTTTTAGCTTTTAACTATTGAACTCTTTTATGTGTTTTATGTGTAAGTCGCCCGGAGCACTGACGTGGAGGGCGACTCATAAATAATAGAATCAATCAATCAATCAATCAAATCTAGGACCCAGTGGTGAGGACTCCTCATCTCTTGACTGCTGGCCTATGGTGTACGTCAGGGTTCCAACCTCTAATACTTGCCCACCCTTGGGTAGACTTCAGTGGTTGCATGTGATGACTGATTGTTTACTCCAGCACTTTAGTTCGTTAATTGAAGACAGCCAGTTTTATCCACAGGTAATACTACTACTACTACTACTACTAATAACTATTTGTACCCTGCTACTATCTACCCGAAGGGACTCGGGATGACTAACAAAGTACTCAAGATTCCACACATAAGATAGAATTACATATTATCAAAACAATAGACAATTTGACTGAATACAACATGAACAACATTGATTATTGTATTTCTTCAAACACGAACTAAAGTGCCGAATAACAATGGTCGAGATCATCACATGACCATAGTACATTATTCTAGGCCAAAGGCCTGTGTAAATAGCCATGTTTTTAGGCTCGAACGGAAGGTTTGGAGAATTGGGGCTAATCTAATTTTGTTGCAGTTTATACATTTTAGACTTGTATTATGTGATGTTATGTGCGTTCATTGTGGTTGCGGTTGTAATTTTATGTTTTTGTTTTTATGCTTATGTATTGTCTATTTTATGTGTGGCACTCTGGAGTGCTTTTGTGAGTTTCCCCAAGTCCCTTCGGGGAGATGGTAGTGGGGTATAAATAATGATGATGATGATGATGATGATTCTCTAGTCTAAAGCATCCCTTGTTACGAAAGAAAGGTCACACTTCTATGGCTGTAGCTAGGAATCCCTCTAGGTAAAGGTAAAAGTTTTCCCCTCATATTAAGTCCAGTCATGTCTGACTTTGGGGGTTGTGCTCATCTCCATTTCTAAGCTGAAGAGCCAGCGTTGTCCATAGACACTTCCAAAGTCATGTGGCCAGCACACGTACTTACATTAGCATGTTTTTGAACTGCTAGGTTGGCAGAAGCTGGGGCTAACAGTGGGAGCTCATGCACCACTGGGGGATCCTAGGAATCCCTGTATCTGTTCTTATTCTCAGAAACTAAGGTGGCTATGTATATATAAGTAAAAAAGAGAATATAGGCTACCTTATTTTTTCATATACAAATTTAAATATGTAAATCCAAAGGCGGTCAATTGGCCTGGATGGCCCTTGTGGTCTCTTCCAACTCTATGCAAATGGAAAATTTCTTCTATTTTATTTGAAATACACTACAACATCTTGTCCTAGTTAGAAAAGAACACAGTCAGATGAGCTGCCCAGTTTGTTGTTCACGTTCTAATTACGGACAATCCCAAGGTCCGATTCTCTCCGGTGGGTTCTTCTTTTTAAGCCAGACTGGACAGCACTTCAGGGAGAGGATAGCTGAAAACAGAGTCAAGAAGGGGAATCTTTGGATGTCCAGATGTTTGGAGTGACCTCTTAGAAGCCTCAGTCAGCCTGACCTAGAAGTAAGGAGTTACTGAAGTTGTACTCCGAAGTATATGGAAAGCCAAGGGCCCTCCAGCTTTGAACCAGAGGCCTGTCCTTAGAACAGCTCCTCACTTAACCGCTTGCTTCTTGGATTGTGACTCCCTACCACAAATGGGATTCTCTTAGTTCAGTGTTGGGGGTCACAACATTTTGGCAACAATGAAAAGTTCCTGAATGCCACCTATTTACATAAACATTAGCAATAGCACGCAATGTTTACAGTGGACTCTGCAGGAGATGTTGAAGCTGTACTTCACAAAAAAGAAAATCAGCCTGTTTACTCTCTTGGCTTTTCTCCTCTTGACTTTTCTTCGCTAATGAAGATTCAGGAAGGACTCATCCCACGCTTTCTACAAGCGCGTTGATGACTAAGAAGGCAGATCCAAGATAGGCAAGTCCGGTTGCATAAAGCACAGCAGAAAGTCTCCTTGGATGATGATGTTTCCATTTGCGGTTCTTTCTGCGCTGTCGTTCGGTGTGTCTTCTTGAAAGAGGCCGCAGCATTGTGGACAGTGCATCTCCATGCCTCCCGATGTGAGGCCAGGGTGGACCATTGTTGGTGATCAATCTGGCTGAGCCTGAGATGTTGTTTCAAGGAGTCCTTGCATCTCTTTTTTGGGGCACCTCTCTTGCGCTGACCCGTGGCAAGTTCACCATAGAGTAGTATCTTTGGGAGGCGGTGGTCCTCCATCCCTGCCCAGCGCAGCTGTGTTCTCAATAGCATGGCCTCAATGCTGGTGATCCCTGCTTGCTCAAGGACAGCAACATTTGTCACATATTCAGTCCAGTGAATATTTAGGATTGTGTGGAGACAGCACTGATGAAAGCATTCAAAGAGTCGTAGGTGTTGGCGATAGGTGACCCATGTTTCAGACCTGTATAGGAGAATAGACAGTACGATAGCTCTGTACACACTGATTTTGGTGCTTTGCCTCAGGTACTTGTTGCTCCAGACTTTTTTGCGAAGCCTTCCGAATCTGTGCCTTTGCTAATCTGTGATCGATCTCTTTATCAATCTTGGCGCCTGAAGAGATGATGCTTCCCAGGGAGGTGAACTGCTGGACGGACTTAAGCACAGATGTGCCTCTGCTGACGTGGGGATGATGGTGTTCTTCCTGTGGTGCGGGCTGGTAGAGGACTTCCGTTTTCCTCAGGCTGACTTCCAGCCCAAACAGCTCTGCAGCTGTTGCAAAGCAGGATGTTCGGCGCTGCAGGGCTGCTTCTGAATTGGCGACAAGGGCAGCATCGTCAGCAACAAGCAACTCACGGGCTAGACAGTTTAGAGCAGTGGTTCTCAACCTGGGGGTCGCGACCCCCAGGGGGGTCGTTTGGTCATTTTCGGGGGGTCGTGAAGCCCCCTTGGCTGGCCCCACCCCCTCTAAAATGGCTGCCGACCCCCGCCGACTCCGCTGCAGCCGGCCAACTGGCATTCCTGGTTGGCTCCTTCTGCTGCTTTTCCCACCGATCTGTGGGTAGTCAGGAGGAGGAGTTTTGGAGGAAAAAGGCGGGGGGGGGGGGAGAAGACGCACCCTCTGTTCTCGCCTCCTGTCCTGCGCGCTATTCCATCAGCCTCCTTCCCCTTCCCCAGTGAACCACAGGTAACTAACCAGGGCTTTGACACACGAGCAGTTCCATCCTTCAACGAGCCCTGCTCCAAAAGTTAGCAAAGAACCCAGGAGGTGTGGAAACGGAGGCCGAGGCTGTCCTTGCGCTGCTTTCGTGTGCAAACAGCCGCCTCGGCCTCGCCATTTGACCTTCCGCTGCCTCTCCAAGCGAGGGGAAGCAGCAGCAGCAACTCTGAGTGCCGTCTCCTCTTTGCTCTGCTCTGCTGGGGCCTCCATCTCCCTGCCTTTCTCCCTCTCCACCGCCTCCGAGCTCTGCCTAAACTCTCGCTTCACCCTCCTCCTCCTCCTTTTTCTCGCTAGCCCAGAGGTGCAACGTTTTAGCCAGAGATCTCTCTGTGCAAAAACACAGCAGAAGAACCCTCGTATAAAAAACTAGAAGAGAGCCTCCTTTTCCCTTGTGGATCTCTCTCCCCTTTCTCTTCCCCAGGAAGGGGACCGGGAAAAGAGGAGCCCAAAGGCAGGGGAGGGAAACACACACTGCCTCGCTTTCTCTATCTCTTAACACACACAGGAGGAGGAGGAGGAAACGGGGGTGCAGGGAATTAAAAGGACACAAGGCTGTTTATCCCCAACATGCTGCCTGGCCTCAAAGAGAGGACTGCCAACCCGTGGCTGGCATGTCTTTGTCAGTTTCACCTCTGAAACCCTCAAACTAAATGGCACAAATCGAAGGGAGGAAGGAGGGAAGGCAGGCAGCGAAGAAAGAGGGAGAAAATAATGAAGGGGAACCGAGGAGGGTTGAGAGAGGCAAAGGAGGGCACTCACGTGAAGAAGGAAAGAGCTTGGGCTCCTCCTCCTAGCACCCCCCCCCCTTTTGACCGGGTTGAGGGAGAGAGAAAAGGAGCCACGGCGAGAGGTTGGAGGGGGGGGGGGGGAAGGGGGGGAGGTGCCTGGCTTGGTTGCCTTCTTTTGGGTCGCTCGCGCGCACCTTCCTCTCCCCAGTCCTTCTCACTTCCTCCCTTCCTACTCGTTTCCCCCATATTTTCCAACACCCCTTTCCCACTCCTGTCTTTCATTTTTCTAGCTTCCCCAGTCTTTACTATACCCAGCCCCTCTCTCCCACTATTCCAGCTTCCTTTCCACTCCAGCCTTTCCCAGTTTCTATTTCAGTCTTGCCCCTTTCCCTACTAGTTTCACACTTTCTCATCTTGTTTCTCACCCCAGTCTTTCCCACTTTTCCACACACCCCCTCCCCACCACCTCAATCTATCCCACTTGCCCCCTTGCCACTTCAATCTTTTCACCATTCCAGGCTCTCCTTTGCACCCCGTCTTGCTCATTATGCAGTCTTCCTTTCCCCATTCCAATCTTTTCCAACTGCTCTATTTTACCTCCCCAATTTCCTCAGCTTCTCCCAAGTCTCTCCAGTATTTTCTGTTGATGATGGGAGTTCTATATGCCAAGTTTGAGTCAATTCCATGGCTGCATGAGTTCAGAATGCTCTTTAATGGCAGGAGAACTATACATCCCAGTAACTTTCAAATACCAAGGTCTGTTTTCCCCAAGCCTCTCCAGTATTTTCTGTTGATCATAGGAGTTCTGTATGCCAAGTTTGTTTCAATTCTATTGTAGTTCAGAATGCTCTTTGATGGCAGGGGAACTATTAATCCCAACAACTCCCAAATGCCAGGAAAATAACCCCAAAACTCTCCACTGTTGATTATGGGATTTCTGTATGCCAAGCTTGTTCAATTCCAGTATTTTCTGTAGGTCATGGGAGTTCTGTGTGCCAAGTTTGGTCCAGGCCTGTAATTTGTGGGGGATCTCGGTGGTCTGTGGAAGTCAGAGCTGAATTGGTTGAATATACTGCAAATCCCATCATCCATTGTCCATACTCCCCCAAACATTGTTTTTGTGATTAATCACTATGCTTTAATTAGGTTCAATTTGTAACAATGAAAATACATCCTGCATATTAGATATTTGCATTAGAATTCCTAAGTGTAGCAAAATTATTTATGAAGTAGCAACAAAAATATGGTTGGGGGTCACCACAACATGAGAAATCTTATTTAGGGGTCACGGCATTAGAAAGGTTGAGAACCACTGGTTTAGAGTCTTAGTGCGAGCCCTCAGACAGCTTAAGTTGAACAAGCTGCCATCAGTACGATAGTGTACTGTATATATATGCCGTCTTCTTCTTCTTCGAGGTCTACCGTAGCCCTTTGGAGCATCATGCTGAAGGAGATTGTAAATACTGGTTGGTGCAAGAACACAACCTTGCTTCACTCCATTAGTTATTAGAAAGGGCTTCGAGAGAGCATCACCGTATCTGGCTTGACCGTGCTGGCCCTCATGGAGCAGGATAATCATTTTGAGGAATTTGGGAGGACATCTGATTTGTTATCAGTAAATGTTTGATTTTTTTTACTTGTTTAATACATCCACAAAAAAATTTAGGAGTTCCTAACTTAGCCTATTTATCACAAATATAAACTGAACTTCAACTCTGTTGTGCTTGAATACCAAGGTAGCTGCCCACCCTAATTTTTGATCTTATACTTTTTCATAGAGTTGATTGTAATTGATTAATTTTGCTTTTTCAAATGGGATAGAGCAAGCTGTTGACGCTTGAATCAACATTGCTGTTTCAGACTTTGTTTGCCAGACATGCATGTCAGTCTGTATTTAGAAGAAGGGGCTTGAGACCGTGATCTCTTTAGCTGGTAAATTTTGTAGGGGTTTTTTTAGACTTCCAAATGGGCCATCCATCAGGCTTTGCAGAAAAAATAAGTGTTTTAATGCTGTAATGGACAAACATAAAAGCCCTGGACTGAGGCCATGGAAACATTTAGACCAGGCCTCTGGATTCCCATGTGTCACTGTTCTTAATTACAGCCATAATCAAAATGTTTCAAGTATTCTCATCATGTGAGGCAAAGGTTTTCTTCTTGAAAGAATTGGTTGCATTGTTTTCTATTACAGGGCTTCTAGAAATATGCAAGTTCAGGAGTGAGCAGTGGAGCATAGAATATGGCCTCTCACCCTGAATTTGGAATCTACTACAGCAGTGTTTTTCAACCTTTTTTTTTTTAGCTATGGCACATTTTTTTACATTTACAAAATCCTGGGGCACACCACCAACCAAAATGACACAAAATGACACTCTAACACAGTCATACATATAGTTAATATGCTTTTAAATGTATGTATACACTCAGTGTGAAACCTGGGCCTGTTTCGATGAACACAAGATAGATATCCTGGCAGGAATGGCAGAAAGACACACACAAAGGTCTTGCTCAACAGCTGGGAGTTATAGTTCACCCGCAATCAAAGAGCATTCTGAACTCCACCAATGATGGAATGGAATCAGACTTCCCACACAGAACTCCCATAACCAAGAGAAAATACTATAAGAGTTTGGTGGGCATTGACCTTGAGTTTTGGAGTTGTAGCTCACCTATATCCAGAGAGCACTGTGGACTCAAACAATGTTGGATCAGGACCAAAC
This sequence comes from Anolis apletophallus, assembly GCA_030556195.1. Lineage (NCBI taxonomy): Eukaryota > Metazoa > Chordata > Lepidosauria > Squamata > Anolidae > Anolis > Anolis apletophallus. The sequence goes on from JARBWK010000001.1 coordinate 1,923,733, forward strand.
TTGGCATGAATACTCAATATGCCCAAATATGAACGCAGATGGAGTGCAGGGGAAATAGACCTTGACATTTGGGAGTTACAGTTTCTGGGATTTATAGTTAACACACAATCAAAGAGCATCCTGAACTCTTGCAACAATGGAATTGAACCAAACTTGACACATTGAACTCTCATCACCAACAGAAAGTACTGAAAGGGTTTGCTTGGGAATTGACCTTGAGTTTGGAGGTTGTAGTTCACCTACACCCAGAGGGCACTGTGTACTCAAATAATGTTATGTCATGTTGTTGTTTGTTTTCTATCCAGAATCACAATGTTGGAAGGAGGCTCACCACTTTAAGGTCCCTAAAACAGGCATGGGAAAACTTCGGCCCTCTGGGTGCTTTGGACTTCAACTCCCACCATTCCTAACAGCCTGAGGCCCTTTCCTGCTTAAATGGCTGAGGGGGAAAAAGGAAAATGGCCTGAGGCTGCTAGGAATGGTGGGAGTTGGAGTCCAAAACACCTGGAAGGTCCAAGTTTGCCCATGCCAGCTTTCGACAGAGACCTCTTCCTCTCACTTCCCCTTCGCCCCCTTTCTTCCCCCTCCTGCCGAACACTTACTTTTTCTTGCCACTTCTGCCGCCATTTTGATCCGAGGGGGCAGTGTGAGTGTGTTCAGAAGGGGAGGGGGGAGGGAGGAAGACATGGGGCGAGTCTACGCAGTAGCATGAGCAAAGTAAGGCAAAGCGAGCAGAGCGAGGCTGGGAAGAAGGGAGCCCGAGTGGAGAAGAAAAAGTGTTCGGCAGGAGGGGGAAGAAAGGGTACCGGAGGTTCCAATTTCCCACGGCACACTGGTTGGAAAACACTACAGGATGCCAAAAGTATCTGCATTCCATCATTATTTCTTCTTTGATTACAAGAAAGATTTCTAAAATAAGAAAATTAGAGAGGGCTTGTGGTAGATGCTTAAAACCCGAAAGGAAGATTGGTTGAGAGTTCCAGTAAGGTAGAAGAGGCTCATAAATACATAAATATGCATCCATATCTGCATTTGGGTGGGATCTGTATATACACTCTTTAAGAAAAATAAAATCAGTGCCTACAGACTTGTGTATATATTTTTTTTCCTGGAGGGTTTATTACATAGCTTTAAATCCCAGGAGTGCCTGATCTCATTGAACCCCCGAGATTTTTAGAATTCCCTGTGTGGCATCTCATTACCTTCTGTAAATAACTTGGCTGTGTATGGAGCTTCCTGATTATCTAGTTGTTTTACTTCCATGCTGAGGTTCAGATTGTATCATTTGAATGGATGTATTCTTGGATGTTTTGGAAATTGCTGATAATTTTAGGCAATCTGCATAGTAGAAGAGAGCCCCTTAAGTGCTTTGAATATTACTGGCTGAGTCACAAGTGCTTTCTAATCCAAAATACCTGAGTGATACCAGGTTGTAAATTACAATTTTACTTCTGCTATTTATTTATTTATTTATCGTGTCAGAAGCAAATTGAGGGTACAATTATAATGTAATAAAAAAATAATCAAAGTTTAAAACTTGGCATTATACTAAATGTCCTTTGACCAGAAACTGGCCACTTGGAGTGCCTCCGGTGTCACTGTGAGAAGGTCTTCTGTTGTGTGTGTGGCAGGACTCAGGTTGTATTGCAGTAGGTGGACTGTGATTTGCTCTTCTCCACACTCGCATGTCATCGACCCCACTTTGTAGCCCCATTTCTTACGGTTGGCTCTGCATCTCGTGATGCCAGAACACAGCCTGTTTAGCACCTTCCGAGTCGCCTAATGTTCTGTGTCCCCAGGGGGGAGTTTCTCATCTGGTATCAGCCACTGATAGAGATTCCAGGGTTTAGCCTGCCACTTTTGGACTCTTGCTTGCTGAGGTGTTCCTGCGAGCATCTCCTAATTTCTCTGGGGAGCATATCTGTAGATCAGTGCCAAGGTGACTGAGATGTTTTGGGAGCGGTCATCCAAAAATGAAACTATTCCGAGCTCTAGCCATGTTAGAGAAAGAGAAGGAGCTATAGTAAATAGGGCCAAGGTTTGTCTATTTGCTTCTAAGATTTGAGCCCACAATGTCAAGTGGAAGCTTAAAAAGCCAATGGGATTTTGGCCTGCATGAATAGGAGTATAGTGTCTAGATCCAGGGAAGTCATGCTACCTCTCTATTCTGCCTTGGTCACACACACCACACCTGGAGTACTGTGTCCAATTCTGGACACCACAGTTGAAGGGTGATGTTGACAAGCTGGAATGTGTCCAGAGGAGGGCAACTGAAATGATCAAGGGTCTGGAGAACAAGTCCTATGAAGAGCGGCTTAAAGAACTGGGCATGTTTAGCCTGCAGGAGAGCAGTCTGAGAGGAGACATGATGAGGGCCATGTATCAAGATGTGAGGGGAAGTCATAGGGAGGGGGGAGTAAGCTTGCTTTCTGCTGCCCTGGAGACTAGGACGCAGAACAATGGCTTCAAACTACAGGAAAGGAGATTCCACCTGAACATGAGGAAGAACTTCCTGACTGTGAGAGGTGTTCAGCAGTGGAACTCTCTGTGGTGGAGGCTCCTACTTTGGAGGCTTTTAAACAGAAGCTGGATGGCCATTTGTCGGGCATGGTTTGAACGTGATTTTCCTGCTTCTTGGCAGGGGATTGGACTGGATGGCCCACGGGGTCTCTTCCAACTCTAAGATTCTATGATCTCAAAGTAAAAGAAGTCTCAGCATTTGCGCTTTTACTCCAAGCTGTCACTAAAAAAAAATTCCTGTTTCATATATCAAGGCTGGGCAAAGTGTGGCTCTCCAAGACTGTTTGTGTTGCTCTTGAACCTTCCAAATCCCTAGATTATTGTATTTTGACAAAACAGAAAGTGAGAGCTATCTCTCTGGACACACGCAGGAGCACCAGTTCACTTTTTAGCATCGCTTTTGGACAATCCTTGGTTTCTAGAGATCTTGGAAGCAGTGCAGCTGCTGTTGTCTTTCCCCATCATATAATCTCTGCCACAGAGAAAATATTTACAGCAAAAAGAGTTGAGGAACATCCTTCACAGCCATTAGGTTCACAAAGTCGATCCTTTCCTTGGTGAAGCGCGTTCTCCCCTTTCCAACCTCATAGGTTGCCAACCTCAAAGCGAAACGACAAGAACGTCCTGGCTACTGCAGAGTAACTGTGCCTTGGATGTAGGCCCAGATGGGAATTTACAGGCAGTTGTAATACCTGGACAATGCCTACTGAGTCCAGTTAGTACGGCTTCCAAATAAGAAATGGGTTCTTTTTGTCTCCAACAGATATGAAAGTACTGTCCAGGTTGGCAAGCTGCAAGACCTCATCCATCGCAGCAAAATGGCCAGGTGCAGGGGGCGGTTTGTCTGTCCTGTCATCCTCTACAAGGGAAAGGTAAGATTCTTGCTGTGTACTTCGGGATTTTTCATGGCTGGCTTCCTTGTTTGGATATTTTGTAGTTCTCTTGGATTCACTACCAAGTGACTTCAGTCCAAAAAAGGAGTAAAAGGAGGAGTAAAGCCCCCGGTGGTGCAGTGGGTTAAAGCGCTGAGCTGCTGAACTTGCTGACCGGAAGGTCGCAGGCTAGAATCTGTGGAGCAGGGTGAGGTCCCACAGTTAGCCCCAGCTCCTGCCAATCTAGCAGTTCGAAAACATGCAAATATGAGTATATCAATAGGTACCGGGAATGTGGCGCAGCTGGCTAAGTGTCAGCTGCATAAGATCTCTCTGACAAACGGGTTGAGGTGGGTGCTCAACCTTTAAGTGTAGCCTACTGTCAACCTTTGCAGCCCGAAAGACAGCTGCATCTGTCAAATAGGTGATAAAGGTACCACATTAAGTGGGGAGGCAAATTTTGACTGAATTATGAGGCCATTAAAGAACTCCAGGAACGCTGAGGAATGCGGAAGGAACAACAAGGGACGCTGGGAACGCTGAGAGATGAGGAGTGCGTCAGCTCCCCCTGGAGGCCAGAGTTTGCCTCTGTTCATCTATATGTGTGTATGTGGAAACGGCAGTGATTGTCTGCTAAGTATGTGTACCTGTAATCCGCTCTGAGTCCCCTTCGGGGTGAGAAGAGCGGAATATAAATAAAGTGTATTATTAGTGTATTATTACCGCTCTGGCGGGAAGGTAACGGCGCCCCATGCAGTCATGCTAGCCACATGACCTTGGAGATTTCTACGGACAACACTGGCTCTTTAGCTAAGAAATGGAGATGAGCACCAACCCCAGAGTTGGACACAACTGGGCTTAATGCCAGGGGAAATCCTTTACCTTTACCTAAAGTCATTGGGCTTTGTTTCTTGACTTTCAAGTAGCACCTGAAGCCCTTGTATACGTAAATTCCCACTCCTCTGCAAGTGGTGGCTGGTCCAGTGGGAGAAATTAGCTGCCCTATAATAACATGCAGGCTCATTTTGGCCTTGCTATAGGAGTTGAGCAAAATCTGTGAATTGAAGAGCATCCTGCAGGGCGCAGTCTAATCAAAGAGCATGTTAATGGAACACACTGTTGATCTTAGTTAAAAAGGAATGGCAAATAGTGATGTAAAGTGGGAAGGAGTTTTGGGGAAATCTAACAGAGTTCTTAGCACAGCTGTTGGGAATCAATGAAACCTGACCTGTGAGCAGTGCAAGCATCCATCCGCAGGCCACCGTTCAAAACTATTCACCCATTTGGGTTAGAAAAGGGCCTCGAAAGAAGAAAAGGCTCCATAGTTTCCTTGTGCCATGATGGTCACTCTTTGTATCTCTGCAGCATATATGCCGATCCGCCACCCTGGCTGGCTGGGGGGAACTTTATGGGCGCACCGGATACAACTACATTTTCTCAGGTAAGAGGAGGCAAGGGAGGGAAGAGCCAATCCGGGGAGTAGTGGCAACATTTCACTCAGATAATAGTAGCTGAAGGGAAAGAAGGATCATTGGGAGTAGGTGCTCTCAGGAGGCTTGAACGTAGGTGTTGTTTTCAAGATGGTGGCCAAGCTCTCATGCCCTCAAAAGGCAATCCTGGGGACTTCTAGTGGGAGCAGAATACATTGAGTAGGATGCATTCTGGCAAGGTAGGATGCAGTTTATGAGGTGCCTATCCTGATCATCCAAAAGGATGCACTTTCTGTTAATGAAGCTTATTTAGTTATTTATTTATTTATTCACACTTAGTAGCCCGCCCTTCCCTGGAGGCTCGGGGCGGCTCACAACACATTTGCAAAACAGTAGAATAAAACAGCATTAAAACACAGTTAAAAGCACATCAGTTGCATCTGAGCCACAGATTGCTACTGGAAACAGGTACTGGTTGAGCATCCCTTAATCTGAAATTTGGGATACTCCAAAACTGTCCACATGGTTGGCTGAGAGAATGACATCTTGGCTTTCTGGTGATTCTGCACACACAATTTTTGTCTCATGGGCACAATTATTACAAATACTGTATATAAAAAACATTGCAACTAAGTGTATAAGATATACCATATATGGAACATATCGTATATAAATGAGTGTAAGTCGACCCGAATATAAGCCGAGGCATCTAATTTCACCACAAAAAAACCCTGGGAAAATGTATTGACTCGAGTGTAAGTCGAGGGTGGGAAATGCAGCAACTACTGGTAAATGTCCAAATAAAAATAGTTACGTATCTTTCCAATAATAATAAATAAAGTAATAAATGTAATCGTAATAATAAATAGCGTAAAATAATAAATGTAATAAAATAGTAGATTAAAATAATGCAAATGTAATAATAAGAAATAGAATTAAATAATAAATGTAATAATAATGTTAATAATAATAACAGTAAAATACTAAATGATATTAATTCAAGTATAAACTGAGGGGTTTTTTTTCAGTCTTAAAAAAGGGCTGAAAAACTCTGCTTATACTCAAATATATACGTTTAAATGAATTTAATGTTTAGACTCGGATCCATTTCCAGGATATTTCATTATTTTTTTTAAATGAAAATACAAGCAATTAAGAATGCTAAAGAATCAAAAATGCTTCTGGTCCCATACTGGAATGCTCAACTTGTAGCAGTTTATGGATCAAATGCCATTAGTAGTATCCTTCTAGTTACTTTTCCAAAGAAATAGCGCCTGAAACAAGGAGGCTAATCCGATAGGATTATGTTTACCTCATAATATTTGTGAGACAGCATTCCTCATTAACTCTAAAACACATGGTTAATGATAATGAAGAGGAGCCCCTGGTGGCGCAATGGGTTAAACCCTTGTGCCAGCAGGACTTCTGACCGAAAGGCTGACGGCTTGATTTCAGGGAGCGGGGTGAGCTCCATCTTCTCATGTGGGGACATGAGAGAAGCTTCTCACAGGATGGTAAAACATCCCCGGTCATCCCCCGGGCAACGTCCTTGCAGACAGCCAATTCTCTCACACCAGAAGTGACTTGCAGTTTCTCAAGTTGCTCCTGACACACACACACACACACACACACACACACACACACACACACACACAGAAAGATAATGAAAGTTGGGAATTGCAATTCAATACCATCTGAGGGGACACAAGTGTATGCCTCCTGGTTGTTGCTTATTGTTTCTGTTGTGATTTTATATTGTATTTAATGTTTTTATGTGCATTACTTGCTGCATGTAAACCGTCTTGAGTCGCCAAAAGGCTGAGAAAGGCGGTATACAAATACAGCTGTCTAATACACTGGTGTTTCGGGCCTTTGGAAATGTATGCGTGTCTCAATACCTCGTGATGTGATTCATATTGTTTTAATGTTTTAATATTTTACTGTTTTACTGTACGGCTGCATGGCCACTACATGCCGCCGATCTTATATGTTGTGACCCGCCCCGAGCCTGCAGGGAGGAGCGGAATACAAAACCAAATAATAAGTAAATAAATAAATAAACAGTAAATAAATAAATAAATAAATAAATATTTCTGCTACTTCACTTTCACCAGTTGGTACTCTTGAACACATGAGAAGTCTGGCGCTGTCACGAACACCGACTTAGAACTGCCCCTTTAACACACACACGGAGACGTAGCAAAGGCTAACTAGTTTTATTGAATATAAAATAGTCCAAAAGGCAATTCTCATTGAGAGATTAAGAATAAGGCAATCAGCAAAGCTGTAGTCCAATTAAGTAAGCAAAGTTCCAAAGGATAGTTTCAAAAGCAATCGTGGCAAAAGGCTTGGCAAAGTTTCCGGATTCCCTCCGGCTCAAAGCAAGGTATCCGCAGCAATGCGAATCAATAGCAAGGTCAGGACTTGGTCCAAGGCGAGCCAAACTAGGCTCCGTGGTTCACTCCGCTTTCACGCCCTTCAGATCAGACGTGGCCGGAGAACTGAGGATCAGTTCCCACGGGGCCGTTCTTAATCCTTCGGCCGGGCCCCTCGTCGATCGAGGGCCCGGCGTCTCCAGTCTCTACTTTCCGAGCGGTGGCGATCTAGGGACAGATGCCAGCTCCTCCTGCCCTGCTCTATGTCCCTGCGTCTGTCAAGGGAACGGCCCCGCTCTTCCAGTTCAGTATCGCTATCTCCTTGAGAAGCAGCCTCCCCGAACTTTCCCAGCCGCTGGCCTCCATCTGCTGCTCGGCCAGGTCTTGGGAACCTCGGCCGTTGGGAACTCATAACTCTCTCCGCTATCTGCTTCGCTGCCTCCCATCTCCACCTGGTCCGCTCCTTCTCCGGGAGAATGCTCCCACTCGAAATCCCAGGCTAAGC